>ONZH01010732.1:0-357057 GCA_900303285.1 Rhinella marina | reverse complement strand
ATCGTGGAGGCGAAGGTGTGGTTTTCCGGCGGGAGGCGCTCGTGCCGGGGTCCTGGGCAGGGGGTTGACTAGCAGAGGCAGCGAGTGACACAGGGGAAGGAGCAGTGGTGGGACCCGCAAGAGGTGAACGGCCTTGGTTCCATTGAGTGGGGTGTTTAGCACTCATATGCCTGCGCATGCTGGTGGTGGTTAGACTAGTAGTGGTGGCACCCCTGCTGATCCTGGTGTGGCACAGGTTGCACACCCACAGTCCGTCGGTCATCCTCATATTCTTTAAAGAACCTCCAGACTTGAGAACATCTAGGCCTCGCCACGGAGCTTCACTACGTGAAAACAGTTGCTGCTGATGCACCAGCTCTGGCCCTGCTTCTCCCTCTGGCCACACCACTGCCTCTTCCAACCTGTTCTGGTGCAGCACTCGCCTCCGCCTCAGAAGCACTGTCTTCACTCAGCTTATCAACCCAGCTTGGGTCAGTCACCTCGTCATCCTCCGATTCCTCAGTCTGCTCCCCCCTTGGACTTCCTGCCCTGACAACTACTTCACCACTGTCTGACAACCGTGTCTCCTCATCGTCCGACACCTCTTTACACACTTCTTCCACTAAGTCAACGATGTCATGATCATCACCCACAGACTGCGACAGTTGGAAAACTTGGGCATCGGGAAAGAGGTCAGCAGCAACCTGAGAAGTGGTTTGTGACTCTGGGAAGGGTCCAGAAAACAGTTCCTCAGAGTATGCCGGATCGCATTCCAAATTTTCCTGGGAGGGGGCAGACTGGGGGGAAGGAGGTTGAGGTGAAGGAGCCAGAGGAGTGCTCCCTTGGGTAACGTGGGTGGACTGCGTGGAAGACTGACTGGTGGACAAATTACTTGAAGCATTATCCGCAATCCACGACATCACCTGTTCGCACTGTTGTGGTTTCAACAGTCCTCTACCACGTGTCCCTGTAAGTTGAGACATGAAGCTAGGGAGTGTAGATCTGCGGCGTTCCCCCTGCTCCCTCATCAGCAGGTACTGTCTCACCCTGCCCAGCCCCTGCTGACTGTGGCTATTTTGACTGCAACCCAGAAAAATGTCGCACTCAGATTTTTCTAATGTAGCTGTATCAGTGAAAGCAAAAGACCGTATTTGATTACGTGACGTACAGTATGGGTCACCTGGACAGAAAATACGGATTGTGGTTTGTGGTGACTGGACAGCTGAACTGTGACACACAGAATGGTTCCACACAGCTGTATGAAATGGATTTGTATCACTGAGATAAAACAATTAAAAAAAAATTGTTATATATGGCGATAGCTGCACTACTAGTGCCAGCCAGCCCAGCCAGGAGACAAAAAAAAATGTCTTGTAGCCCTTAGAAGGGCTGTTGGGTTCTTTTGAGATCACTCCTGCCTAACAGAGAACTAAATCCAGGCCCTAACACTCTCCCTGAAACGCAGCAGATCTGTCCCTAACGACATCCAGGCAGCGACTGAGCCGAGCACCGCGGCCAGTCACTAGTATATTCCAGGGTCACCTGATCAGGCCAGCCAACCCCTGCTATCGACATGTAAGGGCCCCACGTGATGCTGGGTGTACCGCAGAGTCTCCTGGCTTGTGATTGGCTGAGCTTATAGGCGCCAAAAATTCAAAATGCGGGAGATGCCATTTCCTCGAGCATGGCGAGATGCTCGTCCGAGCATCGAGCACTTACGAGTACCCTAATGAACGAGCACCAAGCTCGGACGAGTATGCTCGCTCATATCTAGTCATCAGTATCTGATCGGTGGGGGTCCAGATACTGATAACCTATCCAGAGGAAAATGTCTTGGAAAACCCCTTTAAAGCATGGCCCCCATTGAAAAATGAAATTGTCTTGGTGCTCTTAGACCCTCATGCACATTACTTTTTGAGAAGCCTTTCCCTTCAAACGTCGGTGTGCTGTCAATATCTTCTTCTGTTATCATTGCTTGTCTGTTTACAGATACAGTGGAGCTGCAACCCAGTCATGGTCACTTGTATCCTCCATGCTCAGAGGGAGAAGCATCCTTCTTGAATCAGTAGCTGCTGTGAACTTTATCAGCCAGCAGATCCACAGACAGCTTGAAATTCTGTCATCCACTAGGAAGAAATGACATGTGAGCATAGAATCAGTTCTGTCACATAAGCTGATCACTTGAATTTTTATCCTGAGGATAGGTCATCAATATTAAAAGCCTGAAGAACCCCTTTAAGTCTGGATGAGGTGGAGAGACAATAACAACACACGATCATAGGCTTTTACCATCTTCCACAGGTTCTAGACTGAGCAGAGCCCACTCCATACATTATGGCTACTGTGCAGTTTATAAATGATGGAAGGACGCTACTAAAGTCAGCCTGGGCATTGATCTGTCTATGGTAATACCTGTTCATATGTATACATTTTTTAAAACGCCAACCCAGAAAGAACTGACTCCACAACTGATATAAATGACACCTTTATTAAACATCCATGATTAAAATACATAAAAAACAATAGCCAAACACACAACACAGAGGAATGGTAGGAAAAACTAGTAAACATTAACAGTGATCAGCATATCCACAGTAGTAGTTGATGACCTCACATAGAGTTAACATCCAAAATAAAGTGCAAGTTGCATATACAAGCCTCATATACTCAGACCAGCAATTAGACACAAATGGGGTCATTTATTAAGACTGACATTTTAGACGCCGTTCTTAATAACCCTCTGCTGGCACTTGATGCACCTAAGTTATGTATAGACACCAGCCTCTACATAACTTAGGCGCTTCCACTGCCGGCATACAACAGCCTTGAATCTACACCAGCTCCCTGGCTGGCGTAGATTTAGAACATGTTCTACGCCAAAAACTGGCATGAACATTATAAATGAGACAAGCCTGCCGGCTCGCCCTCTTCCTTGCCCATGTCATACATCCTTTTTTTAAGAACTGGAATACGTGTCGTGGAAGGGGAAGAAGTCACAGATTATGCTGCAAATCACCTTTGCAACAAAATCTGCGCTAAATATATAGCAAAAAGTGGTGTATATTTGGTCATAAAGGACCCCAAAAGTTTATACAAGATGATATAGTGTCTAATGCAAACCATACCCTGGCAAGGCAGACCTGACGCAATTGTCTTTATCAGTAGTAACATAGTAACAGTTTATAAGGCCAAAAAAAGACATCTGTCCATCCAGTTCGGCCTGTTTTCCTACAAGTTGATCCAGAGGAAGGCAAAAAACCCCTGTGAGGTAGAAGCCAATTTTCCCCACTTTAGGGAAAAATTTCCTTCCCGACTCCAATCAGGCAATTAGAATTACTCCCTGGATCAACGAACCATCTGTAGTAAGTATAACCTATAATATTAGTACCCTCCAGAAATACATCCAGACCCTCTTGAACTCTTTTAGTGAACTTACCATCACCACCTCCTCAGGCAGAGAGTTCCATAGTCTCACTGCTCTTACCGTAAAGAATCCTCTTCTATGTTTGTGTACAAACCTTCTTTCTTCCAGGCGCAGAGGATGTCCTCTCGTCACAGTCCTGGGGATACATAGATCATGGGAGAGATCTCTGTACTGACCCCTGATGTATTTATACATAGTTATTAGATCTCCCCTCAGTTGTCTTTTTTCTAAAGTGAATAACCCTAATTTTGACAATCTTTCTGGGTACTGTAGTGCACCCATTCCAGTTATGACTTTAGTTGCCCTCCTCTGAACCCTCTCCAGATCTGCTATGTCTGCCTTGTTCACAGGAGCCCAGAACTGTACACAGTACTCCATGTGTGGTCTGACTAGTGATTTGTAAAGTGGCAGGACTATGTTCTCATCACGGGCATTTATGCCCCTTTTGATGCAACCCATTATCTTATTGGCCTTGGCAGCAGCTGTCTGACACTCGTTTCTACAGCTTAATTTGCTGTTCACTAAAATTCCTAGATCCTTTTCCATATCAGAGTTACCCAATGTTTTACCATACAGTATGTACTGGTGACTTGCATTATTCCTTCCCATGTGCATAACCTTACATTTGTCAGTGTTAAAACTCATCTGCCACTTCTCTGCCCAAGCCTCCAGTCTATCCAGATCCATCTGTAGCAGTGTACTGTCTTCTTCTGTGTTAATTACTTTACACAGTTTAGTGTCATCTGAAAAAATTGATATTTTACTGTGCAAGCCTTCTACAAGACCATTAATATATTGAAGAGAATAGGGCCCAATACTGACCCCTGTGGTACCCCACTAGTGACAGTGACCCAATCTGAGTATGTGCCATTAATAACCACCCTCTGTTTTCACTGACCCAGTTACTTACCCACATACAGACATTTTCTCCCAGGCCAAGCATTCTCATTTTATATACTAACCTTTTATGTGGTACAGTGTCAAATGCTTTGGAGAAGTCCAGATATACGACATCCATTGATTCCCCGCGGTCAAGTCTAGAACTTACCTCCTCATAGAAACTGATTAAATTGGTTTGACACGACCGATCCCTCATGAAGCCATGCTGATATGGAGTTATTTGCTTATTTTCATTGAGGTACTCCAAGATAGCATCTCTTGGAAAACCTTCAAACAGTTTACCCACTACAGATGTTAAACTTACCGGCCTATAGTTCCCGGGCTCTGTTTTTGGACCCTTTTTGAATATTGGCACCACATTTGCTATGCGCCAATCCTGTGGAACACTCCCTGTCAGTATAGAGTCCTTAAATATCAGAAATAAGGGTCTGGCTATGACATTACTTAATTCTCTTAGGATACAGGGGTGTATGCCATCCGGTCCTGGCGATTTGTTTATTTTAATCTTTTTAAGACGCAGCTCTACTTCTTCCTGGGTCAGACAGAACACTTTTAAAGGGGAATTTACTTTTATATTCTGCATTTCATCTGACAGTTTATTTTCCTCAGTGAATACAGTGGAGAAAAAGATATTTAGTAGTTTTGCTTTCTCCTCATCGCTCTCTGCAACTCCCCCCTCATTACTCTGTAAGGGGCCAACACCTTCAGGTTTATACTTTTTACCATTTGCCTACAATAACTTACTCACTGCCCCCTACACGGGTAGTGATTGTATATCAGGTAACTGATCAGTTTACATTGTTAAGCTCTATAGTTTTAAATATGGAAACCGTAACCAGGGACACCAGACACATCAAAATGACCAAATGTACGGCCACATCATCTATTGGAGCCAAATCAAACCATGTACAGCGTACAGCTGAGGAATTTTCTGATGAGGGAATAAATGGTCACAGATTACAACCATTGAGTACTATTGGGCTGGCTATATATTGCATTTAGGCTACATTGACACAACAGTGTAAAAAAACATTAAAAACGGATTTGTTGTTAGTTTTTCATACCCATTCTGCATCTATCTGTGAATTCATTTTCTGTCCGTTTGTCTGTTTTTGATGGCTGTTTTGCATCAGTGTTTCATAGCCATTAAAAACGGACATGACAAATGGATGAACTCTATTGGTTTATTTTTTTTAAGTATCCCAACCCCTACAGTGGCCTCAATGTCTATTATGCCCCCTAATAGTAGCCCTAGTATATATCGGGCCCCTCACAGTGCCACGCTGTATATAAAATCCTCCCAATTGAGTTCCCCTGGTATGAACTCCCCCTATTAGTGCCCCTTGTATATAAAATGCCCCCCAATAGTGTTCCTTTTATAGAAAAAGGCCCCCAGTATAAATACCCCCCCCCCCCCCCTCCCCTCATATCAGCACCAATTTTGCTGGGAAAAAATAAACACTCACCTCATCTACTTGAACATGCTAACACTCACTCTGCACTGGAGGCAACTGGAAGGACCTGACCCTCCCAGCGTCGTGACGTCGCATGTTATCATGGTCGCTTTTCACTGGTCTTTAAAAAAAACGGCCATGTGAATAGCCCCATAGACTTTGATAGGTTCTAAAAACGGCCATTTTAAGGCTGTTACTAAAATGTCTGTCACACAGCATTAGGCTACATTCACAACAGTGAAAAATAACACATACACGGTCAGTTGTTCATGGCCATTTACCCTCTGTGTGCATCCATTTCTGGCCATTTATCTGTTTTTAAGAGCCATTTTGCATCAGTTTTTAATGGCTATTAAAAATGCATTTAATAGGCTTTTTTAAAAAATCTTAACCCCTGCAGTGCCTTCGGTATATATTAAGTCGTCTTTCTCCATAAAAAAAACGGATCCATCACCATTAACTTAGATTGGTTTCAGTGCTGGATCCATTGGTTTCAGCTTGCGGCAGTTTTGTATTCGGTCACAAAACAGAATGCTGCCGGAACGGAAGACATTCTGATCCATCCTGAACGGATCTCTTTCCATTCAGAATGCATGAGGACTAAACGGAAACATTTTTTTCTGGTACTGAGATCCTTACTCACAACGAAAGTGTGAAAGTAGCCTTACTCACTCATTCATTTTACATACTTCTATGGCCTTCACAATATATGAGTTTACATATTTTATAATAAACAAAACATTATTTTTGTTGTCACCATTCACATTTATTTATATTTTACATGCTCATTTTTTATATTATTTCTTTCCCTCACATTTTCTTTAATTGCACATTTATCATCTCTCTCTCCCTCTCTCTCTCTCTCTGTGTATGTGTATCTAATATATAAAGCTGAGTGTATGTGTGTGTGTGTGTGTGTGTGTATGTCCGCTAAAGGAATCCGCACCGCTGCAGCTACAGTCACAAAATTTGGCACACATGTACATCAGGTGTCCGGGAAGGTTTTAGAAAAATTTTCAGCTCCCCAGGACGTACCGTTCCTGCTATATTCCCAAAAAATGCATTAGCCAATAGTAGCCTGGTCACATGACCCTTATCAGCCAATAGAAGCTCACAGGCACACACCAGGTTTCTATGACAACCTAGCCAGTTTACTGGTGTAGGTCTGTAGGCAGAGCACTGTGGATGACAATGGTAAATGGGTATTCCCGGTTACTATAACTTATGTTTTAGACTAACTCATCATCAATCATTACCTCATATAATGTAAATTTTACATATTTACTGTTCAGTAGTAATAAAAGATGTTTTCTTCCACTGCTACCCACCTTCCTCCTAAATCAGGCATCGACCGGCCACCGTCAAAAGAAGGACTTAAAAGCACCACCCCCAGATCCCACTAAGTCACGCCCCTGACTCAGTCAGGCGACGCCCCTTCCATGCTGCATTTGACCGGGATTAAAAATATTGGTAAAAATCACCTTCTGTCAGCTGCAGGGGTGGGGGGAGGGTGACTTTCTCCCTGCAGCTCATTGCTCAGACTGCACAGTGCTGCTGCTGAGAGTGCTGCTGCTGTGCCCATCCAGGCCCTGCACATGACAGAGGACAGGGAGTCTGACAGCCAGACCGTCCAGCCTAAAACAAGACCTCTGGCCACCCTAGGGGCAGGCTGATGTTAGGGTGGCCAGATGTCCGGCTTTAGGCTGGACAGTCCAGTTTTCTGGCTACCTGTTCTCCGTCCGACGCAGTGCCTGGACAGACACAGGGATGTCCACCCTTTCAGTAGCTCACACTCAGACAGCTTCTCCTCCATGTCTTCACGGAGCCAGGGGGGGGCATGGCCTCATGTTTAGTGATGTGTCTTCATGGGAACTGGAGGCGCTGTTTCACGTTTGGGGGAATGGCCGGTGAGGTCTGGCTTTCTGGGGTGAAGACAGTGGCCACTCTAGCTGCTGTGGAGGTCACAGTTAAAGGGGCGGGCTTCTGTAGAGGTCACTGTTAAAGGAGTGGGCAGCTGTAGAGGTCACTGTTGGAGGGGCAGGCTGCTGTAGAGATCACTGTTAAAGGGGCGGGCTGCTGTAGAGGTCACTGTTTAAGGGGCGGGCCGCTGTAGAGGTCACTGTTAAAGGGGCGGGCCGCTGTAGAGGTCACTGTTAAAGGGGCGGGCCGCTGTAGAGGTCTCTGTTAAAGGGGCGGGTCGCTGTAGAGGTCACTGTTAAAGGGGCTGGCCGCTGTAGAGGTCACTGTTAAAGGGGCTGGCCGCTGTAGAGGTCACTGTTAAAGGGGCGGGCCGCTGTAGAGGTCACTGTTAAAGGGGCAGGCACTGTAGAGGGCACTCTCGATATCTTTTAACGACACACACACACAAACAGTAAAAGAAATAAATTAAATATACCCGGGCGAAGCCGGGTCCTTCAGCTAGTATATATATATATATATATATATACAGTATCTATATGCTGTATACACGCAATTTATTTATATTTTTATGAGGTCATGTACTTTATTCACATGATTTCTATATACATATATTTAGTGAATTGGTATGAAAATATGGATTATTACAAGTCTTTTCTGAACAAAATCTGCATGTGAACATTTAATATACAGCAGAGCCTGATATAATCCATTGGTTGTAATCTGTGACCATTTATGCCCTTCACCAAAAGATCCCCAAGTTGTGTGCACACAGCATTGCTAATCAAGCAATTGATGATGATGCAGCCACACATGGGGCCAGGTCATTTGACATATCCTGGCATCGCTTGTGGCGGCAGCCATATTTAAAACAATACAGACCCTGACAGCATATACTGATAAGGTAACAGACTCCACCCGTATAGGGGGCAGTGAGTAATAAACAGTTATTGTAGGCAAGAGTGATAGAGGTACATAGGCGAGGCATGTCAGTACAGTCAGGGAATGAAGTGCGTCAGATCTGCCTTGCCAGGGAGAGATTTGGATTAAAGGGGTTATCCCATCTTGGACAATGGGGGCATATCACTAGGATATGCCCCCATTGTCTTATAGGTGCGGGTCCCACCGCTGAGACTTGCACCTATATCGAGAACGAAGCAGGGGAGCTCTGAGCCTGGAGGACCCCGGGTTTCCCAGGGTCCGACCACCACCAGGCGCAGCTCCCCGCTTTGCTCATAGAAATGAATGGGAGCGCACCGCGCAAGCGTGGCCCGGCTCCCATTCATTTCTATGGAGCGACGGAGACCCGCACCTATAAGACAATGAGGGCATATCCTAGCGATATGCTCCCATTGTCCAAGATGGGATAACCCCTTTAAACACTATACTGTATCACCTTGTATACACTTTGTATATGTGTCTGGTTATTGGTCTCCATATATGATGCTTGTATATCCACTTGTACTTTTATTTTGGATGTTAATTTTGTGCGTGACCATTAACAACTCTTATGGATATACTGATCATTGTTAATATTTATTTAATAGTGTTATTTCTCTTATTATGTCTGACTGATCCAGGGAGATATTGTATTGGTGTATAGGGCTATTTGTAACAATGTGATTTTTCAAAACACCATTGAACAATCCATGGTACTATAGTAGTTTTATTGCTGCCCATAGGGGGCAGTATTATAGTAATTATATTCTTATACATAGGGGACAGTATTAGCAGTTAAGTTCTTGCACATAGAGCAGTATTATAGAATTTATTTGGCTACTATATACTTGGACCCAAAGGCACCTAGGTTATTTTTTAAAGACTTTACACTGCTGAATTGAGCAAACGATTGTCGAGAATGACCTGTTCCTTCCTGACAATCTCCTGCTTGTCAGTGAAGGAGACCACTCAGTGTCGGATTGGGATGCATAGGGCCCACCAGTAAAATTATTTCTGGGGGCGCAATGTACAGCGACTTGCAAATATTACCTGCTTACACAAAGGCAGACAGCAGCAAGATGTTGTATGATTGATTTTTGGGGGTCTCTGCAACAACTTCAAAAAGTGGGTCCCAGGGAAGAGAGACTGGCCTGCCTCTATTCCTAGAGGCCATCTTAACCTTCTGATGCGTCTATAATATTAAACTGGATAGTCTACCCAGTTTTTTTATATTGATATAGGTTATTTGAGATGCTTTGCTGGTGGACTGGGGGCCCACCGGGGGATTCCCCTGTTTCCTTGTGGGCCAGTCCGAGCCTGAGACCACTATTTACATGCAGTGATCTCCTCCACAGTATGGAGAGAAGTGATCTTTATGCCACTGCTCTTCCCCATACAGAATCATTGTTTGCTGGCAGCAGAGTGCTGTTTAGACATTATGATCGGCTGCCGGCAAATGAAGATTCAAGTGACTACACCAACAATCATATTACCTGATGAACTAGCATTTTCCACCTTTACACTGGCAGATCATTGCTAATGTGCGTTCCTACAAGTTAGCAATAATCTGGCCAATGCACAGGCAGTGTGAAGGGGCCATTAGTCTGGAGCACTGTAAAAATCACATGACATTCTAACATTATACACGGATGCCTTGAAAATAAGGCAAATGGACCAAGACCCCTTGCAGCGTGTCGCATAACAGCAATATCACACCTGACAGTGCTTTCCAGTGGGCACCTAGAATGTCTAATTAGGGGCAGCGTTAGGTGTTCAAAAATATATATACTGGGTGCTCACTAAAGCCTCATTCACACACGTCCGTGCTCAAATCCGTGAGCAGGTAGTCAGTGATGCATCCGTGAAGCGATCCGTGTTGGGTCAGTGTGTCCGTTTTTTGCTGTCTGTGTTGCATCTGTGTTTCACTGACACTGAACAGCTGAAAAATAATTTTCAAAGAATCTCTTCTTAATGATCCATGAAACACGGATGCAACGAGGATTGGCATCTGTGGTTTTCACGGACCCATAGACTATAATGGGCGTGATGGATCTGTTAACATGGACAAAATAGAGCATGCATCCGTGCTAAAAACACACTGACCCACGGACCATGCTAAAACACTGATGTCTGAATACAAACATTAAAATGAATGGGGATGTGCGCTGTCCATGAAACACTGACGTGTAAATGAGGCTTAAGTTGGAAGCATCTGAAACCTGCGCTCCAAAAATCCTGCATTTGTCTCTGGCGCAAAGTAATAATTCCAACAATTTTCTATAAAATGGAAGCAAACAAGCACACGTATCTAAAATTACATGTCACCAATGTCACAAATCATGAAGGAGGGCAGGAACATCTAACTTGTTTTCTGCAGTGTTCAAATTTCTCTTGGTAGAAGAGGAGTTAAGCAGCAGAGTAACTTTAGAAAGGTTCTCCCTTGCGACTAAGATCTATTTCATAGCTGGTGCTCAGTTACAGCAGCTGTATCTGGAGTACATGACCTAGTGCCTCATATATCGATGACGTACAAAGAAATGTGTCTAAATTAGGAGACAGGGGCCAGGGAAACGTTATGAAGGATGTCACTGTTTAGAAGAGGATGTGAAATGAGCTGCCTTGTGTTATGAAACAGAAATATTGTGGCTACTTTTTAAAGAGAACTGGCATCTCTTAATTTTATCTTAAAGAAGAACTCCCGCAAAAATGTTTATTGACTGTGAGTAAAAACCTCTCTTCTTATTGTAGCTGGGTCATGTGACCAACTCCCTGACCTCCAACTGACCCAGGACAGAAAGCCAGTAACTGCTCTATTCATTCCTATGGGAGCCTCACTTTCAGTCTCATAGGAATACATAGAGAATTAGACTTCCTGTCCGCACATAAGTCTATGTGTGAGTTGGTGGGTCTAATTGCTGGTCACATGGATGATATAAGTCAAAAATTTAGACACTGGTAAGAAAATGACATTCACTACAGATTATATCATGTACATTTCTAGCAGGACATGGAATAAAATTTTTGTCGGGAGTTCTTCTTTAATAACTTCCCAGCATTGGCCTCATATTGTAATAGTAATAATATCCACAGTACAGTCGGTGTCTATGGTAAATATGAAATGGTTATGTCAAGGGAAGGGGAGCATGGAGACCATGACGTTTACTGAATAAAATAGCGTGGGGGGCACTGGTGCTAGCGAGGAGAGTCTCATTCCCTGGGAGATACCTCTTTGAATACTGAATAAAATACAAATGTATCTTTTAAATCTGTAGACAATGCAAATAACTACATTTCCAACAATTACAGATGTGGAAAACAGAAAAAGGTAACTACACATTAGCAAAACTTTTAATACGTCATAGTGACATATCAAAAGTTTTAATCGGTGGGGGTCTGAGTGCTAAGACCCCTACCACTTGCTAAAAGGATGAGTAAGTAGCACCCAGCTGAGTGCTGTCCATCCTTGCTGCTAAAGACAGAAACTAAAACAGTCTCATAGACGTCTTTAGTTCCATCTTCAACGGTGCTCAGCTGAGTGATTCTAACTTCTCATTTTAGTAATTGGTGGGGCGGGTCTTAGCACTCGGAGCCCCAATGATCAAAACCTTTGACATGTCACCATGATATACAGGGTTTTACTAAAGTGTAGTTACTCTTTCAATAAAAATTAATAAGAACCTTTTCTGACACATAATGTTGATATATGCTGTATATGTACGGATTAGTAACTTAAAGTGGCCCTGGATAAAAATAAAAGTGGCCCCATGTTGTAGGCATGTCCAAATTGATAGAAGGAGGAGTAACACAAGTAAGCGGAGTCAACAATACCATAGCACCAAATACCATCCCAGCAGAACCAAATACCACGCAGCACAATATATTGCCCCAAAAGCTGTCCATCTGTTGTGTCCATCAATAGCTGCCATTTTCCTCTAGTTGTCTCTGATTAAGATATGGAGCAGGTGGCTGAGATGGAGGTGAGATGCGGACCACAGCAGTTAAATTCAGGAGGGTCATTGGCTGGGTACATGAACACCTGATTCTCACAGCATTAATACCACTGAGAGCTCATTATGTATACAGCCAGCAGTCGACCCCCTGGGAAATTTCCCTGTAGGTTCTATGGCCAATCCGGCACTGTATAGAATGTAGGTAAGTATAGATACAGTATATCAGGACAATAGGTCCATATACAGTAATATATGGAATTGCCTTTGGTAAATAAAATTATATCTACCCAACCACATGAACAACTACTGGATCAATTCTACTGTGCTTTGGAAAGAGACCTTCATGAGTGTGAATGTCTGAAGCATCTTAAGAAGCAATCAATACACATCTTTATTAGTGCAATGCACTGCATTTTGTGTGTAAGTTCAAGAACATATTGATATTATTTTACCTTCCAACAAATGTCTTCATATAATGTAATAGTTCAATACGACATACAAAAATATAATTAAATGATAACTACTCTGTATTGTTACCAATTAAATCTGTTCATGGCAGCTGTAGACCAATCTGTCCAAAGATTTGTGTATAAATGAACAAGCATGCATTGTGTAAGACCATAGGAAAAAACAATTACACACATAAAAAAATGTGCTGGTTTCTTTCTGAACACGACCCCTGGGACATCCTCTAAGCACTGGATGTAGTACCTTATATTGTGACACTAGTCATCATACAGGCTTGTAGAGTTCAGCCACTTATCCCCCAGTCTGAGCATTCAGTTTGGATAGGTTGTTGAAGCAATACTTTCTATTGGAGCCTCATTGCTGTGTGAAGAAAGCCTCTTAAAAGTCAATATTTTGTCACGGGGGAATACATTTTAAAATATAAATAGTTTTGTGAACAATTATTTCAGAAAATTCTCAAATACAATTATGCAATAAGAGTCCAAGTTTCAATTATTCTACCAGTCTGTACCCTAGTTGTCTATGCATGCTCCTTTTCCTGCAGGGTGGACTTACAAGCAATGCTGTTTCTGAGTTTTTTTTTTTTCAAAATAATATACCGTACATCTAACAGATTTGTCTTTAGCCACAGATACGACCACATGCTATCAGTATATATATGCACGCTTCTATGCTTTCCGTTAATGTATAGAACGTATTTAGATACGAGTTACAGCAGCTCACTATAGATGGTCTATTTGTGCTTAATGTAGAACCTGTCTATTTACAGACGCAGAGGGCGGCACAAAGTGTAAATCCAGTCCTCCTATATGTCATCTTTATTTTTGCTACATAGTTAAGATATGAAAGGTACAAGTCCATTGAGTTCAAAGTCATGTGAGTAAGTTTCCCCAGATATTATTTCACACATTCCCAGTTGATGCGTGATATTTTTTTATTCTTTAACCAGTGCTACTAAAATAACAAAAAACATATAATAGAGGAAGTTTATAGACGTGGATGATATATTATACATATTTTGTGTGATTATTTTCCTTACACAGCGCCTTTGCGTACTTACACTATCAGGCCTTTTGCATTTGTACAATTGCTGAACTAAAAGGCTATGTCCACACCTGCCGGAAAAGTCTGCATTGGTTTTTGCCACAGTTTCTGCAGCAAAAAACAAAAACTGCAACAAACATTTTTGCTGCAGAAAAGGCCGTGAGCTTCCAATTCAAAGGGTGAAATCTGCTTGAGAGATACACAGCATAAATTAATATACTGCAGATTTCAAATTTGCACCACAGGTCAATTTATGCTGCAGTTTTTTTATGCAACGTGTGGATGAGGTTTGTTAAAATCTCATCAACATTGCTAGTACTGTACAAAGCTGCAGATTTGCCGCAGGAGAATTTGCGATGGCAAATCCTTAGCTAATCCGTCACTTCTGGAAATTAGCCTTGGACATTGAATTTCAGAGACAGTTATTCTTCCAAACTTACAATACAGAACTGAATGGGAAGCGCCACTAGGAAATTCCATGTTAAACCAGGTCTAAGCTAGGCCTTCTAGGGCTAGCTCAGCTAAATGTAATGAGACCTTTCACTAAGTGATCTGTTGCTTCATTCTAAAGAAAAACTCTTATAATCCATATGCAAATGAGAAGTTAAGTGCACTGAGGGCAGTCCCAAAGCCACTCTGTGCACCCTTGCTCCTTCTGCTTCCTCTGCCTTGATTGACAAGGTCAGGAGAGATGACTATGCAGGAACCTGGGGACAGGGAGGGGTAGGCAGAGGAAGCAGGAGGAGCAAGGGTGCACAGAGTGGCTTGGACCCGCCCTGAGTGCACTCAACTGCTCTTTTGCACATGGATTAGAAGTGTTTTTTCTCTAGAAGGAAGCAACGGATCACTATCATTACCTTCTGCTGAGCTAGCCCTATACGGCATTGGTTTACCAGTGAATGTTTTGATGACTGATTCTTTTTAATGCAGCAAACACAATCGTTACTTTTTCCTACACAATCTAACCAGGAAATAAAGTCATATGTTACAAATCAGTATAATATTCTCCTAGGGGGACGTGTCTCTGCATCTGTAGTCCATCTGTTAGACACATTGCATCTGTCTAGTCTGTTCCTATAAAAAAAACATTGAGCTGCATGTCATATCACATTGTGACAGTGGCGTCACAACAAATTCAGCTGTTTAGCTTGTCCCCTTATAAAGGAGCGGCAGCTGGTCCGAAATGATATTCAGATTCAGAGCCTTCCTTTATTTATACCTATTGCTGCTATAACTCACTGTATATCCAGGATATTATTAGCATCATCCTCCATATTCACTTTTCCCTGCTGTTGTGTCTCAAAGTACTGGAAGCTGAAGGATAATGAAGGGAAGGGGATGAGAGGGACAGCTGGAGCAAAGGATTAAACCTTTCACTCTTCCTTAACATTTCCATCCCCTGAAAGGGGTTACCCCACCCCCTACACCATCTGCTTTCGCTCAGAACTGATCTATATTTAACAGGTCTTACATAATCATGCGTGAGGGGGACACACTCCTGATGACGCCAAAGGGACATTAGTACATAGTTCCCCAGGAGGACAGCACATACATGGATTGTTCTGACACCCAGCAGGTGATAGGCAGTGACAGGCGCACACAGACATCTATTACCTCAGTTTGATTCTCAGGATGCCTTAAGTATTAAAGGGTCAGTGGCTCAGAAGATGCCAGTGAATTGAGGACAAGTGGATTCAATCCTCATAATCCACAATTTAATACATAACTTGTATCTCATTAACACATTCACGTTACCGTGCCTTGAAAACTTATTGCTTCTTTCATGTGTCCCTCTATGAATATACAAGAGTAAACGCAAATACCAGCATTGACCAAAGCATGTCAAGAGGTAACAGTAGCCAAAACCATTAGGCTAGGTTCATGTTTTTGTGTTAGTAAAAATAAATAAATATTATAATAAATATATATATATACACACACAATGCAAGTAAAAACATGACATGCAGCTTTGTGCCCCATAGATAACATGTATGTTTGAAATCAACAGTATACTGAGTACAGCAACCAAAATTTTAGGACCTATAAAAGGGCTATAAAGCAAGTGCTTGTGATCCATTACGTATCGAATCATTGCTATCTAATGGTGATCAATTGGGCCTCAAATTTAAAAAATATATAAAATTTTGATATGATAATGTAAGTAAAAACAGAAAAAAGATAAACCCTTTTAGGGCATGTGCACTTATTTAATATGTCATTTTATCACGTTCATAAAAAAACCCTCATATTTTCTCATTTAGAACTGACATCAGATGAGCATGTAGTTGGTGTGACTTTTTGCAATTTAAAAAAAATATCTACAAGTGCTGTGAACCCTGCCTAAATCTGTGTCCAGTGGGGATGTCATGGGTACTGTTTCTGTGACTTTTGAATAGGGCCAGAAATTTAGGCCTGGGTTCTGGAATTAGTTATTTTGGAGAGAGGAATGGGCCCCATTACATTCAAAATAACCAACACTAGGGTCTTGTTCACAAGCTCCTGACATGACATACAGTAGCTGTCACAAAGACCTCAGTGCTGACTTGCTGTGCTTGTTAGGGCTCATGCACATGACCGTAATGGCTCAGTGCCTGTGCTGCGGACAACAAATAGTGGACCACAATGCATGGGCACTAGCCGGGTGAACTCCATTTGCGGAAGTGGACCCTTTGACTTGAATGGGTCCGCGATCCCCAACATATGCCCAAAGATAGAACACGGATGGCCACTGAGGAAGAGGTCAGCGACCTTGAAACGCGTATGGCATAACTGGCATATGAACTGACAGACAAAATAACACCCACCAACACTACACACCCTACTGTGTTACAACATTGATCCTGGTAGAATTGGAGTACGAGAACCAGATAGCCGGCAGAATATACTACGAACTCCAGGCCACGTGAGAAGAATCGGGTCACGTGGGACGACGAGGACTTCGGGCAGAGAGCTGAACATACGCCGGGAATTCCACACAAACTGCCGGACAAAGTCCGCTTTGCTAGCTCCTACTGTAGGTTCTCTACAATATGGTAATAGGAATTCCTTGGAGGAGCGAAGTACAGCAATATCCCCTACAAACACCACGTGGGACACCACGATAAGTGCATTCAAGGGGCGCTGTACATAAACCATGAGTAGGGTATATCCCCAATACAGAATTGTTATACCAGGTTGATATTTAATTTGAGGGTACAACAGCTGACCCATTTGAATATTGGGACATTTACTGAACTTCCACTCAAAGTTGAAGGAGGAGGTCCCCTTTGAAAACAATATAATTCTTTTCATATGGAATATAACTGGTATCTTTTAACCAATGCCTGCACTACAGTATGACTATAATTGAGATCTGAACTAACATACAGTCACATATCGATGTGATACATCCTAATATCGATTCTATATCATAATCAAGCCTCAGCATGGATGCAGTTATTGCATAGAAGGACATTATATATATATATATAGCCGGCTGTTCATCTATATATGTAGATTTACCGTATTTATTCATTGTGTACTAGAATACTATCCATCTTAATAGTTTTTACAATATTGTGTATTTAGTATGTCTTAATAAATGTTATGTAGAACGTTCCACGTGTCACAGATGTGAGTGCCTATCTAAGCCAATTAGTTCTCAACCTTGATTTGTTCGGACAGAGTGGGTCTATTAAATAGAGCACCTATCTTTAACTGTGGGGAGGGTGAGCAGACCAAACATACAATACCTTTGTTCAAAGATAGAACATGTTCATCTTTTTGCAATGTGGAGGCACAGATCAGAAACCCCACGGTATCACTGTGCTTCCAATCCATGCCTTCCCTCCGCAAAAGATTGGTGAAGTCCTGTGTTCGGTCGTATCTTCTGGATTCAAGTCAATGGGTCTGCATGGGAGTGCACGTGACTAGTGGCCGTATGTGGCCAGTCCGGGAACTGGGCCATTACGTTCGTGTGCATGAACCCTTAGGCTGAGTTCACACCAGTTATTTGGTCAGTTGGTCAAAACTAGGTGTGGGTCAAATACACAGAACAGGTGCAGATCTTTCTATTACACTTTAACTCTAAGGTTTTGGCTCACAAAAACTGATGGAAATAACTGACCAAGTAACTGGTGTGAACTAAGCCTTAGGCCTCTTTCACACGAGTGTGACGGATTAGGTCCGGATGCATTTAGGGTGCGTTCAGGAAAACTCACACCATTTTGCATGCAAGTTCAGTCAGTTTTGTCTGCGATTGCATTCAGTTGTTCATTTTTTTCCGCACGGGTGCAATGCGTTTTTCACGCACGTGATAAAAAACTGAAGGTTTACAAACAACATCTCTTAGCAACCATCAGTGAAAAACGCATTGTATCCGCACTTGCTTCAGGATGCAATGTGTTTTTCACTGAAGCCCCATTCACTTGTATGGGGCCAGGGCTGCGTGAAAAACGCAGAATATAGAACGTATAGAACTGATGCGTGAAAAAAACGCTCATGTACACAGACCCATTGAAATGAATGGGTCAGGATTCAGTGCGGGTTCTATGCGTTCACGTCACGCATTGCACCCGCGCAGAAAATTCGCTCGTGTGAAAGGGGCCTTAGGGGCACCCTGTAAGGAAGAGTTTATATTACCGTTTTTTTTCCGTTCTTCTGATCCGTCAAAAGAACAGAAAAATAAATAACAGATCCTGTGCATCAGTTGGCACATTTGGCGTCTGTTTGAGCCATTTCTGTCTAATATCAGTTATGTACATGAAAAAAAGAGTCATGTATGCAGTACTTTTTTTTCCATCTAAAAAATGGATCTCAGGCGGAAATGGCTCAAACGGATGCCAAATGTGCAAAACTGATGCACAGGATGTTATTTATTTTTTTGTTCTTTTTTTCAGAAGAATGGAAAAATAACAGTGATGTGAACTCTCCCTAACCGGATGTTTGCTAGTCTAAGGCTACTTTCACATTAGCGTTTTTAAATTCCGGTATTGAGTTCCGTCATAGGGGCTCAATACCGGAAAAAAACGCTTCAGTTTTGTCCCCATTCATTGTCAATGGGGACAAAACTGAACTGAAGACAACGGAATGCTCCTGAAAGCATTCCGTTCCGTCTTCAGACCGGAGAACAAACCGCAGCATGCTGCGGTTTGCTCTCCGGTCCAGGCATCCACACCAAGACGGATCCGGAATGACCCCCAATGTAAGTCAATGGGGACGGATCCGTTTGGTGTGGACACACCAGTAATCCGGATCTGTCCTCCATTGATTTCCAATGGGGGGTCATTCCGGATCCGTCTTACATACATAGATACATACATACAGACATACATACAAACATACAGACATACATACTCACGTACTCCAGGGACGCCGGCAGCATGTCTTCACGCGCCTCCTGCGCGCAGCTATGACGTTTCCCCACTGCGCCCAGCAGAGGGCACTGTGGGGAATCGTCATCACTGCGCGCAGGAGGCGTGTGAAGACGTTCTGCCGGCGTCCCTGGAGTATGTGAGTATGTATGTATGTATGTCTGTATGTCTGTCTGTATGTCTGTGTCTTGTTTCAATGTGTGTCATGTGTGGGGCCGGAGCGCTACTCCGGCTCCACACATGTATAGCGTTAGCACGGATCCGTTGGCACCCTTTAGGTGCCGGATCCGTGCTAACGCTAGTGTGAAAGTAGCCTTATACAGGACAGCAACCATGATGTTAATAGTAGTGTGCTCACTGGTCATGGCCTCCCTGATGCCATACATACCCCCCACCATATTTTCTCCTGAATACCTTGTGGTTTCACAGTTTTAAAACCATCTGCATTTCGTAGTGAAGGGTGCATTACATACTTTAAATGACTCATTTTGCAGTGGAAGTCTCAGCATACTGAATGTAATACACACTAGAGCTGTAAAAAAAACAACTTGTATCTAAAGAATCATATAAAATACTGTATTGACTTAGTGAGCATATTGTGGTCGATCTGGGGTCTAGACTGATTTACTGGTTTGGTGGGAGGTCTGCATTAATTTTGGCATATGGTCTGAGGACTATGTAGATGATGTTGGTACCACATATGAGACACCTACTGTCCACCCCTTGTCCTCCACTGAATCCCTCTCAGGTTTTGTCTCACCCATGCCTAAAGTTCCAAAACTTTCCATTGACCTATCCCCTTGGGGTCCATAAATTCCTGGTGGCAGCCCTAGTGTCCAGTATAATGGGTTAACTAAGAAGCAGTTAAACTAGGCCAAAGGAGCTCAGCTTTCTCTCCACAAGATTAAGAAGGTCAGGCTAAAATTAGAAGTCAGAAGCAAAATGAGAGAGGAGGAGGAGGAAGTCGCTGGGTATCATATATAGGAAAAGGAGAAATTAGGTATGAAAAAGACCTGAACAACACAATGCAGATGAGACCCCTTTCAGACATTTGCCTTTTTTCCTATATAAAATCTAAAAGACAGGGGTTCTGTCTTAGGCCATGTTTGTAGCCTAATGGAGCTTTAATGTGACCCTAAGCCTAACCAATGCATAGTGAAAGGCTGTGAAACTTTTCCATAACCTCCAATTACTCATAAGCCCACACTTTGCAAGATCAATGCTTGCTATCAATGGATGAAAACCCTAACCCCTTCGAGCCACTTTTGACCTTAAATTCCTGGCCAATTTTTGCAAATCTGATATGTGTCACTTTATGTGTTAATTACTCTGGACTAACTTCATGTTAGTGATAAATCTGAGTCAATATGTTTTACCTTTATTTACAAAAAATACATCCAAAATTTACAGAAAATTTTGAAAAGAAAAAAATAATTTTCAAAATTTTATTTTTTGCTGCTTTTAAGGCAGATAGTGATACCTCATAACACAGTTATTACTTTCCATTTCACATATGTCTACTTTATGTTTGCATCATTTTATAAATGTCATTTTAAAAAAAAATTCTTTATTTTTCAAGTTATATTGTCAAAGCGTACAGACATCATTGTTTACATATTTTTCTTTTTTTTTTCACTTAACATGTTAGATTAAAATCAACAAAATAAACCTAACAACGCTCAACTATGTGTTGAGAATATTGCACATATTACATTCAAGTGCATAACACTGCAGCATCAACTATCCTCTGAATAATAGCAGGAAAAAGATGAGTAAGGCCCCTTTTACACGGACGAGATTTCCGCGCGGGTGCAATGCGTGATGCGAACGCATTGCACCCGCACTGAATCCTGACCCATTCATTTCAATGGGGCTTTTCACATGAGCGATGTTTTTCACGCATCAGTTTGCCGTTGCGTGAAAATCGCAGCATGTTCTATATTCTGCGTTTTTCACGCAGCCCTGGCCCCATTGAAGTGAATGGGTCTGCGTGAAATCCGCATTGCATCCGCACGCAAGTGCGGATGCAATGCGTGATTCACTGATGGTTGCTTAGAGATGTTGTTTGTAAACATTCAGTTTTTTATCACGCGCGTGAAAAACGCATCAAAACGCTTCGCACCCGCGCGGAAAAAACTGAACAAATGTACGCAATCGCAGTCAAAACTGACTGCGATTGCGTGCGGATTGGTGCGGATTTTCCGGAACGCATCAAGACTGAATCCGTGACGCCCGTGTGAAAGAGGCCTAAGGGCGAAGGTATGGGGGGGGGGTGCACATTATCCATTATCCAAGACCTTGCTGTGGTATTGGCACAGGCTGTTAGGGTCATCACGTATCGTACGTGGGTTGGTGTTGTCTCCAGGGATACCAAATTGGCATAATTGGTTCACTTTTGCTACCCATTCTTGGGGGGTGGGCACTGAGGTGCTGAGCCAATGAAGAGGAATAAGAGTTTTTGCCGCAGCTAAGAGTTGGGTTATTAAATTCCGTTTAGATGGTTTATAAGATGCACTAGGCCTGGCCAAGACCACATACTCCAAGGTGATGGTAAAAGCAGGAGCACATATTTTTTGTATTGTAGTTTCAACATAATGCCAGAAAGGTTTTATGAGGGAGCATTTCCACCATATATGGGATAAGGAACCTGTTTGGGACTCACATCTCCAACATAAGTTTGATTGAGAAAGATTATGGGCATAGAGAAATTCAGGCGTTTTGTACCAACTTTTAAGCAATTTGTAATGGTTCTCTTGTAACCTGACACATGGTGAAAAGCCATGTGCATTTTGCAGGATGGTGTGAACTTCCGAGTCAGATAGTGAGATATTCAGCTCCTTTTCCCATGAGGAAATAAATGCGGGTCTAAAAGGGGATTTAGGTGTAACGAGAAGTGAATATAACTGTCCTGCCTTCCTGGGTAGGGTCTGATTTGAGGAGGGGACAGCCTCCAAGGGAGTGAGTGCCTTTTGTGGGGGAAGGATTTGAGGAAGCTTGTAGCGACCTTTTTGAAATGTGCTAAGTGTAAAGGCATAGGGTGGGGTGCATCAGGTCTTGCATAGCTTTTTTGTGTGGGGACCTCACCTCTTGGGAAGAGCTCAGTAATAGATATGGAATTGAGTTTTTGCCAAAAAAACTGCATAGGGGGATTCCATATTTGTTATGATATATGGCAGGAGGCTAGCAGGAAGTAGAGGAGAGGGAAAGGGAGCTAAGGAGTCCTTCAAAGAGAGCCAGACCGTACTTGTGCCTTTAATGAGAGGGTCTTGATCTATGTTTGCTATGCTTTTGTTGTCTGGGAGCTATAGTGCGCTAGACAGGGGTATATCAATGGATTGTTGGGCCCATATTTCCAGGTCTAAGTTTCTTTGAGGACTCAGGAGGTCTAACCATCTATTTAAGTGGATTGCTCTGTAGTAAGATGAGATATCAGGCACACCCATTCCTCCATGCTCACGTTTCCTCATCAACAATGAGTAAGGGAGCCTTGGTTTTCTTCCCTTCCAAAGGAAGTTAGTGAATAGAGTTCTACAGGTACCGAAAAAGGTTGCTGGTATGTGAATGGGAAGCATTGACAAAGGATAGAGCAGTTTAGGTAGTATGTATGTTTTGAGCAGATTTTTGCGACCCATCCACGAAATGTAGGGGTAATCATATTCTTGCAGAAGATGCTTAACCTCCTTCAGTAGCTGCTGGAAATTTACCTTATATAGGTCCTTGATGACCTGGGATTTGGACTCCTAGGTATTTTATTGAGGTATGAGCCCATGGGAAAGAGAAATTTTGTTTTATTTCTGAAATCTGTTTTGTTGGTATAGTTATATTAAAGAGGACCTTTCACGGTTTTGAATTACTGTAGATAAATACCTCTTGTCCCGGGGTACCCCCCGCTGATGCTGCCACTCTGCCTAGTTTTTTAAAATACAGCTCCTACTCCCCACTGTGCCCGCCTGTAGTTTTCGCGCTCAGTATGTAAATACTGAGCATCGGTACAGGGAGGAGGAGACGCCGGCATTTCTCAATGGGCGTCTCCTTCTCCCTGGCTGTGCCGCGATCCAATCACAGCGGAGAGCGTCACAGCCAGGGAGAAAAAAAAACCTCACCTTCTCCCTGGCTGTGACGCTCTCCGCTGTGATTGGATCGCGGCACAGCCAGGGAGAAGGAGACGCCCATTGAGAAATGCCGGCGTCTCCTCCTCCCTGTACCGATGCGCGAAAACTACAGGCGGGCACAGTGGGGAGTAGGAGCTGTATTTTAAAAAACTAGGCAGAGTGGCAGCATCAGCGGGGGGTACCCCGGGACAAGAGGTATTTATCTACAGTAATTCAAATCCATGAAGGGTCCTCTTTAAGTAATTCAGATTTAGTGACATTAACCTTAAAGTTTGAGAGAAGGTCAAAGTTACCTAATATTTCAGTAAGCATTTTTAAATCTTTAGCAGGATTCGACGGGATTCGACGAATGCAATGCACTTTAGATGAGCTGGTCCTGACATGAAGCCTAAGAAGGAGGTATTTTGACGGACACGGATTAGCGCTTCAACCACTTAAACAAACAGAGAAGGGGAGAGTGGGCAGCCTTGTCTTGTTCCGTTCGCAATGTTGAACGACGGGGAAAGGGTGCCATTTATTTTGATCCTGGCGTGCGGCTGGTCATACAAGGTAAAGATAGCAGAAATGAGCTGTGGAGGGAATTTAAACTTGTATAACATAGACTTCATAAAGGACCACTTTACTCGGTCGGACGCCTTTTCTATCAATTACTAGCAATGCTAAGTGGAGCTTACGCTTATGCGCTATTCTGATTGCGTGTATCAGCTTACATGAGTTGTCTTTACCCTCACTTCCCTTCACAAAACCCGCCTGCTCCTTCCCTATCAGATGGGGAAGTAATGCGCTAAATGTCATTTTATTTTTGTAGGACTAGAAAGTGTAGACTTTTATAAGCAATTCTTAACATTTTTAAGAAAATTTCCAAAACCCGCTTTTTTTTAAATCCCATTTTAGAAACTACACCCCTCAAGTGATTCCAAACTGATTTTACAAACTTTGTTGACCCTTTAGGTGTTCCACAAGAAATAAAGGAAAACAGGAAAAACGGGAAATTTCAAAATTTCACTTTATTTTTGAACATTTTTCATTTTAATCAATTTTTTTTTCTGTAACACAGCAAGGATTAACAGCCAAACAAAACTTAATATTTATTAGCCTGATTCTGCAGTTTACAGAAACTTCCCATTTGTGGTCGTTAACTGCTGTATGGGCACACAGAAGGGAAGGAGCAACATATGGATTTTGGAGGGCAGATTTCACTGGGATAAATGTAAGTTGCCATGTCGCATTTGAAGACTCTCTGATGCACTCCTAGAGTAGAAACTCCCCAAAAGTGACCTCATTTTAGAAACTACAGGATAAGTTGACACTTTTATGGGTACTATTTTCTGGTACATATGATGTTTGATTGTTTGATATTATGCTTTTTGTGAGGCAAGGTAACTAAAAAAATGGCTGTACTGGTACAGTTTTTATTTTATGTTTTTTTTTACAGAGCTCACTTGACAGGATTGATCATGTGGTATTTTTACAGAGCAGGTCATTATGAGCGTGACAATACCAAACATGTCTATTTTCATTTTTTTTTGTTTCAGTTTTACATAATAAAGCATTTTTGATTTAAATCATGTTTTTGTGGCTCCATTTTCTGAAAGGTATATATTTTTTTATTTTCAGGTGTCTTATGTAGGGGCTTGTCTTTTGCTGGATGAGGTTTGATTGTTACCATTTTAGGGTACATATGACTTTCTGATCGCATGGTATTATACTTTTTGTAAGGCAAGTTGACCAAAAAAATGGCAGTTTTAGTACAGTTTTTATTTTCTTTTATGATGTTCACCTGACCAGAGGGTGGATCATGTGATATTTTTATAGAGCCGGTCATTACAGATGCGGTGATACCAAATATGTATGTTTTTCATTTTTTTTCTGTTTTTCACTATTTTATATGTCTTTATTAGGGGAGTTTTTTAAATTATGAAAAACTTTTTTTTTTTTTTTACTTTCTATTTTTGTCCTACTTTTGGGGGTCTGATCCCCTCTGCAATGCACTGCAATACATCATGTATTGCAATGCATTGCACTGTCAGTAATACACTGACAGTGTGCTTATGAGACCCAGCTGCCATACCAGCCATCGTGTTTCCGTCACCGCAGTGAGGTGCATGCAGCGGTCAGCGTTGACCGCAGAATAAAAGGGGTTAATATGCCTGCATTGGTGTATTCACTGATGCTGGCATATACAGCAGGGGCTTAGCTGTCAGTAATAGATATACTATACACATTATTCTCAGCAGCCAAATCTGCTGTTTCTATGGGACCAGCTGACAAATCTTAGGCTACAATATAAGAAATCACACACCATCAATAGTAAAGATACAATTAAACTTTATTATTACATAATTAAAAAATCCATTAAAAGACCCCTTCCCCTGAGGAAGCAATAGCGAAATGTGGTTTGGGGTCAGAGGTGGCACTGGTCTGTATTGCTGTTTATTCTTTCATATGGATTGGATATAGACTCATGTGATTTGTTACTGGTATGGCACTTGCACTTTATGTAACTATATACTATCTTTACTATTGATGGTGTGTGATTTCTTATATTGGAGCGCAGGATTTGATTATCACACACACCGATTTAGATATCTTGGTGCCTGTTGCATTTTTTTGGGTGTTTAAATCTTAGGCTACGTTGAAATCTGTGGTTGGAATTCTAGTATTCTGTTCTGGCACAGGAACAGTATACCGGAGTTAGGCCCCTTTCACACGAGCGTGACGGATTAGGTCCGGATGTGTCCAGGAAAACTCGCACCATTTTGCAAGCAAGTTCAGTCAGTTTTGTCTGCGATTACGTTCAGTTGTTACCGCGAGGGCAATGCGTTTTGATGCGTTTTTTAGAGGCACGTGATAAAAAACTGAAGGTTTACAAACAACATCTCTTAGCAACCATCAGTGAAAAACGCATTGTATCCGCACTTGCTTCAGGATGCAATGCGTTTTTCACTGAAGCCCCATTCACTTCTATGGGGCCAGGGCTGCATGAAAAACGCAGAATATAGAACATGCTGCGTTTTTCACACAACGCAGAACTGATGCGTGAAAAAAATGTATACAGACCCATTGAAATGAATGGGTCAGGATTCAGTGCGGGTGCTATGCGTTCACGTCACGCATTGCACCCGCGCGGAAAACTCACTCGTGTGAAAGGGGTCTTAAGCCTCATTCACACGTCAGTGTTTCACGGACAGCACATGTCCCCATTCATTTTAATGTGTGTATTCAGACATCAGTGTTTTAGCACGGTCCGTGGGTCAGTATTTTTAGCATGGATGCATGCTCTATTTTGTCCGTGTTCACAGATCCATCACGTCTATTATAGTCTATGGGTCTGTGAAAACAACGGATCATTAAGAAGAGATGCTTTGAAAATTATTTTTCAGCTGTTCAGTGTCAGTGAAACACAGATGCAACACGGACAGCAAAACATGGACCCACCATGGATCCTTCACGGACAGCTTCACGGATGCCTCACTGACCACCTGCTCACGGATTTGAGCACGGACACTGACATGCGAATGAGGCTTTACCGTATCCGTCATCTGGTGGAAACCAACAGCACCAGATAGATCTCATTCATCATGATAGGGTGTGCTGGGTTTCGGGCATGAATATCGGCTTTCTGACAGAAAAATATTACTGCATGCAGAGAGAAAATAATCCCCAATTGAGAACCCATACAGATTTGGCCTAAGCTAGCTTGTATGGGGGAGCCGGGAATGATAGCAGCCGTCAGCTACTGCAGGTGTATGAGCACTTTAAAACTCATGTGAGCTAAAATAATAGACTCCTGATTGTTACACTTTATCTACGAGATTTGTGCTAAAGAATTGAGTTCAGAGAAACCACTGTAGAAAATCTCAGTATTAGTGCTCATGCATTTTGGCACAGAGCGAGTACATCAGAGCTCAGTGTGTACTGTACAAACTCCATTACCATAGAGATTCTTTTTTTCTGAGGGAATCCAACAGACAGCATGGAGGTACAGCAGAGAGATCAGGCACCTCTATGACTCCATATCAAACTATGTGCACAAGCCCTTGGGTCTATAAGTGCTGCACCACAAAGTTGATGACGTGCGCTATGCAGGGAGCATGTGTTATTTCGCCCCAGTCCAGGGTGGCCAGGATGTTGCGCCCCATCCTCAGGAACATTTTCAATCATGGACAGTAAATGGATTAACCCCTTAAAGGGACTATGTAATCAGAAAATTACCTATTGTTTAAATCACATTAACATTTTTTTAAGAATTGTTTTTATTTTTCCACGTCACTATATTTAAAAAAAATATATCATGCAATTTTCACACTGGCCACTAGGCCTAGCAATAGGTCATAATTTCCTATTCTATACAGGTAAATTGTCAGTAACCATTATTACCACAGACAGAATTACAATAACAAGTAACACCTCTATACAGATAACACAGGATCCACCTATTCAGAGCTTATCAGCTCCCTCCTGACCTCTGTACAGGTCACAGGGCATGCCTATAATATTCTCCCATAGAAGTCAATGAGGTCCCCCCATCCATTGTGTCTATGGCCCATGTGGCTGTAAGTCGTAATATATTTTAGGCCTAGTGGCCAGTATGAAAATTGCAGGATTATATACATTTAAAAAAAATATATATAGTGACACGGAAAAATGTAAAAAGAAATTAAAAAAAAAACCCAAAAATTCCAAAATAAAATGTTCAACATAAAAATGTGACTTAATGTCATCTACTGACACATTCCATTTATATACACAGAATAATACTAAAAATTTTTTTTCGTTTTTCTTTAATCTCCATATTTTGAAAGATAAACCTTTTTTGATTGTTTCCGTCACTAGTTCAGTGACTGCTAACCTCCCGGCACTTCAGCTGTGGTGAAACTATGACTCCCAGCATGCTCCATTCATTTCTATGGAGTTCTGAGACCAGCCAAGCAAGTGTACATCTTGGGAGTCGTAGTTTTACCACAGCTGGAGTGCCAAAGGTTAGCCATCACAGCACTTAGGCTTATCATTTTAGCGGGATGAGTTGTATTCTTAAATAGCAACATTTTGGGGGACATATAATGTATTGTATAACTTTTGGGGGAGGGGGGCAGAGGTGCAGACAATGTGAAAAACACAGCAACTCTACCATTACTTTGAGTTTTGTTTTTTTACGACATTCACCTTATTGTATAGGAGACGTAACTTTATTCTGTGAGTTGTTACTTTTATAACAATACCACATTTCTTTAAATCTTTTTCTATTTTCCCCCCAAAATAATATTTTTTTTTTTTACGTGTTGCATTGCTGCTGTATCAAGGGTGGTGAAAGATGGCTTGTTTTTTTGCAAGACATTGTGGTGTTATTGGTGTATTTTGGGGTACATACAACATTTCAATAAATGTATTGAATTCTGAGATGCAGAATGAACAATGTCATGTTTTTCTTGTTGCACGCTGTTCACCATACAAGATAAATATTCTGATCATTTTATTGTATGGGTCATTCAGAACGTGCCATTATTAATTATGATAAGTGATTTTTACATCAAAAGGGCAAGTTTTGTATTTACTTAATTTTTGTTTTCAAAACATTTTTTACGTCCCTCTTGTATTATAGTGTATTAGGTTTCTCAGTGTAAAGGGGAAGGAAGAAAAACCACAAGTAACATGTTCTATTTGTTAGCGGGGCGCACACGGCCGGTTCCTGTATATTGTGGACCTGCTGTTTGCAGGCTTCAATACAGTCATGGGCCGCACACATCCGTGCACATGAGCCTTAGGGGATGCTTTTTTTTTTTATTCCTATCAAAGTGTGAGAAGGTAGGCAGTCACATGTCATCACGCCATGCCTCTAATCAAGACAGTTGTAGCCGTGTGACTCAGATGTTTGCTGGCATCTGGCTCATGGAGATTTTCTGATTTATTTTGTTTAGTGAATAAATGACTATATGTACATATACACTAGAGATGATCAAACTGATTCCAATGAAACTCTCATCAGCAGGATTTCTTCACCTAACAGCAGCATCTGCGCAGCGGCAGCTCCAAAGCCAGGAAATTGTGAGGGCCACGCTAAATGTCCAGCCCTGTCAATCTAGCGGCAGGAGGGTAATTCTTCTCCTGAAGAGGCAGCCCCCACAGGTGAATAAGTCCTGTTGATGAGACAAAGTGATTCCTTAGAATAGATTCACTCATCTCTATAAGTGTCACGTATAAACACTATTCAGATTTTGTGTTCGTCAAAGGGTTAATGATGTGCAAAGTTTATGCGCCTACATAAACACAAGCATTCAGATTTTACATGTCTACATTTTTTTATTTTTTTTTTTACTCACCAAGACAAAGAAGTTCAGAGAAAAATTCAGGTTTAAGTACATGCTGAATCAAAATGATCACTAAGGCCCCTTTCACACGGGCGAGATTTCCACGCGGGTGCAATGCGTGATGCGAACACATTGCACCTGCACTGAATCCTGACCCATTCATTTCAATGGGGCTTTTCACATGGGCGAATTTTTTCATGCATCAATTCGCTGTTGCGTGAAAATCGCAGCATGTTCTACATTCTGCGTTTTTCACACAGTCCTGGCCCCATTGAAGTGAATGGGGATGCGTGAATAACGCATTGCATCCGCACGCAAGTGCGGATGCAATGCGTGATTCACTGATGGTTGTTAAGAGATGTTGTTTGTAAACATTCAGTTTTTTATCATGCGCGTAAAAAACGCTTTAAACCGCTTCGCACCCGCGCGGAAAAAACTGAACGCGATTGCCTGCAGATTTTCCGGAACGCATCCGGACTGAATCCGTGATGCCCGTGTGAAAGAGGCCTTACTTAGAAAACTCTAAGGCCCCTTTCACACAAGCGAGTTTTCCGCACAGGTGGAATGCGTGACGTGAACGCATAGCACCTGCACTGAATCCTGACCCATTCATTTCAATGGGTCTGTGTACATGAGCGTTTTTTTCACGCATCATTTCTGCGTTGCGTGAAAAACGCAGCATGTTCTATATTCTGAGTTTTTTCACGCAGCCCTGGCCCCATAGAAGTGAATGGGGCTTCAGTAAAAAACGCACTGCATCCTGAAGCAAGTGCGGATACAATGCGTTTTTCAGATGGTTGCTAAGAGATGTTGTTTGTAAACGCATCAAAACGCATTGCGCCCGCGTGGAAAAAACTGAACAACTGAACGCAATCGCAGACTGACTGAACTTGCTTGCAAAATGGTGCGAGTTTTCCTGAACGCACCCGGACCTAATCCGTCACGCTCGTGTAAAAGGGGCCTAAGGCCTCTTTCACACATGTGTGGCGGATTGGCTCCGCATGCGTTCAGTGAAACTCGCACCATTTTGCAAGCATGTTCAGTTGTTCAGTTTTTTCCACATGGGTGCAATGCGTTTTGAGCAACCATCAGTGAAAAACGCTTCCGGATGCAATGTGTTTTTCACTGAAACCCCATTCACTTCCATGGGGCCAGGGCTGCCCCTAAGGCCCTTTTCATACGAGCGAGTTTTCTGCGCAGTTGCAATGCGTGACGTGAACGCATAGCACCCGCACGGAATCCTGACCCATTCATTTAAATGGGTCTGTGTACATGAGCGTTTTTTTTCCACACATTGTTCGTGTGAAAAGGGCCTAAAGGAGTTGTTTATTATGACCAGAAACTGGTGTCAAAAAGTCACAACCCCTTGTTTTGCACACCTTTGCACCTAAATTTAGGTGTAAACGGTCTTTCTACACCGTCCTTGCCACTGTCTAAAAAAGGGGAGTGATGGGGAGTGGATCCATTTATGACTAGGCCTTTGGGGGGGGATATCAAAGACTAGGGGCCCATTATCACATCCACCCCCAAGAAGTATTGCATTGTATGGACAATATGCGACTCCATGTCACCTTACCCTAGTTTCACACTAACGTGTGGAGATCCTGAAGTCTGTTCCGGCCTCAGTCTCTCACAGATTTTTATGGGACTAGTTGAAAACTATGCCAGCAGCAATCCATGCACGGAAAATAAATCTGACTGTTGCCACTGGTAGAGAAGTAGTAGAGTAGGAGTTTATACTTGTATGGAAGGTATAAAACATGTATACTATATTAATACAGGTTTGTGAGAACGTGGTGAATGGTGCGCAGGTGGGATCTCAGCCAGTACACTGGATGACACAAGAGGCTTACAGGGCAGGCCAAGCAACAGGCTAGGGAGGGGTAATGTGAGAAGAAGGTAGAACAGCCTGGGCACTTAAAGCCCAAATGCCACCCCTGGGCACTTGCAAGCCCTCATTTACATATGAATAAAACACCATTTTTGCCCATGGTGAACATCAAAAACAAAAGGTACCATTTGACTCATCTATAGTTATGCTACAGTGTTATGTTAGCAGTGTATAAAGGCAAATTCTGGTGACAGACTCCCTTTAAAGTCTGAATCAGTAGATAGACACGAAATATACCTAATCCCACCCTAAACCAGGGTAATTAGTGGAACGTTGTAAAGTCAACTTGCCTTCCCCATGTAAATTGATGCCTATTCCTACATGCATATACTGTATATTCACATTCATCAAAATTAGAGACCCCTAAAAACCTTTGCTGTGATATTTCTTCCCATTGTGCCTTGCAGCTTTCCCCCCCAACCCACCCTTAGAACTCATGCAGACGAACCCAAGGGCTCCATGCCCATGTTGTGGACCACAAATAGTAGTACGTACTGCACAGGCACCAGTTGTGTAATCTCATATTGCGGTGCGGACCCATTGACTTGAATGGATCCACAAAATAAGGCAAACGGTAGGACATGTCCTGTCTTTTGTGGTGCGGAAGCGCATCAGAGTTTTTCTGTGGTCTTCTGATCTGTGCCTTTGCTCTGCAAAAGATAGGTCATGTCCTATCTTTCGCTGTAGCTTTTGGATCGTGGACAAATTCAAGTCAATGCGTCAGAACGCCATTGCCGGTCTGCAATGCAGGGACGGAGCCCTTTCGTTCGTCTGAACGCACCCTTACACTGGGTATCAGATGTCCTGGTGCCTGACTTTAAATGAGTACTGCCCTTACAACTTGGATCACTGTTCTGGGCTTTAAAGTGTAACTGGCGTTTTTTATTTTTTTCTTCTTGCTAATGTGCAGGGACAGAGAACATTTTTGTAATATACTTTATTTGGGGAAAATGTGTATTTGTAGTAGAAAACTGAGGCTGAAATGTCCCTTAGAGGTGCTCTTTCAAATGAGCGTTGCTAAGGGACATCTGTATTCCATCAGCATAGTACTTAGCCGACTAGGGAGACAGGCTGTGCTGGGAGCTGTGGACAAGGGTAGGCTGGTCATAGACCCTACAGGGAATTTTCCTGGTCAGTTGATGCCCATAGGGCCAATTGAGCCTTCCTCATTACCACTGGCCGGGTGCCTACTACTCAGCGAACTATAGGGTCATTATCATCTCTATCCTGGAGGATAAGTCCTAACATCTTTTCCTGGATAACCCCTTTAAAGGGGGTTCTCTGAGAATTAAGAAAATGAAAATACTTAAATAGCTTATGTTTTCAAATACCTTTCATTAGTTATAATGGCTCGTTTTGTCTGGGGAGCAATCATCAGGGAAAACAAAATGGCCACCATCCTAATCACACAGCAGGACAAGTTACTTCACAGTGCTGAGGTAAAGAGCTGCCTCATCCTCCTCTTGGCTCTACTTGTCAGGGATTATGGTCCTGAACACAGCTGACAAGAACTTTAGCTGAATCTCTGGGGAATTTAGTTCAGAGGAGAGATGAAGGACAGAGAGGATGGACAGGTCAGACTGATATTAATATGTGTTAATTGAGGCTGCATACAAGTGCTGCTCATTAGCCACCCCCACCCTCCTCTCATGTCTCATCTCCATTCACAGAGATTCACCTGTATTCAGGATCATAATCCCTGACACGTAGAGCACAGAGGAGGATGAGGCAGCTCTTTACCTCAGTGTTGGGAAGCAACTTGTCCTGCTGTGTGATTAGGACGGGTTTTCTGTGTACTAATCGGACAGCGGACATTTTATTTCCCCTGGTGATTGCTTACCAGACAAAACGAGCCATTCTAACTAATGAAAGGTATTTGAAAACATATGATAAATATTTAAGCATTTTCATTTTCTTAATTCCTGGAGAACCCCTTTAAAGGATAAAGTCCCCAAAGCTTCATTTGTACTTTTTCTCCACTTTTACAGTGTATAGCAAATGATGTAAACATTAAGAACGAAAGTAACAAGCTTTAAACACAGAACAGGAGCAGATCTTTCCCCTATACCTCATCTCTGTGGAGACTCCAGTCCTGGTTTTGGCTCACAATCACTGATGGAAATCACTGACCAGAACACTGACATGCGAATGAGGTTTACGTCTATAAGACACGCAGATGAAACGGACGAATGCCAGGAAGGAAGGCTTCTTTCCCAACAATCACCTGCTCGTCAATGAAGGAGACCAATGCTATTACATGCAAAGATCTCCTCCACAGTATGGGGAGAAGCGATTGCCAATCCCATCCCTTGTCCCCATACAGAATCAATTTCTGGCAGCAGACCGTGATTACACGGTACAATCTGCAGCCGGCAAACAATACTTTTAAACCTGCTGAAAGATTCCGACTTCCCGATGAACGAGCGTTTTCTTGTTCATCGGGTAACCTGTGCAGGGGTGGATTGGGAACTTAAAGTGGCCCTGGAAAAAATACTAAAAGTGGCCCAGTTTTGTAGTCGGGTCCAAACTGATGGAAGTCAGGGCCAGCAATACCATATTGTGGCACATTATACCACCCCAACAGAGCCAAATACCACAGTCCATCACAAAATACATCCCCAAAAACTTCCACTGACCGGCCATGAAGAGGGCCCAGGTGGCCCCCCCGAGTATCGGCCCACCAGGAAATTTCCCTGTAAGGTCTATGGCCAATCCACCCCTGAACCTGTGACAGTATTACACTGACAGATCCAATGAGCGTTACTACAAACACTCATTAGTGATGATCTGCACGTCCAATATAAGCTCAAGTCAACAGCTCCACTTTGAGGTTTATATTTAGAGGAGTTGAAATTTTTAATAGGTGTATGTATCTAGGATGGAGAAGATCCTCCTTCAAAATTAGTGCATAATACTAAAACTCATTACAAATGTGTTTGGTAAAAGGCAAGTCATTAGGTTGTAAAGGGTTACATGGACAGAAAAAAAAAAAAATAATATTCACCATCTCACACGTGAGACCATGTTAAATCCACATAAAGCAATAAAACCCCAAACTACAAAGCTTAATATCATGCTTTTAATACAAACTTAAAAAACTTTGGAACAATATAAACTGTACATCTGAAACTTAACACTCCATTAGGCCATCAAATATTGCACAATGTTCCAAAACAAATTACACAAAGAAAAAAAAAAAATCAAGTTATTTATAATTTTGTTTTTCAGTAAATAAACTAAAAATCTTTCCCATCCCACCCATCGACCTGCGTTAAACAAAAGATAAAACAAAACCTGTTATAGCTTAAACATTTATAAGTCAAGAATTTGATTTTTTTTTTTATATAAAGACTCTTTAAATTTGCATTTTTATACAAGATTAGACACTGTATCCGCTTTGAGAAGAGGCAGTTTTCTGTATTATTTTTTTCTATTTTTTTTAGCATTTTAATTTTTTGAAAAAATATTTTAATCCTTGGGATTTTTTTTTATTTTCCTTAAGAAAAAAAAAAAAAAAAAACCTGAACAGAAGTGTAGCTTAAATGTACGTTAGAAATATATATTTAGAATATATTCCTCTCACATTTTACAAATGTAGCAAACTATTTTTGTTTTCTATTTTTTTTTTTTATAAATGCAAATAAAAACTAAAAAACACATAGGTACTAGTGTTTTATTAAAAGGAAAAATATATATATATTGGTTGCCAGGAGGACAATGCAGTGTAGCAACCTGAAAACATAGTAGTTTCACACTTGTGAAGTGATAAATTATGTTTGAGCGCAACATGGATTTCAGTAGCTGAAGAGCCCTTCTGCTAATGAAAATAGTATTCATGGGTTAAATTTAAAGGACTGCTGGACACGCACCCAAGTGCTACTTTTTTTTTTTTTTTTCAGTCAATGCCACGCGAATAGGTTGACTACCGAGGCCATTACAATGGATTCTGCATTTACTGGTCACATACACTAGACAGCGATTTACTTGTTCAGCAATTAAGCCACATACCTGCTCTTAAGGGAAGCCACGCTGCAGTTTTCCAGATTAGGCCATTATGCTTACAACACATGCAGACTCTTTTTCTAGGATTTTCATTTTTAACATAGCATTTATCAGGTCAGACAGTATGGCTGACAACAGGATTGTGAAAGAAGGTCCAATTCCAAATGGAATCGGTATGCAAAAGAAAAGACGGTCACAAGTGCAAGAAACCTTTTAATTCACCATTTGGATTAAGTTCCCTCTCCTATTGGGGTGGGGGGGAAATCAACCACCTACCCACTATTATGTGCTTTTTTTTATTCCAAGGTTTTGGAATAAGTGAGATAAGCCTTCCACAAAAATGAGTTTACTTTATTCCAATTGCATTACGTGAAATTTAGGCCTCATGCCCATTGTCTGTATCGCGGCCCACAATATGCTCCCCGCTTCACAGATGCCGACCCATTCACTTGAATGGGTTTGCAATCCGGTGCAGACGGATCACAGACCTAGTCAAGTTGAATGAATCTCGATCCATCCCAGCTGCCGCACGGATGTTGCCCGTGCATTGGGGACCGCAATTTGCTGTCCCCAATGCACAGAACGGCCGCACAATGACCATGTGCATGAGGACTTCTGCAGTAATAACTCATGGACACAGCTGTATTTTGGATGGCCTAGATCAGGGATCAGCAACCTTCGGCACCCCAGCTGTTGTAAAGCTACAACTCCCAGCATGCTCCTTTCACTTCTGTGGGAGTTCTGAGAACCGCCAAGCAAGTGTGCATGATGGGCGATGTAGTTTCACAACACCTGGCGTGCCAGAGGTTGCCGACTCTTGGTCTAGATTCAACATGGAACCCCCTACCCCCGGTGCCATAATACACTAAGCCCAAGGTATTATTTGCCAGAGACTTTTCCTCTGGAGAGAATCTCTCTGTTGCAGACTGCCATATAGTACTGCAAGGACTCCAGGTGCCTGCATATAGGTCATATGCACACACATACAATCGTATGCAAAAGAATCAATTTGTTGGATGATTTTGGCGCAGAAATTATGTAAAAAATATCTGGTACGTTCTGGGTTGTTGTTTTTTTTTTTTTTTTAATACAAATATGCAGAAATAGTTATATCACCTAAAAAGGGACCGGGACCACTTCTGCCACATGGTGCATTCTTCAACCATTAGTACTGTAAAACATTCAGTACCGCTAAGTGAATTGAAGCCGTTAATTGCCATGTCTGGATAATACGCATGGTAAGCTAATAGAGGGATTTTGCAAAACTAGGCTCGATATGCTTGGAGATCTGCAGATTTAATCATCTGCATGTTTAATCATTTAGACAGTGGATAAAGATTACCCCAAAACACTAAAGTTGAGCAGGTCTTACCAGAGAGTACAACTCAAGTAATTCCCCTAGGAACTGGAAAATAAACGGCAGGCAGCAAAAGGAACACTATAATCTGACAAAAGGGAGAACCTTCCAGTTTGTAATGCAAGATTTTTGAATTTCAAAATTCAGACAAAAATCTGCCTTGGGAAAAAAAAAAAAAAAAAAAAAACAGTTACTCTACACTGCTAAGGACAATTCGAAATGAACAAGTCAGCTTACCATGGGCCATTAATTTTTGTTCTTTTTCACTTTTTTTTTTATAATATATTTTTTTTTATATTACTGCTCCTTGTTTGATTTATTCCAAAAATTTCTTAGAAAATAAAATAAATAAAAATGAATTTTATAAACACTTTTAAAAAATATATATTTATAATATAAAATTTGTTTATATATTACTTTCTCCAATGCCATTTGGCTCAGCTGGCCTATTTTGGACAAGGAATATATTAAGTTTTGTATTTCTGAATATGACTTGTACAGAGTTCAGAAAGGAAAATAATGTAAAAATAAAGTTATTAAAAAAAAAAAAAAAAAAAAATCATAATATGATCACCAGGATATTTCCTAAAGCAACTTCGGTCATTTTTAATACTGTTCTTCATAGCAAAAACACTCAGTTCAAATTAAAGTGCGGGATAACATCTCCCAATTGCTTGTGGCACCTCCTTTGTATCTGGAGAAGGTAAGTACACTGTATCTACAGTTACAGGAACCAGTTAAAAAAAAAATAATAATCAGACAGAAATACCAATTTGCACTAGGAATACAGTGAAACCTCTGAGACCATCAGACAATTGCAGGTAAAAATGGACTTTTAGAGAGGTGGTCCTCTCAATACAGACAATATAGTGGAGTGGGAAAATCCATCTTGATGGGGATGGCCTTTTTGAAGAAGTGGTCTTTTGCAGAGGTCTCACTGCACCTTAAGGCAGATTCAAGGCTTGACAGGCATTTTCTCTCGTAGCACAAGTGCTCTACAATGAAGTGAATGTCTGAGGAACGCATTATTCAACGGCACTTATACTATCAGGAATCTAATCAAGGCTTCAATACTGCTATAATGCCACCACATACATTCATAGACCTTAATGAGTTAACTTTAGATATGGGAGGAGTGAAACAAAGGGAGGTAGATAAGTGCAGTCCTCTCAGGCGGAGATATTTATCATCAGTGAGTGCAACAGACTGCACACAGATCCACTGAAGTCTGTGGTGCAATCCATAGCTTTTTCTCCACACAGACCTTGGTGTACACTTAAGTCCACGTCTTATGGAACATGCAACGTGGCCGCCTGAATCCCACCTTACTGCTGTATAAACAGATTCCTTGCCTTCTAGTTATGTTGGGTCTTTCAGCTGAACAGAAGCTTGATGGCTACAACCACCATGTCATCAACTGTTGGCAGTATGCATAAAAAAAATATTCTAAGAAAAAGTTTGAAGGTTTCCCCATAACAGATAGTGTGATCGGTTCCTATGGCCAACGCTACAAATTTTTAAATTTTTTTTTTGTAATAGAATACTTTTTATGCATAAGGCCCCATAAGGGAATATGCTGAAATTAAACATTAAGGTATTTATAATATTGTTAAACTGTGCAACACTGGGCAAGTTACTCCTGCAGCTAGTAAGTGTAATGCCTTCTCCAGACTGAAAACCAATGCATGGCTATGGTGAAGGGAAATTTATATTTAAAAAAAAAAAAAAAAGTATTAGAGAAGGATAGTAGCAACAGTAAAGAAATGCATACAAAAATAAATAAGTCTAACCACAATAACACAATGTGAGAAGAGATGTTCCTCCAGGCTGGCAGAGGGCGAAACTGTAGAAAATTGAATTAAAATATAAAACTCCAAGCATGGCAATCCTGCTCCAGGCACAGTTCTACTGATGCGACCATGCAGACCGATAGCTACTTTCTCTTCTTTTGGGCATACCGAGAAATCAAAACTAGAGGTTTATTCTGATGCAGCCAACTGTAAGGGAGGGATAGAAAAGCCTATTTTATCCATATAATCTATACTTATATATTTCACATATATATTCATTTCTGTAAAAAGGTGAGGACTTCACAAGTGTCCAGTAGCATAGCAACCCAAGTACTTTGTATCCCAGTAATATCTACTTTTGTTACCATTTTATTTTTTCAGATGCCAAAAGGAAAAAAAAAAAAAAAAAAAAGTTTTTACTTTTAGATCTTGATCTTCAATTCTTCAAAAATTGTTTTCTTCCGTAACCTCAATTAGCCAGGACGACAGGCTGGAACGGCTGGCTTGGATAGGGGAGGCTGAAGTTCAATCCGTCCACAAAAGGTGATTTCTCATTAAACAGGCTGCTCCCGGTGCTGAAGGGGGTGGCAAACTGACCAGGGCTTGGAAGGTTCTGGCTGTCCCCCTCATAAAAGAGCCCTGGTGGACCACTGAAGACAAACTCCTTGGCGTTTGGAGAAAGCTGGGATGGGGGTCCCTGGACTGGACTGAAGTTCAGAGAATGCATGGAAAGAGACAGACCCTTGTGCTTTGCAAGGTTATTGGTGGGTGATCGCGCCATGCGTTGACCTCCTTTCTTCATCTTAGTTGAGCCAAATTTGGTGGCTGCAAATGTGGCAGTAGTAAAGGTAATTGGTTGAGTGGCACGAGGGATGAATGTTGGACTTGGAGACTGACCAAAGGATGGAGATGGAGAGTTTGACAGTGAAGCCTCTTGGTTTGTAATTGGGATGAATGCTTGTGCCTCGGGATTGAAGCTGCTCTTTATCTCTTTGTCCAGCTCTGAGCTGCTCTCCACATCTTCCAAATACAATACTTTTACTGTTCCCTTCTCCCCAATTTGGTAAGACACTTCAAAAGGATCAATCCAAACACTCAGTTCTTCTGGTACGTTTGCCCTTACATCTTCTATATCAAGACCACTTCGGCGTGCAGCTTGCTCCACCACTGGATCTACTGTTTCACCAATGTGAACACAGCGATAGCCGGAGCCCTTCAGCGGTTTGTCGGGGTACCAGTGCCCTTCATATTTGCCTTTTAGCAGCCTCTCTAACTCTTCACCAAACAGATCGGCTCTTCTTCTTGGAAGCTTATTGTATAGGTATGATATAATAAAATTCAGGGCGACCTTAATCTCCAGATGCATATTCTCTGTAGACAAAGAAAATATAGACATTTACATAGATACACAACTATAATCCAAATATTAAAAGGTTGTCCTGGATTAGAAAAAAAATATAGCTGCTTTCTATCAAAAGCAGCACCACATTCATCCACAGGTTGTGTGTGGTATTGCAGCTCTGCCCCACTGACTCCAGTGAAGCAGAGCCAAAATACCAGACAATCCATGGACGGGGTGGTGCTGTTTTTGGACGATTGCAACCATGTTTTTTCTAATCCCAGACAACCCCTTTAAGTATACAAACAGGTTACCATAAATATAACTTATGTTTTAGACTAATTCATCATCAATCATTACCTTATATAATGTCTATTTCACATATTTACCGTTCAGTAGTTATAAAGTACTTTTCTTCCCCTGCTAACCACTGTGTTCCTCATAAGTTACCATGGCACCGACCTGTAGTTCTGAGCCTTTGTCAGGTCAGGCATGCTCAGTGTGTTGCTATCTATTCTCTAGCTAAATGTCAGTGTGCTGCAGCTTACTGAGTAGAGGGGGCTTGTCTGGACTGGAATATCAGGCAGCCAATCAGTAATCATCAACACTCATGAAGAAGCAGAAACTCACAGCAGGAAAGCTAGGCCTTGTGGGAATTGTAGTTTTGTGAGGGAAGATCAGGAGCCATGATACTCTCAGTGTGTTGCAGGCTCACACAGGAGATAGACAAATGGATTACAAGGTAAACTGAAGCTCTGGTTATATGTATAGGTACGGGTTCTGGTTGGGTCACAGCTTGCAGCCTTAATGCAGTTTATCAAAAATTAAGTTATGTTACCGGAATACCCCTTTAAAGGGGCTGGCTCATCTCTCACATTGGTGGCCTATCACTAGGATAGGTCACCAATGCCAGATAGGCGTGGATCCCACCTGTGCTTAGAAAGGGGCCCTCCAAATGAATGAGGGCACACCATGCATGTGCAGCCACCTTCTATTCACTTGTATGGGAGTGCAGAAAATAGCTGAGCACCAGCTTGGCTATATGTAGAACTCCCATAGAGGTGAATGGAGAGGTGGCTGCGCATGCCAGTGTGCCCTCCTTTGCTTTGGGAGCCCCATTCTAGAGATAGGTGTGGGTCCCACCTCCAGGGCCCGCACCTATCAGGCATTGGTGGCATATCCTGGCTATACGCCATTAACCTGTGAGATGGGCCAACCCCTTTAATGTATAAACTACAAGTTTTACTGAATCTTTTCCCACTGAAGATTCATATTTAGTTTTGTGTTTACCTGCATGCAGTCTCCCTTGTAGCAGTGGTGCAATGTAATTACACCTGTTTGTCCCATTCGAGAGAATGAGAGGAAACTGTAATTAGACTGCACCACTGCTACAAGGGAGACTGCGTGCAGGTAAACACTGACCACAAGGCAGCTCTCGTACACGGCTGATCAACGGGGGTGCCGGAGTCAGACCCCGACCCTTCTCATACAGAGGATAGGTCATCAATATCATGAAACCTGAATACACCTCTGTGTTGCAAATCTAAAACTGCATAAAAAAAAAAAAAACACAACCCCAAATGCAACTCTGAACACACCCTCTTTACATCAGGCTGGGCTCCACATTCAGGTTTAAAAAAAAAAAGAAAAAGAAACAGGAATAAAGCAGTCACAGTGCATCCACATGAGCATGTGACTCCTGTGCCAGTTTTGCACCGGCTGTGTGCACATGCCCTCAATTTGGCCATGCTCTACTGTACGTGGTGCGGAGGCACGGACCCAGAAGCACACCGAAGAGCTTCCAGGTCTGTGCAGCAAAAGATACACAATATGTCCCATCTTTCACAGCATCTTGCACACCCATTGAAGTCAATGGGCCGGCACTTTCCGCAACATGGGCACAACCGTCCTGCGGTGGCGTGAATGTGGCCTAAGCAACCAGTTTTCTAAACTTTCATTGTATGCTGTGGTATACAACTACAGAGCCAAGCCCAAAAACAGCACCTGACCATTACACCCCCCCCCCCATACTCTCAGTGTCTGTCAGATTGGCACATGGCAAAATGCAGACTCATCACTCCACAGGCCGGGATTTATATATAAAATACGTGTATACTGGATTTCCTGCACTTCGCTGTGACTACACTGACAAAGGCGTATAAAATTCAGAGCTGTGTATACAATAAAAAACAAAGCAACAACCCAGTGATATGTGAGTCATGGATAATGAGGGTAAAGGCAGTAATTAGGGATCACAGGTACATCAGCACACAGGGCAGTCTCCTGAACTTTCCACAAACAGCAGCCGGTGCGGCCTGTGAGAGGCGGTATATCCCTGGGAAACCACTCGACAGAGCGCACTACGGCAGCCAGATCTTTCTAGCAGTTTTGTGCAGGGCTTACACCCGCACACAGACAGTAATGGAGATCTGCAAGTGGGCGTTTGTAAGATTCTACAATGGCCTATGCATCTCACTGCAATGTTTTTGGTTGTGTTTTTTCTACTACCCGAAGTATGTATTCAGACTGTGCAGTTGATGTTTGGTTAAAATAAATAAAAAGATGACATGGTGCACATGCTGCAGCAGCCTGAAATGAGATGTACGCCAGCTCCTAGATCTCAGCCATCATTTACAACAGACATCTGGCATATGTGACGATAAACCCACTGGGGCCAATGGCCCGCCCAATTCCGGAGAGGGGTGTATAAACGCTATTTGGGTACAAATATTTGCACAAAAGATATTTAAAATCTGACAAATCTGCAACTATTTTAGAACAGTTTTCTGCAGTATGGCCTACACAAACAACCTACATTGTGCAGTTTCCTATCAGGACCCATGCTGTGCACCATCCGTGGCCAGTGCTGACTGATGCAGACTCAACTTGAATGGGTCCGCGATCCTTCCACACCGTGGATCTATGCCTTTGCACCGTATCTTCCAGATTGTGGACCATTCAGGTGCGCACACAGCCGATGCACGTACATTGCGGACTGCAATACAGGCACGGCCAACACACGAGGCCTTAATGTGTTGTAAAACTGCAACAAACCGTCAGTTTTTATACCCTTTTTACCCACATGGTCTGAGCACATGCTAAGGCAAATGAGCACCTTATTTTTGATTATTTTCCTCATATGTGGCGGTATATATTATTTCCGGATTTCGGGGAGCATGCTCTATCATATAGGCAGCTGAATGTGGATTTCGGCTCTACCCCATTAGCGATCTCATTCCCTGTCATAACCAGAGGATCCCAGAAGGTCCGCCTCATGGCAGTTTTATGTTCTTACTGGCGGTATACAGATTGCAATTATGTAATGCAGCATTCAGTAGTGGCCCCAGCCTGAAGGTTACAGATCTATTACAGATCCACGACAAATACGCTCCATTTTACTCCCCAGTATTTAGGATCCAGACAACAAGCTGGATGGAGCGATGTTCTGGGGATCACAGGGAATTGTGTACAGTCTGAGCAGATATGTGACTAGGGAGGGGTGGTCGTGACCACAGATTGTATATACTTCTTCTGGAGATGGAATATGACAGTGAACTAATGGTTACAGTCTTCATACAAGTTGCTGTTTGCAACTAAAGAGGTGCAATTTGATACAAGATTTGTATTGAGGAGGATCTCCTCTCCCAAGCAGGGGAAAGAACTGCCCTTAAAGATGGCTTCACTAGAAAGCCCAGATCACACAGAGGTGAGATGGCAGCTCAGTTTTTAGATTCCAGCTTGTTTCATGGCCGTCACGACCCCTTTATGAAGCAGATGAAGAGGCCTTTGTCAGCAAGAGTTAAAATAACAAGAAAAACATTCTAGATGGCGGTGTCAGGCGGGTGTGGAGGAGCGCAGCCAATCACCGGCGCCCTGGACTGCATGTTTAAAGGGCTGGCGCAGATGACATTAAATGGCTGTTTACACATTAAACAAGGTGAGAGGGAGGAGGCCCATAACCTTGTCCTCTGATCTCTACTCCCCAGACCCGGGTGCCAGGAGAAGTCCTAGGAATATCAGGAACTGTACTTCTCTCCACCCTGTACCTACAATCAGTGTAAGACCTTATTCACACCTCCACAGAGATCAGATCTAATGGACACATCTACACCTGCTCCCTGGGTTTTTTAATCACCCAAAATCACTGATGCAAAACATTGCCCAAATACTGACTGTGTGAATAAGGTCCATCTGTGGTTAAAAGGGACCATTCCTTGCTAAACCACCGAGCCGGCATGGCTTCTGATGTTGTGCAATGTCTGATCAGGGCTGTGGAGCTAAAATGTCTGCCTCTTCCTGTCATATCTGAGAACCCATGACAGCCAGGAGGAAAAAAAAAAAAAAAACACATCCAAATGCTTAGCAGACCATATAAATCCTAAGCAACACCATGAAAAACAGTCTAATACCCAACATAGGGGCAGTAAATACTACATTACAGTATTATAGGGTGGTGTATTCCAAGCTGGGATGGTAAACCTGGCAGAACAGGTCACCCTGGCAGCATACTGAGGACCCCCATGGCACCAGCCCAGGCCTCCCTCACTGGCAGCCATATTAGATTAAAACTAAGCCTGTGGACCCATTGCTTCCTATAAAATCTCACTATTCTTCCATTAGCCCCATACACATCACACATTAAAGAGGATCTGAATGCAGGACCAGCCGTGGGCAATCCCCCAAAATCCTGAAAACACCTCCCAGAATGGAGCATAATGGCAGCCTTCATCCAGCACTGCCATGGTGAAGGTGACTTGTAGCAGCTCCTAGAAGCCGCACACCTCGCCTGCCACAGGCTCCTGTACACACCAGCAGTAGAGGGGGCCTGAACCCAATGCACTAACCCAGGAGTCCTCAGACGCGAACACCACAGTGCGGGTCACCGCCCGCTCCTACACAAGCCCCCGTACTCTGACAGCAGATGCAGTTCTTACTTGGTCGGTAGTTGTATGTCAGAATCCGTCGGTTCGGAGCTGCAGGAGGAGGAGTAAATGAGTGTTTCGTCTTCTGGGGGGGCCCCTTGTGTATTTAGTTGGGTGTTATTTCGGGGGATTTCGTCCAGTCCGCCGGGATCCCGCAGCCTCCCTCCTCCTGGCCCAAAGTGAAGGAAGTCAGGGGAAAAGTTTCACCCTTAGCAACCCTGCGGAAGGATCTCACATACACACACCCAGCGTGCTGCGGCCACACAGAGTGGAGCTGACGGTTCTATATTATCAAGCTCACCCCCCCCTCCCCCTTTCCAAGTTTAACTGTTTCGATACCGTTTGATAAGAAGAGAAGGCGTTTGACATCCCTATATAAACGCAGAGAGACGGGCAGCAGGGTGAGGTTAAACTATCGTCTTCCGGAGACTTTCTACAAGTTATCAGTGAACAGGGCCCTGTTGAGAGAAAGGGGCCCGAAGTGCACTGGGGAATATGCCAGGCATATAGAATTGGGGGGTAGTGTGTTCTCTGTCCCTCTAGGCACAGGCCTGCTGGGGGTAGTAGTGTGTGCTCTGTCCCTCTAGGCAAAGTCCTGCTGGGGGTAGTAGTGTGTGCTCTGTCCCTCTAGGCACAGGCCTGCTGGGGTAGTAGTGTGTGCTCTGTCCCTCTAGGCACAGGCCTGCTGGGGGTAGTAGTGTGTGCTCTGTCCCTCTAGGCACAGGCCTGCTGGGGGTAGTAGTGTGTGCTCTGTCCCTCTAGGCACAGGCCCGCTGGGGGGTAGTAGTGTGTGCTCTGTCCCTCTAGGCACAGGCCCGCTGGGGGGTAGTAGTGTGTGCTCTGTCCCTCTAGGCACAGGCCCGCTGGGGGGTAGTAGTGTGTGCTCTGTCCCTCTAGGCACAGGCCCGCTGGGGGGTAGTAGTGTGTGCTCTGTCCCTCTAGGCACAGGCCCGCTGGGGGGTAGTAGTGTGTGCTCTGTCCCTCTAGGCAAAGGCCTGCTGGGGGTAGTAGTGTGTGCTCTGTCCCTCTAGGCACAGGCCTGCTGGGGGTAGTAGTGTGTGCTCTGTCCCTCTAGGCACAGGCTCGCTGGGGGTAGTAGTGTGTGCTCTGTCCCTCTAGGCACAGGCCTGCTGGGGGTAGTAGTGTGTGCTCTGTCCCTCTAGGCACAGGCCTGCTGGGGGTAGTGTGTGCTCTGTCCTTTTAAGCACAGGCCTGCTGGGGGTAGTGTGCCCTCTGCCTTTCTATGCCAGGGGTGCACAACCTGCAGCCATTGATACCATTCGGTGTGGCCCCGAACCATCTGGTAACAGACATCTATGTCTTGTGGCTGCTCACATGTATTTCTCCCATTAGATGGGAGTCCTGAAAGTGTAACTAGACATTAATGGTATATACTGTATGTTTAATGTGCCATAAATACAGTATTTCAGTTAATATCCCTTTAAATTTTATTTTTGGTCTTCGTCGTTGGTTCAGTCTGGCAAATGTGTCCCCAACTACAAAACGTTGTGCAGCCCTGCTCTAGGCACAAGGCTGCGGGGATGTGTTGTGCTCCAGCTCCTACAGTTCTCAATTATGGAGCCGCAGCCATGGCAAATAAACCCAAGCAGCCCACATATAGTTTTATGCCTCTACACTCTCATATGGCAGAAGTTAACCCACTGACCCCTACAATTCAATGGGGCCATGCACACACCCGTTTTTTCACAGCTCCATGTGCCTTTGGGCTCATGCATGCACGTCTGTTCTGATTTTTTTGCGGTCTATATGCAGAACCATTTATTCCATAGGGCCGCAAAAATGACTTTTCGTGCCACGTTCAACAAATAGGAGCATTGAGGTCGACGTGGAGGCTGCGACCTCACCCCAACAAATTCAGTGGCTGGTTTAGTTTTTCCACCAGGCACACAGACTTTTTCTACTCCAAAAACTGGCATAATGCTGAAAGTAAATAATCCCTGTTTGCAGTTTTGCTGCTTTTCTTTTTATACATTTTGACTATATGATCAAAAACATCCCATGTAAATGCACTCTAAATCCAACATATCAGGGTCTCTCAAACGTTTTTTACTCAACCTCTCCAGCCAAACCATGATGGGGCCTCAGTGAGCAAGTACTGCGAGCACCAAATACACTAGAAGGAGCATAGACAACGCTGGAGGTGTGAGGAGAGGTCTCCAGACACTTGCTAAACTGCTCAATGGTGAAGGACCTGCAGTCATGTGTCCATGATGCCACTGCAGGTCCTTTACCTCTTCTAGCCTTGTAAACACCGATGCATTGCTCCACCGTGCTGATTAGAGAGGGTATTGGAGAGCCCATGAATATAGAGGATCTGGTGCAGACTAACTAAACTAAGTGCTGAGAGATGTGCTGCATAGGTCGCCCATAGAAAGGGTCATCACTGTCCTTCTGCGCCCTTAATGTTAGAAGTGGTGGATGCAATGTAGGGATTGTGATAGAAAATGGTACAATTGAGGTTAAGGGGGTATTCTCACTAGGATATGCCCCCATTGTCTTATAGTTGCGGGTCCCACTGCTGGGACCCGTATCTATATCGAGATCGGAGGGGGGAGTGCTGCGCTTGGAGGACCCCAGATTTCCCGGGGTCCGGCCACCACCAGGCGCAGCTCCCCCACTGCTCCCATAGAAATGAATGGGAGCGTACCGCGCATGAACGGCCACCGCTCCTATTAATTTCTATGGAGCTGACGGAAATAGCCGAGCAAGTGCTCGGCTATTTTCGCTGGCCCCATAGAAATGAATGGAGGGCAGCTGCGCAGTGCGCCCTCCTTCAATTTGGGGGCTCCGTTCTCGATATAGGTGCGGGTCCCAGAGGTGGGACTGGCACCTATAAGACACTGGGGGCATATCCTACCGATATGCCCCCATTGTCTAAGATGAGAATACCCCTTTAAGGGAGGAGGCAGCAGATTACGGTAGAAACAGATAATGGAAACGGGTCAGCAGTACCAGGTGTCCAACAAAAGTACAGCCGATGCATGCCTTGGAGTGGGCTTAGTCCACATTCCCCTCATAAACAAACCAAACAAAAAAGACAAAAAGGTAGCACAAATTCTGTGCAGTGGTGATGTGGAATTTAATCCAAAGAAGAATCCAGTAGTGCAAGGCTTTGGTTGACAGTAAGACCAAACATTGCAAACAACTCATATGAATACACCTGGAAAGGGCATATGAGAACTGGTAGACATAACATTTTTAACCCCTTCCCGACGTTTGACAATTACATTCGTATGTCTTGATGGCAGAAGGGGAGTCTGGAGCAGACTGAGCAGCTGAGCCTTCATACATCTGACACTAGCCTGCAATGACCGGTATCTCAGAGAACTTTGATCCTGGTCATTTAACCCTTAGATGCCTTGGTCAAAAGTGACTGTGGCATCTGAGTGGGTAGAGCAGATCACTTGTCATGGTACCCTGCGGCCTTGTGAAGGTTCTAAGGCCCACCATGATAATCTTCTTATGAAGGACTAAAGATAAAAGTAAAAAAAAAACTCAGCTTTGTGAACCTGGCCTTAACCCTTTACTACCGTAAACAATTTTTACTTGTCTTTGTGGGACAAGATGTAATTTAGATTACCATATCGTATTAAAAAAATGAGATAAAAATATTTTTTGGGGAAATTTAATGCAAGTCTGCCATGGTATTTTGGGATTTGTTTTTATAGCGTTCACTGTGTGCTAAAAATTGTATTATCTTATTCTACAGGTCAGTACAAATACAATTTTTCCACTTGAAAAAAAAATAAAAACCTTTGAAGAATACATTTTTCTTTGCATCTCCATATTTTGACACTCAACTTTTTTTTATATTTTTCCATCTACAGAACAGTGTGAGGGCTTATTTTTTACCGGAGGAGAGTTTTCATTTTGTGCTCCATATGACTTTTTGATCACTTTTTATTACATTTTTTTTGAAGGGCAAGATGACCAAAAAAACTGCAAATCATCCATTTACATATATGTTTTTGAACCGTGCTAAATATTTTTATATTTTAATAGTTCAGACATTTTTGGATGTGGCAATTCTAATTGCTTATTTTTTATTGTTTTATTATTTAACGTGGAGAGATGATGATTTGAAGTCCCCAGGGCTTGAACACACAAACCTCTGATCGTTTATACTACAGACTGCAGTAGTATACTATTTCAGTTCAGTAGAATTTTGTACAGACATCCTATCATGCCCTGCCACAGGCAGTTTTCTATGGCAAGCCTGGGAGCGGGAATACTGTAGTGAGGACGATAGTATTTTGTTCAGAACTGTGGTATTTGGTTCTGTGGGATGGCATTTTGTGGTGCACTACTGTATTGCAGGCAACACGTACTTTGGTTGTCCCGGCCTACTTGTGTTGCCCTGCCTTCTGTCACTTTGGACCTGCCTACAACATGGGGAACGTTTAGTTTTTTTTTTTACAGTAATATAAAAATAAAAGTGGCTCACCAATCACAGTGCACTTACTATTCTCTGGGTACAAAGAGTTAAATATTCTGTAAAATGACAATATAGCTGTCAGCTCTCAAGACATACAGACAAGTATTTAATAACAAGTGAAAATGGATAAAATACAATAAAATATATACCAATAAAATAAAAAATAATAAAAATAAAAGATATCCCCATCGTACCTACATCAGTGGACTTATTTGGGACATCTTTTATTTATATATATATATATATATATACCAATATATTTATTGTATTTTATGCATTTTCACATATTATTAAATAATTCTCTGCATGTCTTGAGAGCTGACAGTTATATTGTCATTTTGTATTATTTAATTTATTTACCTAAAAAAAAAAAACTTTAAATCTTTTACTAATTCATGCACCCCTTAACTGTTAACCAGCCAAAAATAGAAAAAAAAATCAAAGTGGGCAAGTTTATCTTCTGTCTACTTTGATGTTTTATTTCTAGGTTTAGTGGCCCTTTGAAAAGCAAATAAAATCTGAAATACTGTTTTCAGATTGCTGTAATATAGAGCGCTGTGTGGGATTAGATGCTGTCAGAAGAAAGCTGTTTTCCTGCTTTGTTCTGATGGGTTCTGACACTATTGTTGGCACAACATATACAGCTGCCCTACAGAGCTGTATTGTAAATGTTTAAAGCGGCCACACATCAAAACCTCAGATCACTAGGGTAACGTGTGAACTGGAATTTATCAGTTCCTAACGCTATCTCTTGCTCAAATATATTTTAGAAAAGTGCGACATAAAGGGGGAAAAGGTTTAAATTTTCATGGAAAATAGTACTTGGTGCAAAATTTGTGACTTTTCTATACCAGTGCAGAGCACTAAAGGGTTTTCCCGAGATTTTGTTCGGTGGGGGGTCCAACACCCTGAACCCCCGCTGATCATCTGTTTGAGAAGGCAAGGAGCGTGATACCAAGCAAAGCCGCTACACAATGTAAAGCACTGTGCCTGGTGAGCGGAGAGAAGGCTGCTCTGCTCACAGGAGCGCCGGTGCCTTCTCAAACAGCTGATCAGCGGAGAATAGATCATCAGTATCAACATCTCAGAAAACCCCTTTAATACATCTTTATTAAATTACAATATTTTGTAGCGTGACAAAAAATCTAGGTGTTGCCTCGGCCTTCGGGTTCATGCACACAACTGTATGCTTGGTCTGCATCTGATTTGCATTTTTTTCCGGACCGTCTGTTTGGCTGACAAGAATAGAGATTTGTAATATGCAGCGGACCTGCAGAAGGGAAAGTGCGGGGATGCACATGGCTGATATCCGTGTTTTGCAAACTGCAAAAAGATACAGTCCTATACAGGAGGGCTTAGCGTCACGCAGACCACTGTATGTATTTTGTGGTGCACAAAATATGGATAACCGCGGCCATATGACCCCACATTTTTCGCAGGCTCAATTGTAAAAATGCCTATTTTTGTCCACTAAACGAAAAAGAATAGGACATGTTCTATAATTTGTGGGGCAGACACATGGACGCATTTTTTGCTGTCCCGTAGAAGTGAAGGGGTCGCATCTGGCCGTGTGCTTGAGGCCTGAGGGTAGGCTCACAATGAGGATTTGGGTCACAGCTTTCAGCTCTGATTCGATGTTGTTTTCAATGGGAGGCCACGCCACAGTTCATGTGCCCAAGGGTTTTTGCCACGTGGTTTTCAAGACTGTGCCAAGAACATATAGGTCTTTTCTTGGCGCCTTTACAACACGGACCCCTTGCAAAGCCGCAGTGGGAGCCTGCTCGTGGTTAAGCTCCAATCAATGGAATTAAACCTAGAGCCGGTCCTTATGATAACCCATGGCAGAAAATGGAGCACAGCGGTTTCAACCAAAAATGGAAGTGGATTCTGCAGCAAAATTCCAGAGGCTAAGTGGTGTGCACCTCCCGCTGTTTTCAATGAGGGGCTGTGCTGCCATTCACATGGCCAGTGTTTCGAAGCATGTCCTTTCTTGGTGCCATGTCTGGACAGATGCCCTTGGAAGCCATGGCGGGTGTTTGTACCTCTGTTCACATAGTTGGCAACTGTCCTAAATTTGTCAGGACTGTCCCTGACGATTGTCGGGAAGGAAACATTCTGACCCGACAGTCGGCTGCCCGTTCAGTGGAGGTGAAGCGCTGTATTTACATGCAGCGATCTCCTCCACAGTATGAGGACGAGGGATTGCTATGGCTCGTCCCCATACAGAATCATTGATGTACGATCTTCTGCCCAGAAACCATGATCAGTGGTGCCTGCACGAACAACAGGATCACCCGATGAAGGAACATATCCCTCGTTCTTCAGGTGATTGGTGGCACATTTACACAGAATGATTGTCAGGAACGAGCGTTTGCAGGAACGGTCGTTCCCGATAATTGGCTTGTTCAAACCCACCTCTAGGCTCCATAGTATAGAGACTCAACATGTGCCACGCTATTATGCCTCTACATGGCACCACATAACAGAGGTATTATCCCCCAACACAAACATACCGCGGGAGATTTATCAAAACTGGTGTAAAGTAGAACTGGCTTAGTTGCCCATAGCAACCAATCAGATTCCACCTTGCATTTTTCAGCGCTCCACTGAAATCTGATTGGTTACTATGGGAAATGAAACCAGTTTTCTTTTACACCAATTTTAATAAATCTCCCCCACCATGTTTCATATGGAATCCAAAAGAAAATCTCAAAAAGGACGCTCCAAAGCACTATGAATGCTGCACTAGGACTCCATTTGCTAAAACGCATCCATACACGGGCACGAGGCCTTACAGGATCACACAGTACAGGTGACCCACAGTAGTTACAGCAGATTTCGGGAGCGTTTCTTTTACTTACCATTTAGCACCCTCCTAAATGAATGTTTATAAATGATTAACCGCAGCCGCAACCTTCGTGTACAATACCCAACATAAACATTAAATCCTCCCAGTATTTAGACCTTATTTATTTTAGGCCATGGAAATGATAGGGTTACTGCCGACGTCACACGGACTAGTTTGTCCTTTTTGGGTATGAGCGCATTGATACCGCAGGTTGTAGTAAACGCTCATACACAATTCTGGTGAGAAGAGCAAGTGCTAAAAATAAAATTGCTGCTAGCAACAGCTTTCTGATTGGACGAGGTACCGTCAAAGTCGAGAGCCTATTGGCTAGGAAACTTTGCCAATGCTTGTGTGAGTTGTCTAATGCGTCAACGCTACGTAAATGGCCACGTAGAGGCTGACGGGACTTGTAGTATGGTGAGCATTAGCTTACGTAGGCAGAGGTCCGTGAGTGGAATTATCATTTCAGAGCTGTAACCTCTGAGGGATCAACACGTCCCCAGCAGTGGTCTGCAATACATAGTACAGTATTAACCCGGGGGCGTCCTTCTGCAACTGCTGACGGACATTGTGAGCGGTGGGCAAGAGAAGGACGTTTTCTGTTATTAATGGTGGCGGCTAAACTCCATACAGGAAACGGACCTCCTGACGTTACACTATCACGTGCCCTTACTAGGTCACGTGGGTCGGCAGGCAGCGTGCTCTGCTATCAGAGTAGGAAGGTTAAGGATTGCTGCTCAGCAGCTTCTGTAGCATTGAGAGTGTCTGTCTGCCTGAGAGGTAGATGTGAATCCTGTGGAGGGGCTGGCAGTTCTATGAGGTGGGATTCTGTGTGAGGTTGTAAGGAGGGGGGACGCTGTGTGAGATTGTATGGAGGGGGGCGCTGTGTGAGATTGTATGGGGGCGGCTGTGTGAGATGGTATCCTTAGACAAAACCTATTAATCCGATACCTGGAAATAGTGTGACATAATGGAAGTGCATCACCAATCTGTGCCCCCTATACTTCTATGTACAGTGATAAGCTGTGCCCCTATACTTCTATGTACAGTGATAGCTGTGCCCTTTCTATGTACAGTGATAAGCTGTGCCCCCTATACTTCTATGTACAGTGATAAGCTGTGCCCCCTATACTTCTATGTACAGTGATAAGCTGTGCCCCCTATACTTCTATGTACAGTGATAAGCTGTGCCCCTATACTTCTATGTACAGTGATAAGCTGTGCCCCCTATACTTCTATGTACAGTGATAAGCTGTGCCCCCTATACTTCTATGTACAGTGATAAGCTGTGCCCCTATACTTCTATGTACAGTGATCAAGCTGTGCCCCCTATACTTCTATGTACAGTGATAAGCTGTTGCCCCCTATACTTCTATGTACAGTGATCAAGCTGTGCCCCCTATACTTCTATGTACAAGTGATAAGCTGTGCCCCCTATACTTCTATGTACAGTGATAAGCTGTGCCCCTATCTTCTATGTCAGTGATAGCTGTGCCCCTATATCTATGTACAGTGATAAGCTGTGCCCCTATACTTCTATGTACAGTGATAAGCTGTGCCCCCTATACTTCTATGTACAGTGATAAGCTGTGCCCCCTATACTTCTATGTACAGTGATAAGCTGTGCCCCCTATACTTCTATGTACAGTGATAAGCTGTGCCCCCTATACTTCTATGTACAGTGATAAGCTGTGCCCCCTATACTTCTATGTACAGTGATAAGCTGTGCCCCCTATACTTCTATGTACAGTGATAAGCTGTGCCCCCTATACTTCTATGTACAGTGATAAGCTGTGCCCCCTATACTTCTATGTACAGTGATAAGCTGTGCCCCTATACTTCTATGTACAGTGAAACTGCCCCTAACTCAGTACATGATAAGCTTGCCCCTATACTTCTATGTACAGTGATAAGCTGTGCCCCCTATACTTCTATGTACAGTGATAAGCTGTGCCCCCTATACTTCTATGTACAGTGATAAGCTGTGCCCCCTATACTTCTATGTACAGTGATAAGCTGTGCCCCCTATACTTCTATGTACAGTGATAAGCTGTGCCCCTATACTTCTATGTACAGTGATAAGCTGTGCCCCCTATACTTCTATGTACAGTGATAAGCTGTGCCCCTATACTTCTATGTACAGTGATAAGCTGTGCCCCCTATACTTCTATGTACAGTGATAAGCTGTGCCCCCTATACTTCTATGTACAGTGATAAGCTGTGCCCCTATACTTCTATGTACAGTGATAAGCTGTGTCCCCTATACTTCTATGTACAGTGATAAGCTGTGTGTCCCCTATACTTCTATGTACAGTGATAAGCTGTGCCCCCTATACTTCTATGTACAGTGATAAGCTGTGCCCCTATACTTCTATGTACAGTGATAAGCTGTGCCCCTATACTTCTATGTATACAGTGATAAGCAGTGTGCCCCCTATACTTCTATGTACAGTGATAAGCTGTGCCCCCTATACTTCTATGTACAGTGATAAGCTGTGCCCCCTATACTTCTATGTACAGTGATAAGCTGTGTCCCCTATACTTCTATGTACAGTGATAAGCTGTGCCCCCTATACTTCTATGTACAGTGATAAGCTGTGCCCCCTATACTTCTATGTACAGTGATAAGCTGTGTCCCCTATACTTCTATGTACAGTGATAAGCTGTGCCCCTATACTTCTATGTACAGTGATAAGCTGTGCCCCTATACTTCTATGTACAGTGATAAGCTGTGTCCCCTATACTTCTATGTACAGTGATAAGCTGTGTCCCCCTATACTTCTATGTACAGTGATAAGCTGTGCCCCCTATACTTCTATGTACAGTGATAAGCTGTGCCCCCTATACTTCTATGTACAGTGATAAGCCGTGCCCCCTATACTTCTATGTATAGTGATAAGCTGTGCCCCCTATACTTCTATGTACAGTGATAAGCTGTGTCCCCTATACTTCTATGTACAGTGATAAGCTGTGCCCCTATACTTCTATGTACAGTGATAAGCTGTGCCCCCTATACTTCTATGTACAGTGATAAGCTGTGCCCCCTATACTTCTATGTACAGTGATAAGCTGTGCCCCTATACTTCTATGTACAGTGATAAGCTGTGCCCCCTATACTTCTATGTAACAGTGATAAGCTGTGCCCCCTATACTTCTATGTATAGTGATAAGCTGTGCCCCCTATACTTCTATGTACAGTGATAAGCCGTGCCCCCTATACTTCTATGTTACAGTGATAAGCTGTGCCCTCTATACTTCTATGTACAGTGCTAAGCTGTGCCCCCTATACTTCTATGTATAGTGATAAGCTGTGCCCCCTATACTTCTATGTACAGTGATAAGCTGTGCCCTCTATACTTCTATGTACAGTGCTAAGCTGTGCCCCCTATACTTCTATGTAAGTGATAAGCTGTGCCCCCTATACTTCTATGTACAGTGATAAGCCGTGCCCCCTATACTTCTATGTACAGTGCTAAGCTGTGCCCCTATACTTCTATGTACAGTGATAAGCTGTGCCCCCTATACTTCTATGTACAGTGATAAGCCGTGCCCCCTATACTTCTATGTACAGTGATAAGCTGTGCCCTCTATACTTCTATGTACAGTGATAAGCCGTGCCCCCTATACTTCTATGTACAGTGATAAAGCTGTGCCCCCTATACTTCTATGTACAGTGATAAGCCGTGCCCCTATATTCTATGTACATATAGCCGTGCCCCCTATACTTCTATGTACAGTGATAAGCTGTGCCCCCTATACTTCTATGTACAGTGATAAGCTGTGCCCCTATACTTCTATGTACAGTGATAGCTGTGATACTTCTATGTACAGTGATAAGCTGTGCCCCCTATACTTCTATGTACAGTGATAAGCTGTGCCCTCTATACTTCTATGTACAGTGATAAGCTGTGCCCCTATACTTCTATGTACAGTGATAAGCTGTGCCCCTATACTTCTATGTACAGTGATAAGCCGTGCCCCCTATACTTCTATGTACAGTGATAAGCGTGCCCCCTATACTTCTATGTACAGTGATAGCGTGCCCCCTATACTTCTATGGCCCTATACTTCTATGTACAGTGATAAGCTGTGCCCCCTATACTTCTATGTACAGTGATAAGCTGTGCCCCCATACTTCTATGTACAGATGACTCCTCCCCACTTTCTGAACGCCCCATCCTGCCATCCCCATCTGTGCTTTCCAACACTACACTGCAGTAACAGATAATCCCCCTGAAAATACTAGTACCACGCAGATATTTCCCCTTCAGTAATTATCGGCACACAGTGTCCTAAAAAGTAGCCTTGCCCAGCAAATAGTGTCCCTGAAACTCATAGTGCCGTAAACATAGCGCCCTCCAAAAATAATTGTGCTAAGCTGATACTGTGCCAGGGTGCCTTCCAGTGTAACAGTCCTCCCAAAAGACCCACCAATAGAACTGGTAGAACTGATGTCCCCATAGTGCCCCCCTTATGATGTATGCCAGTATAAAAATGCTCCTTTATCCCCATAGTGCTTTCTCCAGTTACAAAATAATGACCCCCCACCCCATTGTGGCACCATGCTGACAAATAAAAATAATAAACTCAAATACCTCCATTCTGCTGTCAGTGATGCAGTGAACGACATTGACCCCTTCTAGTCTGTGCCCTGAGCTCTATGCAGCCCGACTCAGGCAGTGTGATAATGATGACACCGGTCTCTGATGCCCAGGAACTAGGACTAAAGGATGTTATAGGAAACAGTGGGCCAGGGAGACATCGCTCCCATGCACCGTTGCGGCATTCAGCTGTATTGCTGTCCAGAGTACAGAGATGCATTGAATATGTAGAGATGACATTGTTTCCACAGTGTAAGCGCTCATTGCCCATGTCCCTTCTTCTGCCTCCCTCTTTCCCCTACCTACTGCTGCCTGAGGCAATCGCCTCATTGGCGGTGCACCCCTGGCTTTGGCACATATTCCATGTGAATACCGACTATATTCTAAGTTCTATTCTGTTATCCTCAGTGGGAATTCCCACTACTGTTCATACAGCCACGCTTCTTGTCCTTAGCAAGAACTGCATGGAATCCATGGTGGGGCACACTATGGTCCACACATAGATTATCCCAACTGAACAGGACTTATCTGCAGTCATATGCACAGCATTCAAGCTACAAATCTTTGGCAGAAATCTGAGAACCAGCTTGGTTTTCGCTACTGATTCCTGGGAAAATACTCAATGCATTCAGCCAACAAACAAAGTTTACTTGTTTCTCAGATGATAACTGGGCACCCTTAAACAGGGCAGTGGTTGGGAATGAGCGTTCGGAACTGTGATCATTCTTCTGATGCCCATATTTTAGGACTCCAGATGAGGTGCACCTTGATTCCTGCGGAAATGTATTTTTATATGTTAGCATCACAATGAAAACTCAGTCACCAAACTTTTCTTCCTTTGTCTCTGAAGTCACCATAACTAGGGCGCTCTCACACAGTCAGGTCTCATGCAAACGACCATATGTATTCCACCATATACGGACACTGTCCGTGTTGCATCCACAATTTATTTGGAACACTATATCAATGGGTCCATGGTCCGAACTTTGCGGTCAAGTATATGTTGGCAAAATGTGGACCACGGACCCATTGAAGCCAATGGGTCAAAAAAAGTGCAGACAGCACATGGACCTCATACGTTTTCTGGACTGCAAAACAGACATGGTTGTGTGCATGGGGCTTCAGTGTTTGGTCAGTGGTTTGAACCAAAACCAGGTGTCAAAAGCACAGAGGAGGTGCAGATCTTTCCATTATATCTTATGTTTGTGTAGGCTTCACTTCTGGTTTTGACTTTTTGACTCACAATAACTGATTGAAATCACTGATCAAATGCTGATTGTGCAAAAGCAACCTAAGGCCTCATCCACACTTCCATTTTTTACAGACGTGTGCTGTCCGCATTTTCCATTGCTTTAAATGTGTCTGTTCACATTTCAGTATTTTTTTGCTGACCGTGGATGAGTAAAAAAATCACGAAGACATTAAGTACTTTGATCTGTGATGCGGACCAAGCACGCCCATTGAAGTCTATGGATCTGTGAAAAGCAAGGCCACAGCACAGATGGCATCTTCCACAGCAGGGGAAATGAACGCCTGTCCACAACTCTCCCTTGTCATGACAGCAAATTACTTGGGATTCTTCATACCAAGCCCTCATTCACATGACCATGATCCTCAGAACACGGACTCTGGCCCATGTGCACCCTGCATTGACTTCAGTAGGTCCGTAATCTGAAAGATGAGGCCAAAGATAGGACATGTCCCAGAAGCACATGGAAGCCCTTCCAGACACGGTCATGTGAATGAGGCCTAGTTGGCAGGATCCACTGGTCAGTCTGATGGTCCCCTGTTGTCTTCATTCCTCGGAGGTAGGTGGCCCTAGAAGTGTTAGCCATACATTTATCCCTGTTCTCTCATTTCTGCTGAAGCAGTGAATAGTGGCTTGTAAAATCTACAAAGCACTGTGATTATTACACTGCTCTATTATGTCCCACTAATCAAGGTGTGTGAAAAAGTGAGGGTAAGAGATTTAAAAGGAACACCCAACTACTGGGTGAGCGTCTTGATATCGATTTACTTGCCGTGACATGTAAATTCATTTCATTAAACAAATACAGCCTCCTGTCTTGATGCTACTCTTTAAATAAAGCTATGAGGACTAACCTGTCTGCGCAGTGAGTCACAGACAACGCATCTACTGCAAATAGGTAGGTAGCCATAAATCAGCAGCTTGTGTCAGGTCTTCTTCTAGGAACAAACGAGTTATTACAGACATGCAAGCAGAGCGACACTCGGAGGCTGCTACTACTGGGTAGTGTGTCACCAAATAGTAAACTATCGCCATCAGACTGTAGTCCACATATACAGCATATATACAGTGCCTTGCGAAAGTATTCGGCCCCCTGGAACTTTTCAACCTTTTGCCACATTTCAGGCTTCAAACAAAAAGATATAACATTTTAAATTTTTGGTGAAGAATCAACACAAGTGGGTCACAATTGTGAAGTGGAACAAAATTTATTGGATCATTTAAACATTTTTTGTAATAATAAAACTGAAAAGTTGGGCGTGCAAAATTATTCGTCCCATTTACTTTCAGTTCAGAAAACTCACTCCAGAAGTTCCTTGAGGATCTCTGAATGATCCAATGTTGTCCTAAATGACTGATGAAGATAAATAGAATCCACCTGTGTGTAATCAAGTCTCCATATAAATGCACCTGCTCTGTGATAGTCTCAGGGTTCTGCATCATGAAGACCAAGGAACACACCAGGCAGGTCCATGATACTGTTGTGGAGAAGTTTAAAGCCGAATTTGGATACCAAAAGATTTCCCAAGCTTTAAACATCCCAAGGAGCACTGTGCAAGCGATCATATTGAAATGGAAGGAGTTTTAGACCACTGCAAATCTACCAAGACCCGGCCGTCCCTCTAAACTTTCATCTCAAACAAGGAGAAGACTGATCAGAGATGCAGCCAAGAGGCCCATGATCACTCTGGATGAACTGCAGAGATCTACAGCGGAGGTGGGAGAGTCCGTCCATTGGACAACAATCAGTCCAACACTTCACAAATCTGGTCTTTATGGAAGAGTGGCAAGAAGAAAGCCATTTCTCAAAGATATCCATAAAAAGTCTCGTTTACAGTTTGCCACAAGCCACCTGGGAGACACACCAAACATGTGGAAGAAGGTGCTCTGGTCAGATGAAACCAAAATCCAACTTTTTGGAAACAATGCAAAACGATATGTTTGGCATAAAAGCAACACAGCTCATCACCCTGAACACACCATCCACACTGTCAAACATGGTGTTGGCAGCATCATGGTTTGGGCCTGCTTTTCATCAGCAGGGACAGGGAAGATGGTAAAATTGATGGGAAGATGGATGGAGCCAAATACAGGACCATTCTGGATGAAAGCCTGTTGGAGTCTGCAAAAGACCTGAGACTAGGACGGCGATTTATCTTCCAACAAGACAATGATCCCAAACATAAAGCAAAATCTACAATGGAATGGTTCAAAAATAAACGTATCCAGGTCTTAGAATGGCCAAGTCAAAGTCCAGACCTGAATCCAATTGAGAATATGTGGAAAGAGCTGAAAACTGCTGTTCACAAACGCTCTCCATCCAACCTCAAAGAGCTTGAGCTGTTTTGCAAGGAAAAATGGGCAAGAATTTCAGTCTCTAGATGTGCAAAACTGATAGAGACATACCCCAAGCGACTTGTAGCTGTAATCGCAGCAAAGTATTAATGCAAGGGGGCCGAATAATTTTGCACACCCCACTTTTCAGTTTTATTATTACAAAAAAAAGTTTAAATGATCCAATAAATTTCGTTCCACTTCACAATTGTGACCCACTTGTGTTGATTCTTCACCAAAAATGTAAAATGTTATATCTTTTTGTTTGAAGCCTGAAATGTGGCAAAAGGTTGAAAAGTTCCAGGGGGCCGAATACTTTCGCAAGGCACTGTACATATACGCTTTGTGGTGCTTCCATTCCCTCTTAAAACAAAGTTTGCATGAATATGATAATAAGGACACAAGTTCCCCGGGGTACAGTGCTCATAAGGGGAGATTTATCAAGACTGGCGTTCCCATATGCCTGTGCACTAGAGTGAGATACGCCTAATTTATTAAAGAGGACCTTTCATGGGTCCAGACATTGTTAAGTAAGGACACCGTTTTGTAGGGCATCTATTGGGGATGTAGGTGTGCTTACTAGTTTTCCTGGGCGCCGCTGCATAGCATCGGAACAGGTTTCTCCCTGGCTGTGACGCTCTCCACTGCGATTGGACAGTGCTACAGCCAGGGAGAAGGAGACACCCACTGAGAATCCCTGGCGTCTCCTCCTCCCTGTTCCGATGCTATGCATTAGCATAGCGCGCGCCAGAACTTTACCGGGGCGCAGCGGGCGAACGGAGCGGCGTCCAGGAAAACTAGTAAGCACACCTACATCCCCAATAGATGCCCTACAAAACGGTGTCCTTACTTAACAATGTAGGGACCCATGAAAGGTCCTCTTTAAGAGGCAAATAAAGCACATCTCTGGCCTTCTGTGCACCAGATAGGGGCAGTTTTGGGTGCAAGCTATAGTAAATGTGTGGGCGTCTGAGTTTCTGTTCCTCTAGCTTAGCCAGCTTGAAATGCTGATCTGTACATAGGGATCCCATTGTAAAAAATCATCAACTGCATTCAAAAGGGCTTTACATTCACAACTGACTAGGGTTTTTTATTGGGTAAATTGGTTCTGTGACAAATGTAAATTTATTATTATTCAAATTAAATTACTTCCAAAATTACACGGCAACCATTTTTGAAAGGGTGGAGTCGTTCAGGGAGGAACCCAGTAAAACCAGTAGGGTGATTTCTGCTGGTATCAGCATGCTTCTAGTCAAAACAGGGTGGATTTGAAGTGGCATACTCAGCAGCTCCTACATACCACACACCCACTTAATGAGAATAGTACAGCATATTTTATGGATGATTAATTAACCCTCCTATGACTAGGCCAAGAAGTATGGCTGTCTTTTGCTTGGAAAATCCCCATCAGGCATATATTTTAGAAAGCAAAATATGCATATAAGGGCTCATGCACACAAACATGTGCTGGCCGTGCCCGTGCTGCGGGCCGCAAACTGCGGTCCGCAATGCACGGGCACTGACCGTGAGGCCACCGCATGCGGATCGAGGACCCATTCACTTGAATGGGGTCCGCACCGCAAAAAAGTAGTGCTTGCGCTACTTTTTTGCTGTGCGGAGGCACGGCCAGAAACACCATGGAAGCACACCGTAGTGCTTCCGTGGTGTTCTGATCCGTGCCTCCGCTCCGCATCTCCCGTATGCGGCCCGCAGCACAGGTACGGCCGGCACATGTTCGTGTGCATGAGCCCTAATGGTGTGATATTTTAAGATATTCTTTAGGTTATCAATAGGGATGAGCGAATCGGCTTCCATACCTCCCAACTTTGTAAACCACGAAAGAGGGAGATATTGTGCGGCGAGCTTTGCGTGGCAAGTCATTTTTTTTCTGCACTAGGCCACGTCTCTAACTCCGCCCAAACCGTAACTATACACCTAATCACACCCATTTCCCTTAATGCTCCCACATAGCATACCTACCAACCGTCCCGCATCCAGCCGGACAGTCCCAGATTGCAGTAGCTGTCCCAGTACGGGGGAGGTATGTCCCGGTTTCTGGCAGCTGTCCCTGCTTCCATAGGACATAGAGACAGTTGCCTGTATGGTGATAAAGCAGAGAGCTTAATCCAACAACCCTCCCGTACCCCCTGCTGGCTTTCCATACCTTTGTTCTGGGCAGGGGGGCCAACAGTCAGCCTTGGCTCCGCCCCCTCCAGACTAGAACAGATGATGTCCTGCTGGTGATGCTGCTGCAAGGAAGAAGGTAAGTATATGGTGTTTATTTTTTTTTTACTTTCTCTGAGTGGCACAATATATGCATATTACTAGGGGCAAAACATAAACTGGGGAGCACAATGTGGGCATATTACAGGGGGCACAACATAAACTGGGGAGCACAATGTGGGCATATTACTGGGGAGCACAATGTGGGCATATTACTGGGGAGCACAATGTGGGCTTATTACAAGGGGGCACAATGTGGGCATATTACAGGGGGTGCAGCTGGTCATATTACTGGGGGCACATAACTGGCATATTACTGGGGGGCACAGCTGGGCATATTAATGGGGCACATAACTGGGTATATTACTGGGGGCACAGAACTGGTGAATAATTACTATGTGGGGCAGTAAGGGGACTGGGTGGGATTAGGTGCTAGAGGTGTGGCCTAGTGCCAAAGCACAATTTGTCCCTCTCTCCATTTCCAAAGTTGAGGTATGACATAGTAATTATTCTCCCTTCATGCCACTGCACAGTATTTATGCCCACATTGTTCACAGAATTATGCCCAGCTGTGCCCCCCGGTAATATGCCCACATTGTGCCCCTCACAGAAAGTTAAAAAAAATAAACACCATATACTTACCTTTTTCCTAGCAGCAGCAGGACATCAGCTGCTCTGGTCTGTGGAAGGGCCCCACCCCCTGCACAGACAAGAGGTGCAGAGAGCCACAGGGGAGCAGGAATAATGAAGCAGGTAGGCGATGCTGGCTCTCTGCTTCATTATGGCAACTGTCTCTGCGGCCGTAGGACAGAAAGCGGGACATACCTCCCCTGCCCCAGGACAGTGGAACAGCCACTGCAATCCAGGATGTTTGGGAGGTATGGACTTCGGATGAAACATCCGAAGTCAATTCGCATAAAACATTGTTCCAATACTGTATGGAGCGAGAGTTCCGTACAGTATTAGAATGTATTGGCTCCGATGAGCCGAAGTTATTGCTTTGCAAAGTCTCACGAGACTTTGTGTGATAACTTCATAAATTATGATGATAAGATCTTCAGCTGAATCTCTGTAGGAATGGAGTTCATAAGGAGATATGAAGCACACTTTATGAAGTCTCCATTACCACAATCTGTCCTATCCATCCTATCTGTACTTCATGTCTCCTAATGAGCTTCTTTGCTTCAGACATTCAACTGAAGATCTTATCCCAAAATAATTTTTACTGGTGGGCCCTAGGTACCCCAGCCTGACACTGTATGTTTTCAAAAGAGGCAACACATATTGATCTTTATCAGGATGGGTTTTTTTTTGTTTGTTTTGTTTTTTTTTTATTTGTTGTACGTCATGTCAACATATATCACCAACTGCTATAGATGTGTAGGGTTGGCTACTTATATGGGAGTTTCCTGTCTACCATTGGGATGTCTGTCATAAGGCAGGGTCCTGGCGCAGTAGTGTGTTAACAACGCATGCGCAGTATATCAGAAGTTAGAATCTTAGTTTTTGAGTTCATGCACATGCTAAGTGGCGCACATCGGAGTTGGGAGAGACTGTACCTGAATATGCTCGGTAGTATCCCACTACATAGATTAGGTTCGGACACAGAGCCATTTAGCGCAGAACGTCATATGTAGGTGTCCTCCAGTGGCAATATTAACATCAGCTGGCAGGAGAATGGATTGGCTATAAATATCTGTCAAAATTTAATGTGGCGGAGATATAGCCACATTATCAGGGTTGTCCTCTATGTTGATAGGATAGTAGAGGTGTCAATCAACCCTGGAGATGCAGCCACACTATTTGGGCTGTCTTCTATGATGATAGGATGGTAGAGGTGTCAATCAACTTGCTTGATTGTTAAATAGGGGACATCTGGCATCCTTGTTCAAGTCTGCTCATTACCCCTGAGGAAGCTAGCGTTGCTGGTGAAACATGTCGGGGGGCAGAGCTAGGTTTTAAAGTCTGCTTTAGCTGTATGCTGCTTAGTATAGCACCTCAAAAGACAATCAGTCTGCAGTAATGAATGTCTGATGGTGTGTGGAGGTTCTCTTGCCAGTGAATGTAACTGGACAAGCCTCAGCTTGATACAAACAGCAAGTGTGGTGGGCTGGGAATTGTGCACACTTCCAGCATCACCGTTACATTATAGGTTACTATATAAGTAGAGCCGCAGTCAGTGACGGCAGGGTTTTTAATAGGGACCACTCACTGTTTATTTTAGAAGTAATAAATAAAAGTTGTATTTTAACTATTGTATAAATAAGTCCACTTTATATCTGGGTCAAGTAGGGTGTATAGGCTAATTTAGCCAGTTGTGATTATATTTTGAATTAAAAACCCATACCCAGATAGGGTCGTTATTTAAAGTGTGGACCTATACTGGAGAGCAAACCGCAGCATGCTGTGGTTTTCTTTCCATCATGGGATGCGGAGCAAGATGGATCCATCATGACCCACAGTGCAAGTCAATGGGGACGGATTCATTTAACCCCTTCAACTCCGGGGCTGTTTTCACCTTCCTGCCCAGGCCATTTTTTGCAAATCTGACATGTGTCACTTTATGTGGTAATAACTTTGGAACGCTTTTACTTATCCAGGCCATTCTGAGCTTGTTTTCTCATCACATATTGTGCTTCATGACAGTGGTAAATTTGGGGCATTTTTATTTATAAACAAATACATTATTTACCAAAAATGTGAAAATTTCCAAATTTCAAATTCTCTACTTTCAAAATACATAGTAATACCTCCAAAAATAGTTATTATTTTACATTCCCCATATGTCTACTTTATGTTTGGATCGTGTTGAAAATGACATTTTAGTTTTTTCGGAGGCTTCAAAGTTTAGAAGCAAATCTTAACATTTTTAGAAGATTTCCAAAACCCATTTTTTTTAAGGAGCAGTTCAGTTATGAAGTCACTTTGTGGGGCTTACATGGTGGAAACTCCCCATAAATCACCCCATTTTAGAAAATACACCCTTCAAGCTATTCAAAACTGATTTTACTAACTTTGTTAACCCTTTATGTGTTCCATGAGAACTGACATAAAATTGGAATGAAATTTCAAAATTTCACTTTTTTTTAGCAGATTTTAGATTTTAATCCAATTTCCATGAAACACATCAAGGGTTAACAACCAAACAAACTTAAAATCTATTATCCCGATTCTGAGGTTTACAGAAACACTCCATATATGCACAAAAACTAATGTATGGGCGCACAGCAGGCTTCACAGTGGAAGGAGCACCATATGGCTTTTGGAGAGCGGAATTAGCTGGAATAATAATTGGGAGCTATGTTGCACATGAAGACCCCCTGAGCTGGCCCTACAGTGGAAAACCCCAAGAAGTGACCCAATTTTGGAAAGAGCACCCCCGTATGAACATTTTAAGTGGTAGAAAGGGTACTTTTAGCAAACTGGGGTCTCACAGTAGTCAGAAACACTTGTAAAAGCATTTCAAAGCACACATTTGTGAAAATGAAAAATTACTAGTAGACCCCAAAGTTTCACTTTCACAAGGGGTTAAAGGAGAAAATGCACCCCACTATGCGATCCCCATTTTCTCCCCATTCAGGAAACACCCCATATGTGCTCGTAGCCTGCTGTATGGGCGCATGGCATACCGCTAGAGGCAAACTGCAAAATATGGATTTTGTAGGCCAGAATTAACAGACATGGTTTTTTAATTGACATGTCTCATTTAAAAATTTCCTGAGGTCCCCAGAAATTAAAAACCCCATTAAGTGACCCCATTTTGGAAAGAGCACCCCCGTACGAACATTTTAAGTGGTAGAAAGGGTACCTTTTTGCAAACTGGTGTCTCACAGAAGGCAGAAACACTTATAAAAGCATTTCAAAGAGCACATTTGTGAAAATTAAAAATTACTAGTAGACCCCAATTTTTCATATTCATATTTTTCTTCCTGTGCAGCTGTAGCGCTGCCAATGGTAGCGCTGGCAGGGGACCTAAAACACTGGAGTCCCCTGCCTGACCTTGGGAACAAGTCAGCACCTGTCACCTTGTGATGACTCCCCCTGCAGCTCTGATTACTTCCTGGAGCTGCGATGGGCCGGTCTGTGGAAATCGGCCCATCGCAGTGACGGGAGCTGCAGGGGGACGGAAATACTGCCCCCTGCCCTTACTTAGGATGGCTGCCTGCCGGGCAGTACAGCCATCATACCCCGGTTCCCCGGCGATTTTGCCCAGGGACCGGGTGTCCGCCGCGCCGTACATATACGGCGATGGGCGGCAACTCACTTCCCGCAGCGCCGTACATGGTCGGGAAGGGGTTAACTCTGACACAATAGAAAACGGATCTGTGCCCCCATTAACTCACAATGGAGTTCATGATGGATCCGTCTTGGCTATCTTAAAGATAATACAACTGGATCCGTTCTTAACGGATCTAGCAAAAACGCTAGTGTGAAAGTAGCCTAAGGGCAACATAAACTAGTGACAGATCTCCTTAGCAAAATGCTGTGTCACTTTCTTTAATTGACCCAGATGTGAGCAGTTCCGGGGGCGGAGCATCTAGGATGGCCGCGTTTTAGCTGGGCTCCTCCGCACCATCGCCTGCAACGGAGGATCGGGAGCCATGCGCCACATTGGTGAGACTTGGACCCCTGCCCATATCCCCTCGGGATGCCCTGGAAGCCGACGGTGAGTCCGCGAACATTATAGAAAGCGGGACCAAGAGGTTCAGGCCCGCGCCACTTACATGGAGGCCACGTGACCAGCCCGCGGGAGTGTAGCCGCTGCAGATCCAGTGGAGACGTGATCGCGGGCAGTTCTCCTCACAATACTGCCGGTCCCTCTAGCCTCTCCCCACTGGAAACCACCCGGCCCCCGCAAGACCACAGGTACCGGTGAGGAGGGAAGAAAAGGAGGGCAACCCACCTCGTCAGGCCCAGCTCTTTGCGTGAGGGAAAAGTGAAACGGGTGCAGAGGGGGAACAGACCTACAGCAGAAATACCCCATATCCTCACGGAGAAGTGGTGCTAAAACTCACACCCCTCCAGTCTAGATCGGACCAAATGACCTGAGCGGCTTGAATGGAGCGCAGCCTACTCTACTAATGTAACCTAAAGACAGCACATGAGCCTGCTGTCAAATGACATTACACCGCCAAACTTGTCTCCCCCGCATAGCCCACTAACTTCCTCACCTCCAGAACCCACTGAAGCAACGGTGGTGGTGCAGGAGGTCTCGAGACTGCCACTCTTTGACAAGAGATTTGATGTTTTACATGCCTCCATAAATTTGGCTTTGGCCCAGATCACCTCTAACGCGCAAAAAATTACCGAACTGGAGAATAGAATGATTACCGGGGAAACAAACATGGAAACAGTGATGGCTTCTTTGAGACAGCATGAAACAACTGAAGCTGTTCTGAGAGAAAAACTGGAGGATCTGGAAAACAGAGACCGGCAAAATAATTTGCGGTTTGTGGGTATCCCGGAATCGGTCACAGGAGACGCTTTGACTTCCTTTTTGCCGATTAAAATCCCACAGGCATTACACCTCGATTTTCCAGCTGATCCGATGATAGTGGAGAGGGCCCATCGTTTAGGACCACCCAGAGCCCAAGAGGGGGGCCAACCCAGACCGGCCATAGCCAAATATGTAAACTGGGCCACGAAGGAAAAAATCTTGCGTGCATACCGCAACCAAAGACAGCTTGTGATAGAAGGCCAAAAAATCCTAATATTTCAGGACTTTTCAGCTATGGTGACACAGAAACGCAAAGCTTATGTTGGAATTTGCAGATACTTGCATGATCATAACATCCGTTTCCAACACTTATATCCAACCAAGCTGAGAGTGCAACACGGAGGCCGTAGCCATACCTTTGATGACCCGGTGGAAGCCAGAAGATATTTTGACCAACAGGATGCCGGCTGACTTTTGCTGGACTTTGGAGGAGCGGCTCCGCTCTTCTTATGATGCTATAGTTTCTATTCTTTTTATCTAATCTTCAGTACCTTGCTATCACATGTTTTTCTGTATGGACACTGCCTGGTGTTGAATGCTGCCTTACTTTGTTTGTTACAACTTTGTTTTGTTGTTTCAGGTTAGAGTTGTTGATGCTTGGGAACCAGGACCCCACCCTCTGATATGCGACACTGCTCTTGCCTGCTCGCTGGGACGGGTGGGAGTAGACTCCTTGACGACAGGGCTCTTAGATGACTACAGGGTTCCGCCGTGGCCAGATGAGTACTACTACTGAGGACATTAGGTTCACCTACACCACCTCACCACACCTGAAAGTCATTACCTGGAATGTAGCGGGCTGAACACCCCAACTAAGAGACGGAAAGTACTGACACACTTAAAGAGATTTAACCCAGACATTATTTTTCTCCAAGAGACACACTGGAAGAAATCTTCCCGATCCACTCTTAAAGCCCCCTGGTTAGCTGAATGTTTCCAAGCCTCATACACTACCAAAACTAGAGGGGTGGCAACACTATTTAAGCGAGGGTTGCATTATGGTATACAAGAGACACTGATTGATCCATCAGGTCGATATCTCCTCTTAGATGTCCTTATAGAACAAATACCGTACACTCTCTTGAACATTTATGCACCAAACTCCCCAGACTCGGTTTTCTTTACTTCTATCGCAGAATTACTCGTAGGTCAAGGGAACCGACGATTAATATTGGCAGGAGACTTCAATGTGGTACTAGATCCACAGTTAGACAGATCTCATGATAGAACGCAACATTCCCCAGCTTCACGTGCAGTGTTACATCTTATGGATCAGTCCAACCTTTGTGACACGTGGAGAACGATCCATAATGATACTAGAGAATACAGTTATTACTCGAGGGTACATGACTCTTTCTCATGGATTGACCTTGTCCTACTTTGTTGGACAATTTAATGGATGTCACTAAACGCCCTATAACGATTTCAGATCATGCCCCAGTTACGATCAGACTACATACCTTGCAACCGCAGACACGTACACGTTTCTGGAGGTTTCCTGTCTACCTTTTTGACTCAGAGGATTTTAAGTGCTATCTTAAGGCTAATTGGGTTAACTATTTAGATGACAACGAGGTACATTTACGAGATAACCCGCTCTTCTGGGCGACCTCCAAGGCGGTTATGCACGGGCACATTATAGCCTATGTAGCATTAAAGAAAAAAAATGCCAAAGCCAATTTTGACAAACTACATTCTAATCTCCTACAAACTTAACATGCTCACGCAGAGGCCCCCACTGTACAAACTAAACAGGCATTTCTGAATGCTAAATCGCTTTTAGATACTTATGTGCAAGGACAAGCTTATTGGCTCATCAGATGTACCCAAAATAAATATTTCAGATGGGGAAATAAGGCAGGAACGCTGCTGGCTTCACTCACTAAACCCTTTAAAAGTATGAAACCCACAGCCAGAATCAAATGTCCAGAAACAAACCACACATATTGCACTACTGATGAAATCACAGAGGTATTCTTTAACTATTATGAAGACCTATATAGGGCCACACCAACTAATCAGGAGAAAATACAATCATTTTTAGACTCCTTGCAGATGCCTTCCCTGTCTGACGACCAACGTGCTTTTCTTGAAGCCGATATAACAGAAGAGGAGGTGAGACAGGCCATTAGTGGCACCCATAATCGTAAAACCCCTGGGCCAGACGGCTTATCGGCAGAGTATTATAAATTGCTATCGCCAGAAATAATTACTAATTTAACAACACTGTTCACCCAAATATACAAAGAAGGGGCAGAAGTAGATCGTTTCACGGAATCCAGAATGATCGTATTTCCCAAACCAAACAAAAACCCAGACTTACCACAGTCATATAGGCCGATCACCTTACTAAATCAAGACTATAAATTATTAGCAAAAATTATAACTAATAGAATGCAAACTTTTCTCCCCTCCCTGATACACCCGGTCCAATCGGCTTTTACTAAGGGGAGACAGGCAGTCAGTAATGTAAGACGGGCAATAGCGGCAACAGTGGCGGCCCAAGACCCATTGCTCCCACAGACGCTTCTCCTTAGTTTAGACGCGGAGAAAGCTTTTGACACGGTTTCATGGCCTCATCTCCATACATCCCTGATAGCGAGAGCCTTTGGACTGGGATTTAGACGATATGTGGAAAACATATACACGGAGGTAACCACTTCAATAACAATAAATGGGAAACTGTCCAGATGTTTTGATCTTTTTAGGGGTACGAGACAGGGATGCCCTTTGTCCCCAATTCTGTTCAACCTATCCTTAGATCCGTTGTTATATCACATAGACCCTACACAGAGCTTCAGTGGGGTAAAATTGAGAGGAGGAGAGATGAGGGCGGCAGCATTTGCTGATGATATCCTTCTAATGATCTCAAATCCCAGGGAATCGCTCGAGAGCCTATTGACCGATCTAACCGCAGTGGGCTCCCTTTCAGGCTATACTATTAACTGGGAGAAAACTGAGGCACTGCTCCTAAATGGACCTAAGAAACCATTATGGACCAGGAGTTTTCCTTTCACTTGGAAGGATAACACTATCAAATACTTGGGGGTAACTATATCCAAAACTCCGTCCCAGCTATATCATCACAACGTACGGCCACACCTGGACTCCTTGGAGACCACTTTACAAATGTGGAAGCATTTTTTGCTGTCCTATGTAGGCAGAGCTAACTTGATAAAAATGACGGAATTCCCGAGACTCCTTGATATACTACAAATGCTACCTATATATCTCAGACCAAAAGATGAGAGGCGTATAAACTATCTCTATAGACGGTTTATTTGGAATGGAAAGTGCTCAAGGATGGCATGGTACATTCTACAACAGCCAAAACTGAATGGAGGCCTAAACTTCCCGAATATAAGGTTATATAATGTTGCGATTCTAATGAGTGGTGCGAGATTTCAAACGCTTGCACTTACAAGGTATAACTAACATAGACAAACTTATTAATACGCACACTAAATCAGTCAAATCGATAGAAGAGCTGTAGACGGAATTTCCGACTGTGGTTTTCACGTTTTTTCACTACCTACAGGAAAAGACCTACATTACGAAAACACTCCCACTTTTACGAGATACGGAATGGAACCCATTTTATAGAAAATGGTTCTGGAGCTCCAATGAAGCTAGACAAATAACCACTAATTACAAATTCCTACATGTTCCGTTTGATTATGCTGGCTCAAAGGCCTCCATTACTAAATGGAAGCTGGAGATACCTCAAGCCACCCCATCCATGATTCTTAGAGCTCTGGAGCTATCATATAAATACCTGCCCTCTGCATGTTATATTGAGATAGTTTTTCAGATCTGTCATAGATCCTACTTAACCCCAAGGAGGGGATTTTACATGGGCATATATGATTCCTCTAATTGTTTCAAGTGTGGAGCTCCAGATGCTGGTCTGTATCACTGTTTGTGGGACTGTTCGAAAATTAAGGAGTTCTGGAATAGAATAATTGCATTCACTAATAAGCATTTGACCAATTTTACTCCCCTTGATCCACTATGGGCTATTTTTGGATATCTAGATAAAGATAAATATACTTGTACCCCAGGAAGCAGGAAATAACTCCACTTTGTGGCGGCAGCCGGGGTCAAGGCCATTTTGCAGGTTTGGCTAAATCCTGTGCCACCTCCCCTCAAGCTTTTCCTGGAAAAATTCTCCTATATTATGAGAATGGATTGGGTGGAGGCGTCACAACAGAAGGGAAAAAAGGTACAACAATTCTTTCAGGTGTGGGAAAGCTTTATTGCAGTACTGCTAACACACATTCGAAAAGCCATGTATGACTGCCACATGGCTTCAAGAACAGGTGTTGTTGGGTGAAGAACCTATTTCACTGCTGTAGGATGGAGGGGGGGTCCCAAGTGGTCCTAAGCATCTATTTTCTTTTCTTATTGTCCTGGAAATTGTTGGTTATTAGTTGTCGCTCTGTTTTCTACAGGAATGTATACCATGAGCTATGTTTGACCTTGATGGAGAGGGGGGGGGAGATGCCACAGTGATGGACTAGAATATCTCAAATGTTTTCTCCCCCACATCGCTTATCCTTTCTGTTGATGCGGAAAGGGACCTGATAAAGACACACTGTAGTGTTGAAAATGTGTACGTAAACATGGCAATAGATTGCTTACCAAAATATTGGTAATGGAAGGACTTACAGTATACTATGTGATTTGCTGCTCTACAACTAGTCGCAAAATGGTGTGACAACTATTGAATATTTGTTGTTTGTTCCAAAAAGTTTAAAACCCAATAAAAAAATAAAATAAATAAATTGACCCAGATGTTTTGCTAAAATCTTGTATAGAACAGCTCCAGCGCATGCTGAACGAGTTCTGATATTCATGAGTTCCTGGCTTTCCTCGCCCACCTGCTGCTGATTCATATAGAAAAAAACCTGTCAATCAGAGGAAGGGGGCGGGAGAGCCAAGTGCTGATGAATATCAGGACTCATTGGCAGGCAACGGTGGCAGATTCCCTTTAACAAATGGCATAGAACATTTGTCACAAAAAATGAGTAGAAGACACTCCAAAAATGTGAGTTTAAATATTACCCGAATACCTTACTGCCTTTGTGTTTCACATTTCAAAATGTTGATAAATCTGGCTAAAAATGTAACTTTGCTCACAGAACATGTGTTAGTAAATACAACATGCTGGGAATGGCACACGATTAGTGCACGCAGGACTTTTGTCTCCGCTTCAAAAATCTTCCTCTGAGAAAAAACCTAATGGACCCCATTATAGTCTATGGGGTCCATAGGCTCCGTTCAGCTCAATTATGTCCCGAATCCGTCCTTTCCGTTCTCCTGCTCCTATAACGGAGCAGGAGAACGGAAGGGCTGAACGGTGATGTGAACGAGCCCTTACTGCCATCGGTGGCACAACCAGTTACAACTAGCAATTACTTTTGCACATGTATATGTATTTTTAATAAACCTTCATCTTCAATAAATTGAATTATGTAAAAGCTGTATTATATTAAAATTAGTTAAATGAATATTTAAGGCTACATTCATACAGCCGTTTTTAGAACAAATTGAAGTCAATGGGGCTATTCACATGGCCGTTTTTTTTAATGGCGAGTGAATAGTCATAAAAAAAATAGAACATGTTCTATTTCTGCCCATTTTCACAGGCCAGACAGAACCCATTCAAATCAATGGGACCGTTTACCAGCTGTTAGACAGGAGTGCACCAGTCTAATGACTGGGGGGCATTATTTATACTGCAGGGGTTGGAATTTTATAAAAAAAAAAAAAGCCAATGAATCATCCATTTTTAATGGCCCTTTTTAACGGCCATTAAAAACAGATGCCAAATGGCCATTAAAAGCGGACAGCCAGAAAACGGATGCAGTACTGGTTGAAAAATGGCCATAAAAAACGGACAGCGTCTGTTTTTCATGGCCATTTTTTTTTTCTTATCACTGTCGTGAAATGTAGCCTGAATGTGACAAATTTGCAAAAATAGAAGAAATCGGGTGAGGAGCAAAAACTGTCTCATAGCACTGAATGGTGTTATTACAGGCCCCATTTCACAGGTATATAATTGGGATAATTATCGGAAGGAGGATTCCAAGGAACACTCCATCCCAATTATTGCCGTGTAGACCACCCGATGAATGAGAAAACGCTCGTTCGTTGGGTGAAAGCATCACAAATGTGGTCACCTAAATCATTGTTTCCGGGCATCAGAAACACAAATGTGTATGGGGATGAGCGATCACTTTAGAGTATAAATGCAGCTTTCACCTCCTGCAGCAAGCAGTTTGTTCCCAATAATTGCCAGCTGCCTCAGCCCGTGTACAGGAGCCGTGCAATACTTGCCTTCTATACTGAATGTATACAGTATGTGTTTCTGGCATCTAAAATTGCCAGATCATGGTGCACAGAGATAATCCTAATAGCAATCAGAATTATGATAACTGATCGATTAACTTCTATCCTATCAGTCTCAAGATAAATTTAAAATAATTATAATTAAAAGTATTAATACACTTGGAACCATATATTGCTCCTTATTTTTCTTCCCTCTACCATTTAGCTCAGTTTCTTGGCTTATCCATGTTCTTTGTATAAAGTTATCCCTCCTTTCTTCACCTTTACTAGGGAGGATTTTTTTTTTCTTTTTTGCTAATATTAGTGTTTGTTGTACAGTATTCAAAATATGAGCATTAATATGTTTATCTATACTTTGTATACTTGTCTATCTAATAATAAGACATTTTCTCATCTGGGACATTCATGGCTTATCACAAGGATATGCCATAAATGTCAGATAGATGCAGGTCCCTCTCCTATCTGCAGAACGGGACCCCAACGGGAGTTCCAAAAATAGCTGAGTGCTTTCTCGACTATTTTTGGAAGTCTCATAGCTGTGAATATGAGATGACAATGCACATGGGTGGTGTGCGCTCCATTCAGTTCTGGTCAACCTCTGGGACATGATCTTATCTCCATTCTGGAGATAGAGGTTGTCCCATTTGAACAACATATCCAATCTCCATAGGATAGTGGAATACGCATCTGATTGGCATGTGTCTGACTGCTCAGGCCATTGCCAATCACTAGAAAAGGGGATTTGCTCCTCAATTTGAATGGGGAGACAGATACACATGCATGCTGTGGTTTTTCGGCCAGCCAATTCTTGGTATATTTGCCAGGTTGCGGCTGGATCTCCACCGGTTCCCATTATAGTCAATGGGGTGGGAAGGTAATGCCGGACTGCACAGAGATCCGTCAGACAGTTCCTTGCTGGAATAGTCTGCTAGATATACAAGCGCTGGTGTGAAACTAGTCTAACTGGTAAGCGCTCATACACATGGCTGTATTGTGGTAGATGTGCGTGACACCTCTTATACCTCTGCATAACAATTTATCACACGTTCCATCAGAGGCGATAAAGGTAATTTTTATTTTAGGGTAGAATATCTTCATAAATATGGCACCTGATGAAGCCTGTACAGCAGCACAGAGGCTGTCAGGCTTCATACTTAGGATGGTAATGCAACTGGGGAAGTTTGTGTTTTTGATAGATTTGTAAGCTCATGACATGTTCATACATCAAGAACAAAAAAATATACAGTTGGTTGTAGAAACAGAATTTATTGATCTAATTATCCAAGAATAAAAAAAATGTACAGTTTCTTCCAAAGACAACTATCTTCGCCCACAGTCCAGACTCTTAACTACCTCTTCTTAAAGCCATACTTCTTTCTCTCATAAAAAAGATCTGTTTTGGAACTACCCAAATTTACAATTTTGGGGCATCCATCTCTCTGCAAAAAAACAAAAAGTCAATGGTTAAAGTCAACAAAATATCAGGCAAATTAAAAATACACACTTTTAATCCCCTATGGTGTCTGTTATTCCCCGAATGTACAGATGCAGGAGAGTAACAGTCACAGTGATAACGCATTAACTACATGTGATAACTCATCAAGTGTGACAGTTAACTCTGCTACAACTGTATTAACAAACTGGCAATTTAGTATTACTGTTTCACTTGTCAATAGGGTATAAACAGTGTCAAAGTGTGTAGGGACATGTCCCACAGAGGAAAAGTAAGACCCAGTAGCTAGTGTATTCACACATTTCCAGGAGGAATAACTAAACATAAAAACAGACAAATCAAGAGAGCAGACGGGTCTCACGATAACTGGGGAATGAACAGAACACTTACATGGCTTTATATTTTTAGCTGCAGATCCGTCAATTCCCTGGCTCCTCTTCTGCCATCCAAGATGGCCACACCGCTTTTCCAACTGCCTGGTTGTATACTAGGCATTTGGTAGTTGAAGACACTTTCTACTGCCTTCGGATTAGCCAGCACTGCTCATATGAACAGTGCTGGCCGATCCAAGAGCAGGGCTGGACAAGTAGGCAGTGTCTTGAACTACTGATACACAGTGTGTATCAGGTAGCCAGAGAAGTGGTGCGTCCATCATGGATGGCGGAAGAGGAGCCTGGGAATTGACGGATCTGCAGCTAATAAGATGAAAAGGAGGTTGTCATGTAAGTGTTCTATTTGTTCCCCAGTTAATATGAATTATTTTTCTTGAACTATCGGGTCACTTCAAAAAGATTTTCCAAGACTTTAGAACTGACTTTAGTTCATCAGTATGTGAACGGTGGGGGTCTGGCATCTGGGACTCTCACTGATCAGCTGTGTGAGTAGGCACCACTGCCTTCTCGCAGCTTAGCAAGCACAGTGTACATTGTATAGCGGCTGTGCTTGGCATCGCGCTCAGCCCCATTCACTTGAACGTGTTGTCACTAGCCTAGGAAAAGCTGAAAGAAGGCCACGGTGCCACAGCCTTCTCAAACAGCTGATCGGTGGGGGTCTCAGGTGTCAGACCACCAACAATCAGATACTGATTACCTATCAATGACTGTCAGTACAAGTGAGAAGATCTCTCAGCAGTTGCAGAGGAAGAAAGCAATTCAGGAATGAAGCTCTGCCGATACCCGAGAGCTAGTGAAGACAGCAGCATCCTTGACACATGCCTTACATCCTGCATATATTTATGAATGGGACTTGTTCACAAAAGAAAATCCTGAAACGCAGGTTGCAAATGGAACAAAAGAACCGAGACTGCAGACAAACTTAAGGGAGTATTTTGGTCGTAAAAAGTTATACCCTGGGGATCGCTATTAGATTGCGGGAGTCCTACCACTGGGAACGGAGCAGTAGGTCGGCTATGCGAACTGTCACTCCATTCATCTCTACAGGAATTCACTGTACTTGTCTGTCACTGAAGCTCCCATACAGATGAATGTAGAATGAAGAACTTAACATGCAGAATGCCTCTTTAAGACTGGGTTCAAATGACATTTCTATTAACCACTTAGCAGATCTGTTTAACAGATACCCAAAGAAAAGATGCAAAAAAATCCAGCCTTAAAATAAATGATCTGCTTAGCAGAGGATAGAAATGTGATGTGAACCCAGCATTAATGCGAGATGTTTATAGCCTTTTTCAACATACACATTATATACAGAGTCGAGTCACATTATTATGACCACTTCCTACTCTTGATGTTGGCAGCACATAGCTCATGAAGGAAGTCACGTGTCGTGAGCTGGCTTAGTGTGCGATAGGCTGTATGTGTATTATCCATTGTTGCCGCCATGGTTAAAAGGGGTGATTTTCGGCTTTCAGGCCAATGCTGGCAGTATTTCTGAAACTGCGCAGTTTGTGAACTGTTCTCATGCTGCTGTAGTAAAAATGTATCGTGAGTGGACAAATGGCAGCATTGTGAATAAGCGATCGGGAAACTGCAGAGAACCACGTGCCATTGATGTGAGAAGTGAACGTCAGCTATGAAGGTGTGTGAGGGCGGACCGACACTACAGTGGAGGAGCTCACCGGCAAGAGACTATCAGATGTCTGTATAAATCAACAGTTTAGTGAACTCTACTGCATAAGGGGCTCCAAAGTAGACAGATGATCTGGTCATGAGATGGTTGCAATGTGACGAGTCACATTTTTTGCTTCATCAAACAGATGGATGTTGGTGTTTGAGATGAAAAAAAAACCCAAAACAACAAACACCCTGCAACCATTGCTGGAAGAACACAAGCCAGTGGTGACAGAGCTATGGTCTGGGGAATGTTTTCTCTGGGGCCACTCATCCATGTGGAAGGCATTTTCAACTGATTTGGGTATGAATCCATCCTTGCAGATCACATTCACCCATACATGCAGATTGCATTTCCTAGGGAGGATGGGATCTTCCAGCAAGACAATGCGACATGTCACATGGCCTGTAATGTCTGACACTGGTTTGAAGAGCATGACCAAGACTTCCAAGTACTATCCTGGCACCCTGATTCCCCAGACTTCAATCCAATTGATCGTCTGTGGGACCACCTCGATCATTGTTGTTCACTCTGTGGATCCTCCCTCACGCACCCTCTAGTAGCTGAGGGATGCTCTGCGGTCAGCATACCTGTGACAACCTACCAGGACCTTATTGAGTCACCCCAGCCCATCTAGCTGCTCTGTGCTGCACACGGCCGTTACTCTGGATATTAGCTGGTGGTCAGAATAATGTGACTTGATTGTGTGTGTGGAGATATATATATATTTTTTTGTTTTTTTTATTACACACACACATATGTATACAGGGTGGGAAGGTTGAAAATTCACACATGTAAATGCAGCTTGCATGACGGTTAGGTCCGATTCAGACATCAGTAATTTATCAGTCTGTGCTCTATCTGGATTGTACCCACACAGTGCACAGACCCAGTAAAGAAAACAAGTCAAGTTTTTTGGAACAGATCACTGGCTCATGCTAAGAAACCCAGAATCTGTGTCCATTCTGGTCCATTGTCTGGCCCAAAATTATTAAAGTGAATTGGTTTGAAAAAAAAAATTAAAATGGACGCCATACAGATGATCATACTGTGTTTTGCAGACAGAAATCGGAATGCCTGTCTGAATGAGGCCTTACTCATCAGAAGTCTGACCCAAGTGCATCTCATATTTTGCTCTGCAACTGATTGGATTATGGTGCTCACATCTTTCTCTTGAATGGTGCACTCCTTGCAATAGTAAGCATCAGACACTCCGGGGCCTCCACAGATGACACAACGACCTTGGTAAGAGCCATAGTTACACTCATCACAGATCCGAACCAGTGTACAAGGGCGCACGTAAGAATCACAAATGACACACTTTCCATCGCCTGCAAAATGAACAATGTTTTTTGTTAGCTGAATGCAACCAAAAAATGCTACAAGGTAATTTATATAAAACTGTAACAAAGCAATGAAACAGCAGGTTCAGCTGACTTACATCAAGTGGTGGGCAAGCTGACCAACAGATGACTATGGATCAGGACTAAGGGTGACCTTAGACAAAGATATTCTCCAGAAGCAGAGATGCAGATATGTGCCATGATAATAGGACTCGTAATATATATGCCCTGCATGCATTTCTTGAATAATAGTGAAGTAACTAATAAAACACTATTCTCTTCAATATATTTATTAATGATCTTGTAGAAGGTTTGCACAGTAAAATATCAATTTTTGCAGATGACACTAAACTGTGTAAAGTAATTAACACAGAAGAGGACAGTACACTGCTACAGATGGATCTGGATAGACTGGAGGCTTGGGCAGAGAAGTGGCAGATGAGGTTTAACACTGACAAATGTAAGGTTATGCATATGGGAAGGAATAATGCAAGTCACCAGTACATACTAAATGGTAAAATATTGGGTAACTCCGACATGGAAAAGGATCTAGGAATTTTAGTGAACAGCAAACTAAGCTGTAGAAACCAGTGTCAGACAGCTGCTGCCAAGGCCAATAAGATAATGGGTTGCATCAAAAAGGGCATAGATGCCCGTGATGAGAACATAGTCCTGCCACTTTACAAATCACTAGTCAGACCACACATGGAGTACTGTGTACAGTTCTGGGCTCCTGTGAACAAGGCAGACATAGCAGAGCTGGAGAGGATTCAGAGGAGGGCAACTAAAGTCATAGCTGGAATGGGTGGACTACAGTACCCAGAAAGATTATCAAAATTAGGGTTATTCACTTTAGAAAAAAGACGACTGAGGGGAGATCTAATAACTATGTATAAATATATCAGAGGTCAGTACAGAGATCTCTCCCATGATCTATTTATCCCCAGGACTGTGACGAGGGGACATCCTCTGCGTCTGGAGGAATGAAGGTTTGTACACAAACATAGAAGAGGATTCTTTACGGTAAGAGCAGTGAGACTATGGAACTCTCTGCCTGAGGAGGTGGTGATGGTAAGTTCACTAAGAGAGTTCAAGAAGGGCCTGGATGTATTTCTGGAGGGTAATAATATTACAGGTTATAGTTACTAGAGATGGGTCGTTGATCCAGGGAGTAATTCTGATTGCCTGATTGGAGTCGGGAAGGAATTTTTTTTCCCTAAAGTGGGGAAAATTGGCTTCTACCTCACAGGGTTTTTTTGCCTTACTCTGGATCAACTTGCAGGATAACAGGCCGAACTGGATGGACAGATGTCTTTTTTCGGCCTTATAAACTATGTTACTATGTTACATTTACGACTTATAACCAGGAGAACTCTGTAGGATGAATGAGAACTGTACCAGTAGTTTTGACTTTTATCGGGGAGCCCCGGGGCCAGAAACAATCTTACATAAGACCAGCGTAACCCTTAGAGAACTTTGCGATTTTCTGTTTTTTTCAGATTTTTCTGCTCATATAGCCTTGTGAGGGCTTATTTTTTGCAGGACAAATTGTACTTTCCAATGGCACCATTTACGATTGCATACAATGTAGTGGGAAGCAGGGGAAAAAATGTAAATGGGGTACAATTGGGAAAAAAAAAAATTCTGACAGTTTTATGTTTGTTTGGTTTGTTTTTTTGTTAACGGCATTCACTATGCTGTAGAATTGACCTGTTACCTTCATTCTCCAGGTCAGTACAATTACGATACCAAACCTGCATAGTTTTTCTTGCGTTTAAATACTGAAAAACTTTTTTGTAATTATGTGTACGGAGTTGTTTGAGGGCTCATTTTCTGTGGGGCGATGTGTACTGTTCAGTGAAACCATTTTGAAGTGTGTGCGATTTGGGGAGTTGAAGTGACAAAAAAAAATAAATAAAAAATTTGCTGTTTTTTTTCCCCCCAGTTACGCCATTCACTGTGTGGGATTAATATTGCTATATTTTAATAGTACAGACTTTTTTGCACATGGCGATGCCCATGATATGTATTTTTTTCAATTGGTTAAGTATTTTGATTTTGGGGAAACTTTATATTTTTTAAAACTTTATTTTTCCTTTTTTTCTTCTTTTTTTAAGTCCCCCTGGGTGACTAACTGGCAATCATTAAATTGACCATTGTGGTCTGTGATGGCTGTATAGCACTCATTGAACACTTCATTTACAATATACTAATACAGTGCTGCCACCTGGTGGCCTATATTGGTATATTTTAGTAATCACTGTTGGAGCCTGCTTGAGGCTTCTGGCTATTACGCTTAGGTAACAGGTTACCCCATCGCAGCCGGGGAGTGTTGTTATGGGCACAGGAGCGCGCGGCTCCCGCTTCCGGACTGATCAGATGCCATGGTCACATTTGACTATGGCATCTGAGGGGTTAAACGTTAGAACTTTAAACCGAACGAGTTCTGTATCAAGTCTTGCGAGACTTCGCAAAGTAATAACTTCAGCTCATGGGAGCCAAAGCTCCCGCTCTGTACAATATTAAAACCGTTTTATACTAATCGACTTCGGATGAAGCATCATCCTTACTCATGACCTATACGCAGGATACGCTATCAATATCTGATCGGTGGGGGTCCGATACCCTGACGATAAGCTGTTTTGCAGTAGCTCCAGCATCGAAATTACACAATTCTGTCCTTTATGTAATGAAGTGATGCTTACATTGAAGTTAATGGGAGCAGCGCTGCAATAACCAGATTGTCCACTACACAACTGATGGCGCTGGACCTAATGCAGAACTGTGGAGGTGTGGGGTGTCAGATCCCGACCAGATACAGGCGGCCTATCCTGAGGATTGGGCATCAGTATAAAAAGTAACCTGTAACTGATCAACCTTGTCATAGTTTACATTTTTTGATTACACAAATTATGTTTAAAATACTTACATTTTTCGCACAGTCTCCCTATAGCTGAAATTTGAAGGAAAAAAAAAAAAAAGAACAGATTATTAAACCGGATTATAAAATAACAGTGATCTTTAACACATTCATCTTTAAAGGGTTTGTCAGAGTTAAATAAAAACTCAGCTGTAAGGGCTCATGCACATGGCCGTTGCCGTATTGCAGCCCGCATACTGCGGGTCCGCAATACACGGGCACCAGCCGTGTGCACCGCGCATCAAGGACCCATTCACTTGAATGGGTCCGCAATCCCGGAGATGCGGAACGGAGGCATGGATCGGAACCCCACGGAAGCACTACGGTGTGCTTCCGTGGTGTTTCTGGCCGTGCCTCCACACCGCAAAAAAGTAGTGCATGCTCTACTTTTTTGCGTTGTGGACCATGGGATGCGGATCACGGACCCCATTCAAGTGAATGGGTCCGTGATTCGAATGCGGCAGCCCCACTGTCAGTGCCTGTGCATTGCAGACCGCAAATTCATGTGCACGAGCCCTAAATGTGATAAAAAAAAATAAAAAGTGATATTCACCACCTTTCTCCCCTGCCACTTGTTATGCACCGCTGCCGTCATCTTCACGGCTGCAGCAGTGACATTCCGTGCACACCACATCACCTCTGCAGTAACCCCCTGGCCTCAGTAGTGATGTCCCATACACTGCTAAATCCAGTGATTGGCTGCACAGTAACCTGTGTGCACGTAATGTCACTGCGGCAGCCAGGAAGATGACAAAGGAGAGCAGCGCAGGAAGCTGCAGGGGAGAAAAGGGGTAAGAATCATTTCTTTTGGTATTTTATATTTACAGCTGCCAGAGTTCCAATTAAGCTCACCACAAAATGCAGTGTAATCTGGGGGCAGCACATTATAGAGCAGGAGGAGCTGAGCAGAGTGATATATAGTTTAGTGTGGAAAGATTCAGGAAAACTTGTAATTAGAGATGAGCGAACATGCTCGTAATGAGCACTGTACCGCTCGGCTCCCCTGCGGTCGCATGGGCGCAGGCAGCCGCTTCAGTCAGGTGAGGAGGATGGAAGCGGCTGCCTGCGCCCATGCGACCGCAGGGGAGCCGAGCGCTACAGTGCTCGTTACGAGCACGTTCGCTCATCTCTACTTGTAATTTATACGTTAAATCTCTGCTTTTTCTGACTGGTACATGGGGGTGTTATCAATGACTGATAGCATTACCTGTGTAAGGCCTTATTCACACATCATGATGACATTGTGACAAAATGGCCATCAGTTCATTGGTGAACATGTCGTGTTTAGTTCATGTGTCATCAATGTTCCATGAACGCTGCTAGGCTGAATATTAATTTCCAGAACAACTCCAACCAATGTCCGTGTAAATCACTGACAGAACGTGCCATCCGTGTTTTGTCAGTAATTTTCACAGACCCAGACTTCAATGACCGTGTTTAGTCCACATCACGGACCAAACTAGTGCATAATTTATCCGCTCGCGGTCAGTGAAAATCACAGATGTGTGAATAAACATACTGAAATCTGTCCGAGGACAGACAGCACACATCCATGATTCACTGAAGCGTGAATACAGACATAGTGGTCAGTAACAGCTGGTTATATAAAGGTATCACTTATCCACCTGCAGCTCTATAATGTGCTGCCTGCAGACTGCACTACATTCTGTGGTGACAGGTGCCCTATAAAGGGGATGTGCACTGCCACCACATTGATGATCTATCCACGCATCTTCACCTGAATGAGACGAGCAGGTGTAATTACACTGTCACCTCCACAAAGGAGACGGCGCAGGTACTTCTTAGAGCAGTGATTTTCAACCAGTGTGCCTCCAGCTGTTGCAAAACTACAACTCCCACCATGCCCTTCTGTAGGCTGATAGCTGTAGGCTGCCTGGGCATGATGGGAGTTGTAGTTTTGCAACAGCTGGAGGCACACTGGTTGAAAATCACTGTCTTAGAGGAAACAATCCCTAGTAGAGGTGCACTGCGGCGGTAATGCAGTTGACAATATATGGCTAAACCCTCACACTGATGTTAAAATGAGACTTTCGCCAATATATTAATATATAATTACCTATACTATAGCAGGGTGAGCGTTAGGTCCCGAGCCACTCTGAGATACCTTGACGCGGTGCTCGGGCTCCGGTATGTTCTTGATATAAGAATATATTGGCGAAAGTCTCATTTTAACATCAGTGTGAGGGTTTAGCCATATATTGTCAATTGCATTACCGCCGCAGTGCACCTCTACTAGTGATTGTTTGATTATATAGTTCGCCACATCCACACAATTTGTTACCTTGTGTAGGATGGTTTTGTGGTACATGTGGTCCACTGCAGGCATCCTCCATTGTATGCATTTTTGCTGGGGATTTCTGTTAGCAACGTATCACATGTGCAGGATTTGCTCCCCCGGTTTGATATGCGCAACAGCATATGGGGGTCTGAGCAATTTTCTGCCATTTTAGACCAAGTTTTTTTCTGTGATTGTACTTCTTAGAGGAAGCAGCGCTCACATGAGAATCGCTACCTCTTCAAACAGCTGATTAACGGTGGTGCCAGGAGTTGGACCCCCATCATTCTTATATTAATGACCTACCCTTAAGATGGTTGCAGTATGTCAGTCAGCAGTCTGGTATAGCGTGGTGGTGCAAGTGTCCTAGGGATGGCGTCCCATGTAAGCAGCAATAATGAAGGATTGGTCCTTCATTATCGCCATCCTGAGGATGGGTCATCAATATCGTAGCACTGCACAACCTCCAAGTTTAAACGTATAAATGACAAGTTTTGCTGAATCTTTTCACACAAAACTATATATAAATCTGCTCAGCTCCTCCTACTCGTTAATGTACTGCCTGCAGATCGTATTGCATTTTGTGATGACAGGATCTTAAAGGGGTTTTCCGATAACTGATACTGTATCTGATAGGTGGGGGTCCAACACCCAGCCAGGAACTTTGCCGATCAACTCTTAGTCATACGGCCTAGGTACAGCTCAGCCCCATTGATGTGAATGAGGCTGAGCTGTGATACCAATTACAGCTGCTATACAATGTACGGCACTGTGCTTGGTGAGCATGGATAAGGCTGTGGTGCTCACAGAAGTGCCGCTGCCTTCTCAAACAGCTGATCGGCGGGGGTCCTGGATGTCGGACCCCCACCAATCGGATACTAATGAACTATCCTGAGGACAGGCCATCAATATTTAAGTCTTGGAATACCCCTTTAAGCATAAAAGATCTATGTGCTCACTAATCATTAAAATACCAGCAAAGACAACAAATTCATCTCACCATACAGAAAATGCCCAAAATACTTATATACAGAACAGAAAATGTACAAAGTAAATAAGTACTGGGGGGGGGGGGGGGCTAATTGCACAAAATACTAGCTATTTATTAAAGAGGGCCTGTAATGTTGTTGAACCATGGTGACCGCCATTACCTGACTGCCTAGCTACCGGTTCTTGTGCTTTATTTTTTTAATAGTATATTTTTATTTGAATTTAAAGTGCATAAAAAGAGAACAATACACATTCAAGACATGCACAAGGTTCTTGCGCTTCATACTGGTCTTTGACGCCGCTGTTCCCAAGCAAACTGTGCCAGTAGTTTTTATTCGTGCTTATCAGGCCATGCATTGGGAGGGTTCTGCCACACTGTGCTCCATTTTTTTGGGGGGGGGGGGGGGGGGGGGGAAATTCAACCAAAAAAAAACAGTTGGTTTTTTATCAACATACCTGGTGCATTTTCTTCCAAAAAACACGGTGTAAATGCAGGTATTAGAGATGTTATGAAATTCGTTCATGCTTCGTTTGGTGGTTTGGACTCCCCTACATAACAGAAACGGGACAGATCCGTTATGCAGGCCATAGACTTCTATTATGACAGAATTAATAACGGAATGCCCCTAGAGGCATTCCGTCATGCATTGCGTCATAGAATTGCATTATGGTCCGTGGTAACGGAATCCATAACGCAATTCACCTTTCACCACCAAAGAAACATGAAATTAGCTCATCTGTAGCAGGTATGTTGATACAAAAACCCGCATGCGTTTATTTTTTTGCTGTATCCAAGACACAGCACAGCCAGTCACACTCACAGCTGATGATCTCACTGGCCCACTATACCCTATCATTATAGCACAGCAGTCCATCGCTGTTAATGGGGTCATTCGGATGACCAGTACCTGTGGGCAGGATCAGACCAGTACAATGTATAGAGAGACAGCACGGGTCTTACAGGACTACTACCACCCTGCGTGGATGTCCCCGTCCCTGCTAATGAATGAGAACTGACGCGCCATGTCTGCTACAGAGAATACCACTGAAAGCCGCGTAACCCGAACTAACCCAGCGCTTCTAATTGCTTAATATAGAGTGACGACAGCTTACCCACACCGGCCTGCTTCCTGCAGAAAATAAGATCAGGGTGATGTTTCGCCATTCTCCCCTCTTCCCCAGGCCGGAATCACCACTGAGACACGCCGGTCTGCGTTTCTAGCCTCGTTCTCACACGCACAGTTCCCGCAGCTGATTGGCTGCCATTTTCTTTGAACTATGACCTCGCATACTTCCTGCTCACGTGATAGAGCGGGAGAGGGGTTGTTGTTTTTTTTTTTGTTTTTTTTTCTACAGTTGTCTTTATTGACAATAATTCAGGTCACACAACAAGCACGGGCGAGAGCTAAAAGTCACGTGACTCACGAGCAGAAAATGTGCTAGTCCTGCACTGGTGGTTCTGGGGTGGGGAGGGAGACGGGTTTTTGGAGAGTCTTTATTTTTAGGTTGCTTTGTCTGGGTCTAAGAGAGAATTTGTGGTTGTCCCAGAATAAAAACTTCTCGCTAAGGGCTCATGCACACAACGTATATATTTTGCCGTCAGAAAAAAATATGACGTGTTACATTTTGTAAAGCACAACTGACCCCTTTTTTAACCCATTAATGACTCGGAATCTTGAAACTGATTTTCTGATCACCAGTATAATGCACTGTAGTATTTCCGTATTGCAGTGTATTATGTCATTAGGTATCTGAACATGGCCATTGTTAGGCCCCTGACTGCCATGGAACCCCCTTGTACCATTCCCTGTCTCTAACCACTTAGAACTTGTAAAAACATCCCTCGGCACAAGAAACCAAATTTTTGTTATTTATTGATTCGATGAAAAAATAAAAAAAGAGTAGTAAAGAAAAGTCTTCTGCTTTATTGCAGAAATAACAATGTGTTCGGGGAGCAATGTCCCCTTCATCAGGTTACACTTTGAATTTGGCAAACAGTATTTACAATACAATACTTGTGGATCTCATTTTTAAAACCCATGAAGCACTGTGGCATTATTACCTGACACTTTGGCAATGTAGGGGATGTAAATAGCAGTGAAGTTACTTTTATGACCAGTTTTATTTCTGGGCTAACTGTTCTCTTCTAATTTCTGGCCGGAAAACTGACTCGCTGAATCTGAGCAGAAGTCACTTTTCTCTATCCAATCCTAAAGGAGGAGTTTCATAAGAATGAGGTGACAAGGTGACAGATTCATCCCAGGTGGCAAATCACAGCTCTTGGCATATTCGCATCAGGGTTAACAGAACTGGAGGTCCCATGAGCGTGGTCATTTTCTAGCTCCTCCATGACTTGGAGGCCAAGTGTCACACACAAAGATAAGATTAGCAATCTTGGTGATCTCAGAAAGTCCATTGATTCTAATATTACTTCTGCTCCGATTCCTGGCAAGTAATAAAATTGTTTGATATGTTGTAGATGTTTCCCATTAAATCTTCCACTTTAGACGGCAGGATGTCCTGGTTTAAGATTATGTCATTCCCATTGGTGTCAAGTGCTAGCTCTTCAGATTTTAAGGAGTTTATTTTCTGTATCTAGGAACTTTCTAAGTGTTCCACAAACTTTCCCATCTCCTGTCTGATGGGTAGAAGTTTCATTTGCTCTTTTAAGGCACAATCAAATTCTATAATGGGAGAAGAGGACCTGGCTGCTGCATGACTCTGCACTGAATAATATCACATAAATGACACATAGACTTTGGTTGCTACAATTTATCTATTATAGTTACAGTACAGTAGCTACATTTTTGCCTTGGTGACTAATTTATATCACTGGCCTTATTATTGTTTATCCCCCTCCCCCGCTAACAGCAATTATACATTGAAAGCACTACACATTCATAGTTAGAGGGGGTAGCAGGGCACAGAGCCGATGGTTTATGAGCTTTGTTGCTGTTTTAAGGCAAAGTTGTCAGCAATGGTTGGACAGTTTGAGGGACACCCCCACCCCACTGGTAACGGATTCATTAATAAACTTCTAAAACCAATAACTGTGGAGCAAGATCAACATAGAGGGAAATGATGCTCTGTAACTGCGTGTTCAATATTTAATAAGGTAGGCATGTCAGGAGAGGTGACCGGTTCTGTTTAGGCTTTTACACTCTAACGTTCAATATTCAAAGGATAACCCTGATAGACTGACATATTGCCAAAAAAAGCAAAAATTTGAATGCCAATCTTCCTCATAGTTTCTTGTTCATCTTCCGACATACTAACTTTTTTGGAAAGAGGTGGTCTAATAGGCCACATGTAGAATGAACCACTTCAGTTATTTCTATTCCTCAAGGCCAGACTCATCAAGGTGGGGCAAAGTTACCTGCATTAAAGGAATTATCCCACAAAAAGTATTACCACAGGAAAGGTGATAAATGTTGGATTGCTGGGTTCCGACTGCTGCAACCGAAAGAATGAGGGACCTTAACCCCTTCATGCATTATCACATACATGTACGTGATAAAGTGTGAGAGAATGTATGGATCACGCCAAACCTCATTATATAACCTCCACATGCCACATTCAAAAGTGATTGTGGCATCTGTGATGTATGGCAGTGATATCCCAGGGCTCTGATCAGTTATCATGACAGCCTGAGGCCTGCTGAAGCTTCCCAGGGCTGTCATAGTAGTATGCCTGCTGAGCAGTGCACAAGGCACCGCTCAGCAGATAGAGTGTCAAAATGCCATTTATCCTATAGATCCCTATTAGGGTGAATGGGACAAGGGATCAAAAGATCCCAGGTGCTAGTCCCCAAATGGGGTTAAATGTTTTCATGTAAAAAGTAAAAAAAAAATATTAAAAAAACATAAAAATATTAAATAACCCCTGCTACAATGCCTGGATCCTCGACACTGAGCACACTTACCAGGTCCCTGATGCTGGTTTCCGCCCAGATCGCTCCACAGCCATCTACGCATCTCCCCTGTCTGCAGAAATCAACATCCGTCGACGGAGGGGGTGCAGCCAATAGCAGGTCGCGTCGGTGATCTGCCCCCTTGTGTCACATGTGGTGCAAGGGGACAAGTTACTGCCACCGTCTGGTATTGGCTGCAGCCCGTCCGTTGACAGATGTTGATTTCTGCTGATGCGAAAATGGCCATGGAGTGATCCAGGAGGAAACCAGCATCAGGGACCAAGTAAGTATGCATAGTGTCGCGGGTCCAGGTATTGTGGCAGGGGTTATTAAAGGGAGTCTGTCACATCATTTTCACCTATATAACTAACAGCAGTGCCCCACAGAAGATTGCATACACATCCCAGATATACCTGTGTGCACTCTGTGTCTGTATTCCATGTCCAGAAAAAGCACTTTTTTTCTGCAGAAAAACAGCTCCCAAGTGCCCGGCTGAAAGTGAAACTAAAAAAACAGCTTTCTCTCCCAACTCGATTTCTAACAGTTCTGATATACTGGATATAATGCTGTAATTTTGGTATAATTTAATTTAAAGCTTGGAATGCCAGCTTTCAAAGAAGGTCATTTTTCTATCTGCTACCAATCCCAAGATATGAGCAGCTAAAGCAGCCCTCCCATCTTCAGTCTGGTTTGCAGCAGCAGCAGAGCCGGGCATTTGGGAGCTGTTTTCCTGCAGAATAAAAGTGCTTTTCCTGGACATGGAATACAGACACAAAGTGTACACAGGTATTGTTGAGGTGGACATAAACCTGTCCTTTCTGGAATTCAGTCAGTCATTCCGAATTGTTTTGAACACGGGTGCGCACAATAATTAAGGACAAAACACAGACTTATGATTCCAGTATTAAGTCCTTTGGCCATGCTTCTGTGGCAAAATCATTACAGCCTCTGGCTTGTTTCTTTATTAACACACGTACTTATTCGATACAAAAAGGAAAGGGGGTGTAAGCATGCAAATAGCAAACAATATCTTTCTTGATTGGATAGAAGTTGCATTCCATTCTACGTCACTAGCTTGAAAAAGTCATTTTGATAAGAGTACGGGGGCCATCTTGGACTAGTTAAATATATACATATATTATACGCAAGCTTTATAAAAGTTACAAAGTATAAAAATATAAAAGTATATAAAGGCACATATGTTCCTGTCTCATCACATTATCCAGGATATTGAATTCACATTATCCTGAAGACGTGGGAAACTCAGGATTTGCAATAGAATACATTACATTAAATCCATATACCTCGACAGTCCCCCCTAAATACTGATGTTTTCCACGTCTGACCCTACCTAAACAATACCAGGATATAGACATTCTATACAGCTGCATAAGCATTTACAAAGCTGAGATATATATATATTTCTATAGCATTAAATACATGTATATCCAAATGACATAACACTATGAGGGGAAAATTCAGTATTTCGACCGGTCTACCTTCACAGTCCCCCCTAAAGACTGAATTTTTCCCTAATTTTTGATTTTCTAATTGTCAAGAGTGTCTAGACGGACATGGGGGGAAAAGGTAGTTTTCACCAAGGCTGAAACCCAACAGGCACCCCCCTATGTACTTGGGCTTATCCTAATCATTTGACAGAAACCTATTTGTGGACCATTGGATTTCTAAAAAAAAACCAAAAACTGTGTGTTGGACTAACAAGAAGTGTCTCTCTGTGGTCGTCTTCTCTTCGATCTTCTTGGATGATAACAAAAGTCTCTGGTGCAAAGTCAATTGTCCATCACTTAATGCTTGTTATTACAAAGTTCAGTCTATGACCCCTCCTTATGTATGTGAAGGGGTTGCAGGTGTAGGTGTCAGTGTAGATGTTAGAGCCTCTTATCAGTGGGTGATAAACAGTCTGTTACCTTGACTGTGGGAGGAGCTTTGACACAAGGACCTCCCACCCTCACTGGTCTGCATCAGCTCTGCTGGTTAGGCACACAGATTACCGTTAAGGTCCACCCCTGGACAGCCATAGTACGAACAGCAAGGCCTTGTGCAGCATGGCCGACCCGTGGTCGAAGTTGTTTCTTGTTGGATGACGGGTTACTGACAACTGTGTCTTACCACACCTTGTAGACTTGACGTAACAGCTCCTGGACTTTCCCCGAGGTTGTTAGTCCCAGCTCTTTGTAGCTGCACACAGGAAAGATGCACCGGAACAGTTCTACACAATCAAAAAGTCAACTCAAAAAAACTCAGTTCGTTAGAATAAGCCGTTGCTGAAGTGGTTTCCTCTCCATCATTGATCAAATAAACAAATGTCCTTAGAACGTTTGTCGGTCCAACACTGTATGTAAATAACACTTACCAATGAGACCAAAGAGGTCTTCTGTCAAATCAAAAAGGACTTTTGTGAGACTCTAAATCTGGTCTAATTAAAGGATACTTCAAAACAAACTTTCATAATATTTTGACAAATGATCCTGCATATTTCAATACATTAATCAATACCAATGCCCGGGTATCTTGTGTAATGTAAACCTTTTGAACCAAATAAAACACAACACCATTAATATTTTATTAATAATAACCAACCTTCTTGAGATACCTAACGATGTTTGATGCTTACTAAATGTGTGATATTGTGTATTCTGCACATTTTGTAGCAGTACCCAACTTTTCTGGATGTGGAAATGATTGGACTCTTTTTTTCTTTTCCTTTAAATGAACAGAGTACTCGTAACTAGGAGATGTGCACAAGGGCTGTCTTTGTATCTGTGACGTCAGCATTGTCCTCCTCCCTCCCCCCTTAGTCCACCCCTTTCAGTCGCACAATGTGAGCTTCCCTATTTGAGTCAGTCTTGTCTTGGTTGTCCATGAGGTCAGATCTCTGTTAGTACATTAGACATACAACAAGTTCGACAAAAAGCAAACATAGAAACAAACAGATCTAACAATACAGACACAAAACATGAAGGGCCCACAAACGTTTCATTGCCTTGTTTTCAAAAATAAAATGTAGAGTTTGGTCAAAATATTTGGTACCAAGGAAAAAAAGATAAAAATCCCCAATGCGCATATAAAGAAAAACAAATGTAGTACATCATACACATTCCTCATTTTCTCTGCTGCATCCACGCACAGTCCACATACAAGTACAACTTCAAGCTACATTCATTCACATTCCACTGAATGGGTCAACTCTCAGAGACACAGCTTTCCTGGATACGGATACACACAGAAAACCATCCTGTACGGGGGGAGTAGAAAGAAACATTAAGTGAATCAATTGCTGGCACATAATACCATTGTCTTCGGTTGTTCACTCCTACAACACATTGTTAAACTATTGTCTCGACTCTTGAACATTTACAAGCCGCTAGAAAGAGAAAAAGGAAAGTTATAAATTTATAAAATTTCTGATTTCTAATCAAACAATATTAACTAATTGCAGTTATATTTATATCCCTCATTTACTAAGTCGAGTACTCGTTGTGCTTCTACTTGCATCTATGTGCATTGTTTCCCACTTGTAGCCGTGTCATGGAGAATACCAGTAACTAAGATGGCCGCTGGGCGGGGACTGATGTTCCCTCAGTTAAGATGGCCACCTGGAAAGGAAGTTGCAGGAGTTAAGATGGCCACCGGAGTGGGAATGGGATTAGTTAAGATGGCTGCTGGAACGGAAATTGGGACGTGTAGGACGTGCCATCTTGTATGATAACTGGATACAAGGAGGTGAGCCGCGGGCGTGGTTTTGGCACTGACGTTCTTTACAGGTCCACCCCTCTGAAGAGAGAGACTGAGGGGGGCTAGTGAAATGGCGGGGGATGTGTCTGCGGGAGCGCGGTTGGGTCCTCCTGTACCATCTTAGGGGCCGTGCTGACGGCATGTAAAAGTAATCATTTGTCTTTTCATTATACATTTCTGCCCAGACTAATACTTAATAATTTTCCGCTGAGGCTCGCATTTTTTTCTTTTCATAAAATCTAGAATATAATGTTGTAAATTCAAGGCCGAATGTCCAGTGTTCACTCCTTTTTGGCCTAATGCCAGAACACTTCCCTGTGAGCGATGATTTCTTCCATTCTCAACTTAACCCTTAATTTGGTCTCATCATCACATCAGTAGAGCAGATATCACTCACAGTAAACTTGGCTGTGTGACCTTCATCTACTAGTCGGTTCTCTGGCAACACACAAGGTCAGATTTCTGGCCCACACAGACATAACAAGTGGATTATCATAGTCATAAATTCCAAAGGGGGGGCTGAAACTGCAAACTGCAGGAGACACAAAGCTGAACTACAACTGAAATCCTTTTTTTTTTTTTTTTTTTCCTACTGTCTCACTTTAGGAGCCAAATCCGCCATTTCGCAGCTTTCTATAAGTCACTTACATAAACCATATCAACCATTTTTTTTCCTGCACCAACCTATTACACTTCTAATCACTTCCCTTCTCCCTTCAATACACTTTCCATGGTCCATCCTTTTTTTTCCTCTTTCCTTTTCCCTGATTTGAAGCAGTTCTATAGAAGGCTCTTGCTACATCGATCAAACTTTCACTGGGCTGTAATCTGCCTCCTGGAGGCATCCCAATTATCTTAAACAAGCTTTTCACATTTTTTCTGATATCTTTTTGCCTTCTTTGTTCCACCAGACTGACAGCATTCTGAGCACCAGTCGGGAGACTGTACTGGGTTTTTGAACACTTGAAGCATATTTTACAGTGCCCTATTGGCGCGGCCGTTTTCGCCAACCTGAGTTAACCGTCCTCCGAATAGCCAATAAATCACGGGGGGAGGGGAAAGAGACCTCACTACGATTTCCCCGGGGAGAGAGAAACACACTACGATCTCCCCAATTTAGACGCCGACTCACGCGGCTAAACTTCAAACTGCAATCAACACTTCACCCGTGAGGGAGTTGCAACAATGGGCACAACGGTTACCACTCAGCGCACTAACTAACAACTAACTACAGGTTCACGCTCTGGATAACTTGCTGGTATACCCGGGCGCCACCAAAATCCCAGGCGCACACTCTGGGTAACTTGCTGGTATACCCAGGCGCCGCCCAAATCCCTAATCTAGGCGCGCGTTCTGAGTAACTTGCTGGTATACCCAGGCGCCGCCTAGATGACTACTCTAAGTGTTTAGGCGCACACTCTGGGCAACTGGTCCGTAACGTGTCGGAATACCCAGGCGCCACCTAAATCACTACTTCAACGTGTTCTCACAGATTCCGCTGCCAGTCTGGGTCCCTAACATGATCTGACTGAATCCCCACGTGACCTTTCCTGAGGGGCTGTAGGTTTCCGGAATCCCCGGCGGAGACCACCAGGCGTCTGGTCACATGACGTTTCACTCAGGCCCCACAAAACCTAAACCCCAGACTACCACTCCCCCCTCGAGCCACAGGTAAGTTATCACATACAGTGTATATATAACTTACCGTGGTCGGTTAGGGTGATCAGTCCCCTTCGGGAGGGAGTGGTGCCTGTGGCCTCGGTCGAGGGTTGGGACACCGAGCGAGTCCTGGTGCTCCTTTCGGGGGCCCCGCGGGTTGGGCGCCAGCTGTTGAGGTGGACATAAACCTGTCCTTTCTGGAATTCAGTCAGTCATTCCGAATTGTTTTGAACACGGGTGCGCACAATAATTAAGGACAAAACACAGACTTATGATTCCAGTATTAAGTCCTTTGGCCGTGCTTCTGTGGCAAAATCATTACAGCCTCTGGCTTGTTTCTTTATTAACACACGTACTTATTCGATACAAAAAGGAAAGGGGGTGTAAGCATGCAAATAGCAAACAATATCTTTCTTGATTGGATAGAAGTTGCATTCCATTCTACGTCACTAGCTTGAAAAAGTCATTTTGATAAGAGTACGGGGGCCATCTTGGACTAGTTAAATATATACATATATTATACGCAAGCTTTATAAAAGTTACAAAGTATAAAAATATAAAAGTATATAAAGGCACATTTGTTCCTGTCTCATCACATTATCCAGGATATTGAATTCACATTATCCTGAAGACGTGGGAAACTCAGGATTTGCAATAGAATACATTACATTAAATCCATATACCTCGACAGTATGTCTGGGATGTGTATGCAATCTTCTGTAGGGCAGTGCTTTTAGTTATATAGATGAAAATGAGGTGACAGACTCCCTTTAAAGGGGTTGTCTAAGTTATATTTATTGATGACCTATCCTCAGGATAGGTCATCAATATCAAATCGTCACCCCTGCCGATCAGCTGTTTGAAGAGGAGGCACCCGCCGTGCTAGCCCTGGCTCCTCTTCATTGTTTACCTGCTCGCCATAACATCCGAAGCATTGAGCAGGTGTAATTACACCTAACCATCCCATTCATTTCAATGGGACAGGTCGCTCCTATACAAGTGTATGGGAACTCTTGGAATGTGCGGAGGAAAAAACAAAAATGCAAAAATGAAAATGGGTTTGGTTTTGAAGGGGCTAAAAGGGTTCTCTGAGATTTTAATTTTGATGACCTATCCTCAGTATCTGATCAGTGGGGTCCGACACCCGGTACCCCTGCCAATCAGCTGTTTGATAAGACATTGGTGCCTGTGAGCACTTCAGCCTTCTCTGTGCTTACCAAGCACAGCACCATACATTGTATAGTGGCTGTGCTTGGTATTCTGCTTGGGGCTGAGCTGCGCCTAGGCCATGTGACCAATGAATGTGTCGTCACTCGGCCTAATGAAAGCTACTGTGAGCACCACGGCCTTCTCAAACTGCTGATCAACTGGTGTCAGACCCCCACCGATCAGATACCTGAGGATAGGTCATCAGTATAAAAATCTCAGAAAAAACCCTGTAAGTCCTCTCTCCAAATGTAGCAGTTACATGTTGTCCACTGCTCCATTCACTTCTATGGGACTGACCATAGTGAGTGGTGGGCCATATGAAACAGTAGACCAATATGCACATTAACGCTCCTTTCAGACCCTCCGTTTTTGGGCTCTCTGCGGGTCCCAACAGTCAGACCCCCAGTGGTTCATGTGACATTCATCACCTATCCTGTGGATATGTGATAAATACTTTTCTTGGGATAATATGTATGTTTTAGTAATAACTTGCAATTCCCATGTAGTCATTTTGGAACATCTATTCTTATGACTCTGTGTTATACCATTCCTCTATTATAGTAAAAAAAAAACCTACAAAAAAAATCACCCTGCTCAACCCCTCAGCCACAGGACACTGCAGGTGCATGGACACCTGGAGCCAGGAAATACGTAATGGAAAAAGGTGAAGTCCAGCACACAGTGTCTCTGTTAAAACATCATCATTTAATAAAATCCATTTAAGAAAAATCACATACCATGAGTACAGTACTGCAGGATCGGTTTACACGTTTCGAACTTGATAGTTCTTAAAGCAATTGTCTTTATTTATATTGATGACCTATCCTCAGGATAGGTCATTAATATCAGATCGGCAGTGGTCCGACTCCCGACACCCCGCTGATTAGCTGTTTGAAGAGAAGGCTGCATTCCATGCGAGCGCTGCCTTCTCTTCATTGTTTCCCTACTCGCCATCGCTCCTGCAGTGGTGAGCAGGTGTCATCAATATAAATAAGATAAGAATCATCCCACGGCACAGAGAACCAGTTGGAACCAGGTGGAAGACTTACTTCATTAACCCCTTCAACCCCGGGCCTGTTTTCACCCTCATGTCCTGGCGATTTTTTGCAAATCTGACATGTGTCACTTTATGTGGTAATAACTTTGGAACGCTTTTACTTATCCAGGCCATTCTGAGATTGTTTTCTTGTGACACATTGTACTTCATGACAGTCATAAATTTGAGTCAATATATTTCACCCTTATTTATGAAAAAAATCCCAAATTTACCAAAAATTTGAAAAATTTGCAAATTTCCAAATTTCAATTTCTCTACTTTCAAAATACACAGTAATGCCTAATAGCTATTATTTTACATTCCCTATATGTCTACTTTATGTTGACATCAGTTTGTAAATGTCATTTTACTTTTTTAGGACGTTAGAGGGCTTAGAAGTTTAGAAGCCATTTTTCAAATTTTCACCAAATTTTCCAAAACCATTTTTTTTTACGCACCAATTCAGATATAAAGTGATTTTGAGGGGCTTACATAATGAAACCCCCCATAAATGACCCCATTTTAGAAACTACATCCCTCAAGTTATAAAAAACTGCTGTTACAAACTTTGTTAACCCTTGAGGTGTTCCACAAGAATTAAAGGAAAATGGAGGTGAAATTTCAAAATTTCACTTTTTTGGTAGATTATTCATGTTAATAATTTTTTTCTTGCAACACAGCAAGGGTTAACAGCAAACTAAACCTCAATATACATTACTCTGATTCTGCAGTTTACAGAAATACCCCATATGTGGTGGTAAACGTCTCTATGAGTTTGTGGCAGTGGTCAGAAGGAAAGGAGCGCCATACGGATTTTGGAGGCAGATTTTGCTAGAATAGTTTTTAGGCACCATTTTGTAATTGAGAGACCCTGACGTACCCCTACAGTGGAAACCCTCAAATAGTGACCCCATTTTGGAAACTACACACTTCAAAGAATATATTAAGGGGGGTACTGGCCACTTTGGCCCCCTAAGCGTTTTACGGAATTTGGAAACACTTGGCTGTGAAAATGAAAAGTTTCGTTTCTTCCAATAAAATGTTGCTTTAGCCCCAAATTTTTCATTTTCACAAGAGGTAACAGGAGAAAAGCACCCCATAATTTGTTCCCCATTTTCTCCTGAATACGGCAACACGCCATATGTGGTGGTAAACTGGTGTGGGGGCACATAGCAGGACTCAAAACAGAAGGAGCGCCATATGGATTTTGCAGAACAGATTTTGATGGATTGGTTTGCGGGTGCCATTGATTTTTTATTTTTTTAGTTATTGTCTTATGTGGGGGCTCATTTTTTGCGGGACGAGATGATGATTTGATTGGTACCATTTTGGGGTACATAAGACTTTTTGATCACTTGGTATTACAGTTTTTGTGAGTCAAGGTGAAAACAAATAGCTGTTTTGGCATGTTTTTTTTTTATTTTTTTTACAACATTCACCTGGGGGGCTATCTCATGTAATATTTTTATAGAGCAGGTTGTTACGGACGCGATGATACCCAATATGTCTAACTTTTTTATTTTTGGAAAGTTTTACACATTAGATGCATTTTAGAACAGAATAAAATCTTTTTTTTGTGTTGCTATTTTCAAAGAGCCATATTTTTTTAAGTTTTCAGGCGATTGTCTCAGGTAGGGTATTGTTTTTGCAGGACAAGATGACGGTTTGATTGGTACCATTTTGGAGTAAATACACCTTTTTGATCGCCTGCTATTACACTTTTTGTGAGGCAAGAGGGAAAAAAATGGTTGTTTTGGCATAGTTTTTTTTTTTTTTTTGCAGCATTCACCCGGGGGGCCATCTCATGTAATATTTTTAAAGAGCAGGTTGTTACGGACGCGACGATACCAAATATGTCTAACTTTTTAATTTTTGGATAGTTTTACACATTAGATTTATTTTTTGAACAGAATAAAATCATTATTTTGTGTTGCCATTTTCAAAGAGCCATATTTTTTTAAGTTTTCAGGTGATTGTCTCAGGTAGGGTATCGTTTTTGCAGGACAAGATGACGGTTTGATTGGTATCATTTTGGGGTAAATACACCTTTTTGATCGCCTGCTATTACACTTTTTGTGAGACAAGAGGGAAAAAAATGGTTGTTTTGGCATAGTTTTTTTTTCTTCTTTTTTTGCAGCATTCACCCGGGGGCCATCTCATGTAATATTTTTAAAGAGTAGGTTGTTACGGATGCGACGATACCCAATATGTCTAACTTTTTAATTTTTGGATAGTTTTACACATTAGATTTATTTTTTGAACAGAATAAAATCATTATTTTGTGTTGCCATTTTCAAAGAGCCATATTTTTTTAAGTTTTCAGGTGATTGTCTCAGGTAGGGTATCGTTTTTGCAGGACAAGATGACGGTTTGATTGGTATCATTTTGGGGTAAATACACCTTTTTGATCGCCTGCTATTACACTTTTTGTGAGACAAGAGGGAAAAAAATGGTTGTTTTGGCATAGTTTTTTTTTTCTTCTTTTTTTGCAGCATTCACCCGGGGGCCATCTCATGTAATATTTTTAAAGAGCAGGTTGTTACGGACGTGACGATACCCAATATGTCTAACTTTTTAATTTTTGGATAGTTTTACACATTAGATTTATTTTTTGAACAGAATAAAATCATTAAATGTCATAGTGGGGGGGATTTTAATGAGGTTTATGATTTGCAAATGGACAGATCTCAGCAGCGTTCCACCTCTTGCACATCTCACTCCACTGCCATACATGCACTTATAGCTCATCTAGATCTGATTGATCCTTGGCGTTTATTACACCCCATGGATTCTGACTACACGCATTTTTCTCATGTTCATAACTCTCATGCTAGGATTGACTATTGGTTGATACCACGAAACTCTGTTTCAGTTTTGAAATCCTCGCGTATTTTGGATATTTTTATTTCAGATCATGCCCCTGTTCTTTTTGAATTATATTTAACTTCTCCTATTCCACTTTCGAAGAGACGGCGATTCCCTTCTTATTTGTTTCACTCTGAAGATTTTAAAAACATGCTCTAAGGGTTTTGGATGACTTATGCTTCTGACAATAGGGAACATGAGGAGGACATTAATCTTTTTTGGGCGGCATCTAAGGCAGTTATACGAGGACAGATTATTTCTTATGTCTCTCACAAACGGAAAAAGTTAGCTGCCTCATTATTATCATCTCAAACATCCCTTACACAGGCCTATAAAAATTTTAAACTTCATAACAATCCAGAAACTAAACAGAGATATTTGGATGCTAAACTTGAGGCTGAGGCTATTGCCCATGAACGAGCATTGTTGGATGTGAATTACCAGAGACATAGATTTTTTTGCTGGGGTAATAAACCTGGCAGATTATTAGCCTCTATGACCAAGCCTTTTAGAGCAGCCACTAAAGTTACCAAATTAAAAACACAGATGGGTGACCACGTGTATCACCCAAAAGATATTGGAGAACATTTTAAATCCTTTTTTGAATCCCTTTATACTGCTCCTCCAGATGATGTACCCGCAATGCGTGCTTTTCTTAATACTAATTTACTACCTACCCTATCTGATAACCACCGTTTAGTCTTAAATGCTCCTATTAGCAAGGAAGAAATCCTATCCACTATTAAATCCCTCAAATTATCAAAAGCACCAGGGCCTGATGGTTTTGGGAATGAATATTACAGATTATTAAACTCTACGCTAACCCCTTATCTACATAGGTTATATAACCACATTATCACTTCCAAGACCATTCCTGATGGTTTTAATGAAGCTTGTATAACGGTAATACCCAAGCCAGGAAAGGATCTCCTTTTAGTAGAATCATATCGCCCCATCTCGCTATTGAATGCAGATTTTAAAATTTTTACCAAATTATTGGCGAATAGATTACAAACAATTCTCTCGGATCTTATTCATCCGTCACAAACTGGTTTTATGCTAGGGAGATCCATTACTTATAACATAAGGACGGCGGTTGGGGCGGTATCGTCTAGCAGGGTGCACAGGCAGACCAAAAATATTCTAGTTAGCCTTGATGCCGATAAGGCATTTGATCGTGTATCTTGGAGCTATCTTCAAGAGATACTAAGATTACGGAATTTTGGTCCCTTGTTTTGTACTGCTGTCCAGATGATGTACCACAATCCCTACTCCTCGATATGGGTTAACTCAATATGCTCTTCCTCATTTAGGGTAGGCAGGGGTACACGGCAGGGATGCCCACTATCGCCGCTGTTATTTAATCTAGCTTTAGATCCTTTACTCAGAACCCTACAAATGCTTCCATCTTTTCAGGGCATAGGTACTGGTTCAGTTGAAACTAAGCTATTAGCCTTTGCTGATGATATACTTTTATTTATCTCAAACCCACGTCAGGCAATTCCGGAAATATTGGATATAATTACTATATTTGGCAATGTCTCTGGATTTAAGGTCAATTTTAATAAATCAGAGGCACTTCCAATTTTCCGTACAGCCAGGAACCGCCTAGGTACTTCTTTTCCATTTAAATGGAGTTCGGAATATATTACATATTTAGGGGTTAAATTAACAGCTAACCCAGCTCATTTATATAAATTAAATTATCGTCCCCTTATAGCTTCTGTCATGACTTTAATTCAATCTTGGCAACATTTTACCTTATCTTACTCTGGTAGGTGCCATCTTCTTAAAATGATAGCTTTTCCCAAATTGCTTTATTTAATACAAACACTCCCTTTAATGCTTCGGATATCAGACATTAAGCTCCTACAACGAACCTTTCGACGGTTTATTTGGAACTCCCTATGGAGAAATCGCATTAGCCTTTATAAACTACAGCAACCACGTATATTAGGGGGAATGAATTTCCCGGATATTTCACTCTATAACCTAGCAGCTAACTTTCGTTATGCTCTAGACTGGTTACGGGGGAAATCACACTTCGCTAATGTGGCTGTGGAAAGACAATTTTTCCCACACATTTCCCTCATGGCACTTTTACATTTACCTACTGCCTCTCTTCCGCATAATATTAAGGATTTTCCTGTCTTATGGACAGTTATACAAGCATGGCGTAAAGTTCAGAGAATGTGTAAGCTTGATGGTATGAATACACTTTTTCAACCCTTTGTGGGTCACCCTAAATTCCTAGAGGGAAAACCACCTAGAATATATACAGTCTTGGCATCACAGGGCTGCTCCTTAATTGCTGATATGTTGGACACTAATTACTCTATACTTTCCTACTCGGAGGCCTTTCAACGGTTTCCAGCATTTGCTCAGAACCAATTTATATATTTGCAATCTTGCAGCTTTGTCCAAGGCTGTCTATCTAATATTCCCAACCAGTCTAGAGGTGCTTGTCTGAATGTGTTCATTAAAAGGGTAAGGACTAATGTCTCCTCTACTAGTAACATTTATAGATTTCTCCAACCATTAATTGACTGGGAAACGGTTTCTGCAGGCCCGAAAAAATGGGTTAAGGATCTCCCTGACTTTGAAGTAAAAACTTTATTAGAAGCTACGCTAAAAATTCAAAAACATACCCCAGTCAGTAGTTATACAGATATGGCCATGATGATATTCCACAGAGCTTATATTACACCATATGTTAAAAACAAAATGACACCTAATGAGACCTTTTTCTGTTCTAAATGTAATGCTCCGAATACCGACTTGTATCACCATCTCTGGAGTTGTACAAACATTCAGGACTTGTGGGAACAAGTGAGATCACATATATCGGCGACATATAATGTTTCCTTCTCTATTACCCCTCAGTGGGCTATATTTAATATTTTAGCAGATGAGCAACACACTATCCCTAGACGTAATAAGGCTATATTGCATATATGGGCAGCAGCTACGAGGAAAAGTATACTACATAAATGGTTAGATCCCGAGGTTCCCTCTATCTCTTTTATTCAATCCAAAATAACCTACTTATTTAACATGGACTGGATTTATGCCTTAACGGACAAAGAAAAATTGACAAGGCGTTTCTTTGAAAAATGGTCTTTATTCATGAACACCATTGCTGATTCTGCCAAATCTAAACTTGTATCGCATTTTGAACAAACCACGTGGTATTTGTACGAAATATTACATGGACGCACTCCTTTACAGATTTCGTCTAGCACATGAGGATCTCTAGGACTTTATGTTCCCTTTGGAGTGGTCACACAGGAAGGGGGGGAGGGATTTGGGAGGGAGGGGGTTCAAGTGGGTAGTTAATTACAAGTGGTTGTCTACTTGAATATATTGCTATTTGTATTTGATGCACATGATTGTATGTTATTTACTTGCTTTGGCAGTAATATTATTGTGATTGTTCTTCTAAGAACTTGTAATTTAATAAACAAATTTACAAAAAAAGAATAAAATCATTATTTTGTGTTGCCATTTTCAAAGACCCATATTTTTTTAAGTTTTCAGGCGATTGTCTCAGGTAGGGTATCATTTTTGCAGGACAAGATGACGGTTTGATTGGTACCTTTTTGGGGTAAATACGCCTTTTTGATCGCCTGCTATTACACATTTTGTGAGGCAAAAGGGAAAAAAATGTCTGTTTTGGCTTAGTTTTTAAAAAATTTTTTTTACAGCATTCGCCTGAGGGGCCATTTCATGCAATATTTTTATAGAGCAAGTTGTTACGGACGCGTCGATACCCAATATGTGTATAATTTTTATTTTTGGAAAGTTTTACACATTAGATACATTTTTTAACAAAATAAAATATTTTTTGTGTTGCCATTTTCTGAGAGCCATATTTTTTTTTATTTTTCAGGCGATTGTCTTAGGTAGGGTCTAATTTTTTGCGGGACAAGATGACGGTTTGATTGGTACCATTTTGGGGTACATACGCTTTTTTGATCACCTGCTATTACACGTTTTGTAAGGGAAGGTGACCAAAAAATGTCTGTTTTGGCACTTTTTTTTTTTTTTACTGCGTGCACCTGACGGGGTGGATCATGTGTTATTTTTATAGAGCCGGTCGATACGGACGCGGCGATACCTAATATGTCTATTTTTTTTTTCACAATTTTTTACAATTTTTTCAAATATTATTTTGTTAAAATGACGCCTTTTTTGGGGGGGAACTTGAAACTTTTTTTTGTAAAACTTAATTTTTTTTCACTTTTTTTACTTTCTTATTTTACACTTTTTTTCACTTTTGGTGGTCTGATCCCCTTACAATGCATTACTATACTTCTGTATTGTAATGCATTGGCTGGAAGTGTATTACTCAATGTAATACACTTCCAGCACACTGCCTGTGAGACCCAGGGGGCTGAATCTCACAGGCTTCCGTAGATAGCAGCCGGATGCCTAACGCTGCTGTGACGGGGACCCGATGGCAACCCATTCCGACCGCCCGCATCGCATGTGCCGCGGTCAGCGCTGACCGCGGCACATGAAGGGTTAATGCGCCGGCATCGGAACTTTGGTTTTAAACTCCAACTGCCATTCTCTGCAAAGGCACACACAAGGAGGGCAGGTTTCCATAACAACCAGGTAATTATCAGCAGCTGAGGAGCTCATCCATTTCTATTTCCTCACACTGTTAAAGGTATTCCGGTTACCATAAATATAACTTATGTTTTTTTTATTACTACAGTTCAGTAGTAATAAAAGATGTTTTCCTCCACTGCTTCCCATTGCGTGGCCTCATAAATAAGAATGGTATCGACCTTTAATTCAGGCCACCCTAAAAGAAGTACTTAAAACCCCCACCCCAGGTCTCACTAAGCCACACCCCGACTCCATCAGGCCACACCCCCTTTCACTCCGCAGCCAACAGAGATTGAAAAAATAAAGGTAAAAATCAACTTCTGTCAGCTGCAGGGATGGGTGGGAAGTTGACTTTCTTTCTGTAACAACACACACAAACATTAAAAAAAATAGATTAAATCCACCCATGCGAAGCGTCTTGCTAATCCACGCCCCCGACTCTGTCAGGTCACGCCCCCTCCCACTCCGCAGCCAATGGGGATTGAAAAGATGAAGGTAAAATTAAACTTCTGTTTCCTGCAGGGGTGGGAGGGTGAATTTCTCTCTGCAACGACACACAAAAATTCTAGATGAAATAGACTAATTATAGACTACAACCGTTCAAAGCGTCTTGCTAAGCCATGCCCCAACTCAGTCCACACCCCCTCTCACTCCGCAGCCATTCTGCAACGACACACAGAAACATTAAATGAAATAGATTAAATGCACCTATGCGAAGCGCTTTGCTAAGCCATGCCCCCGACTCTGTAAGGCCACGCCCCCTCCCACTCCGCAGCCAACGGGGATTGAAAAAATGAAGGGAAAAATAAACTTCTGTTTGCTGCAGGGGTGGGAGGGTGAATTTCTCTCTGCAACGACACACAAAATTTTAGATGAAATAGACTAATTTCAGACTACGACCGTTCAGTACTAATAAAAGATGTTTTTTTCCACTGCTACCCATTGTGGGTCCTCATAAATTACCATGTCATCGACCTGTAATTCTGGCCACCATCAAAAGAAGGACTTAAAACCCCGCCCCAGGTCTTGCTACGTCACGCCCCGACTCGGTCAGGCCACTACCCCTCTCACTCCGCAACCAATGAAGATTGAACAATTGAAGGTAAAAATCAACATCTGTCAGCTGCAGGGATGGGAGGGAGGATGACTTTCTCTCTGCAACGACATACAGAAACATTAAATGAAATAGATTAAATATACCCGCGCAAAGCAATGTTTTCTTCCACTGCTACCCATTGTGTTTCCTCAAATTACCATGGCATTAACCTATAATTCAGGCCACCCTGAAAAGAAGGACTTAACCCCCCCCGTGTCCCATTAAACCACGCCCCCTCCCACTCCGCAGCCAATGGGGATTGAAAAAATGAAGGTAAAAATCAATTTCTGTCAGCTGCATTGACTTTCTCTCTGCAACGACACACAGAAACATTAAATGAAATAGATGAAATATACCCAGGCGAAGCCGGGTCTTTCTGCTAGTTGTATATAAATACAAATAAAACTATGCGTTTCGGGGATTTACTTCCCCTTCTTCAGGTTGAAAAAGCTGGATATCATTATACAAGTTAGACACATATAAATACACAAAATGGATGCCAAAAAGCATGTGGACAGGGGGCGGGGGGGGGGGAGGAAAAGGGGGGCAGGTGTGGGGAGTCTCCCTAAAAAACCCTTTGTGCTTAAATATTTTTGTATTTTTTTTATTAGGAAGGGATAGTAATCCGTTATTACTATTATACTGTGTGGAGTCCCTGATGTTATGAGAGGGGATAAAATAGAATAAGATTTCATTTCTATAGTGTTTATCAAGCAGTCCTGGTCATGTGACTGCTTCCCGATCACATGACTGCCAGTTGTCAAGAGGACAATGCTCTTGCTGTTGGTAAAGTGGTCATGTGACCGCTTCCCGATAACCCCGTGCATCCCCCATACTCTGGAACTCTCTCCAACAAAGACTCTTACCTACAGTGGAATCCTTCAAAAGAAACCTAAAAAAACCAACTCTTCAGACAAGCCTACAATCAGTGACCCTGCTGCTGCTACACTGCCATACCTAGCTTTACCCTCACCTACTGTCTTCTTTCCCCATACCTTGTAGATTGTAAGTCCTCACGGGAAGGTCTCTCTCTCCTTCTGTACCAGTTTGTGTCTTGTTACGTCTTGTTTATGCTTAGTGTACTTGTTTTGTATTATGTATGTATACCCCTTTTATATGTACACAGCCTTGGAATGAATGGCGGCGCTCAGGCTCTGACTCGCCCACAGGGAAACAGGTGAATCCCCCAGTGAGCCCCCAGTCCCCCACACCTTGCACAATTGGCACATGGCACAGTAGATTGACTGCACTAGATACAAATAGGCAGCTTATAGCATCTCAACCAGCCCTAAGTGTTCATATAAAACTGGGTAGATTATTTAACCCTTACAGTACCAGCGCCGTACATGTACGGCGCTGGGGCGATGCGGGCACATGGCGCCCGCTCGCGGGTGCGGCGGGCGTCATGGCCGGCAAGTCTCTGCTGTTTCTAACAGCAGAGACTTGCCGCTACTTACTACATCGGCGGCGTCTTCCTGGGCGATTAGATGCCGTGATCACGGCATCTAGTTGCGTCTAAACCCGGAAGCGTTCGCTTCCGGGTGGTGTACAGACACCCCGTGTGGCCAATCGGGGTGTCTGTACACCGTATGAAAACTGTAATCCTCGCTGGTGAGGATTAGTTTTCAAAGTGCAATTCTTATTCTGGCCACTAGATGGCAGGCCAGGATAAGAGATGAGCAATTCATCGATTTATCTGAGTCTAGAAAATCCATGATTGCTCATAAAGAAAAAAAAAGCCACAATATATAAGTTCATATTAGAGCTTTCAAATAGTAAAAAAAAAAATAAAATTTTTTTTTAAAAATATATAAAAAATAAAAAAGATATAAAAGTTAAAATCACCCCCCTTTCCGTATAAGTAAAAAATAAATACCTAAATAACACTAAATATAGACATCATGGGTATCACCGTGACCGAAAACGCCCATACTTTTAAAATATAAAAAAAAAATCCAATACGGCGAATTGTGTGGCGGAAAAAAGCGTCCAAATGGCGATTTGCCGTTTTTTGTCGCTTTTTTTTTCTAAAAAAAATTAAATAAAAAGTGATCAAAAAGTCACACACACACCCCAGAATGGTATCAATAAAATCTTCAGATTGTCCCGCAAAAAATGAGCCCCCATACAGCTCTGTACACATAAATACCAAAAAGTTATAGGGGTCAAGATATGACAAGGAAAAAAAAAAAAAAAAAAAGGGCAACTTTCTAATTATTTTTTCACTATCAAAATGCAGGAAAAACTATACATATTAGGTATTGCCGGATTCGTACTGACCAGTAGAATGAAAGTAATGGGTCAGTTTTAATGTACATCGAACGCTGTAAATAAGAAACCCGTAGAACTGTAGCGGAATAGCGTTTTTTTTGCAATTTCACCTGATTTGGAATTTTTTTCCCGCTTCCCACTACACCATATGCAATATTAAATGGTGGGGTTGGAAAGTACAACTTGTCCCGCAAAAAACAAGCCCTCATACAGCTATGTGAACAGAAAAATAAAAGAGTTATGGCTGTTTGAAGGCAGGGAGCGCAAAACGAAAATGCATGACCGAAAAAACCTCCGGTACTGAAAGGGTTAATAAACTACCCTATTTATTATTACTGATGCATCAGCCTTCTAGACACATAGGCAGGCCAGAAAATATCCTCTTTCCCCAGGGACCTGCCTTCTCAAAGTCTCTGCAGGGACCCTATAATCAATCATGAATGTCTTGCTCCTGTCTGTCTGTGTCTATATGTAGCATTTGCCTGTAATTTTACTTTGGGCCCTCCAAATGAATTTTGGTGGTGGGCCCAAGGCACTCTAGTCCGACACTAATAATAAATAATAATAATAGTAATAATTATGACCTAACTGAGTACATGGTAACACACTATTTAAAATACGCAACAACTCACATGATCTGAATAGCACAAGTGTTGCTTTTGAGTCAAAAAGATTAACCCCAAGTGTACTGGAGTGAAAAAAAACATAGCATTAAATGGCTGCAGTTGTTAATAGCAACTGATCAGATCAAGCCTCTGATTTAGACTTTGAGGAACCCTAGTATGTAATCTACAGTACAGTGCCTCCATAATGAACAATTTCTTGCCCAAATCCCCCTTCTACAGGGTTTTCAGACCCTTTCTATACTTTGAAATGAAAAAGATATATCTCCACCGTGTACATCCCTGAAATGTCTGGACAGGGCAGAAATGTTCACTCCAGGGGCGTAGCTATAGGGGGTGCAGAGGTAGCAGTCGCTACCGGGCCCAGGAGCCTTAGGGGGCCCAAAGACCCTTCTGGTGCATAAGACGACACCAGTATTATAGAAAGTGCATGCTGGTCAAGTTAGACCTCTGACTGGAGGGAAGGGGTTAGGTCAAGAAATTGGCATGGCAGGGGTGGGTGCCATTTCAATATTTGCTTCCAGCAGCACGTAGACTATGTGCTTCCCTGCCCTGTGCCACAAAGCACTGAGGGAAGGGGGGCCCAATCTGAACTTTTGCACCAGGGCCCATGAGCCTTTAGCTATGCCTCTGGTTCACTCTATCTGAGGTTACATCTGATAAATGCATCAAAAAGCAAAACCCAATAAAACATGACTTTTATTATTAATCAATTTAAAAACCGCAATGGGAGCTATTAACAAAACCAATTCCAGTGCTGACAGACAAGAGCCAAAGAGCATTCAGGGAAAGACAGTGGCTGGCCCTACACAGGCCCTAAAATGGTCTATGCCCAGGGGAACACCCAGATGGTAGGTGGCCCCTGTCCTTGTGCCTAGTCCTGACTATCCCTGGATAACACATACGATGACACAAAGTCCCAATTATATATTAGTATATCCCGATATATAATTGGGACTTTGTGTCATCTTATGTGTGTTTTGTCTTATGTATTATCCTTTGTAGGGCCATCCAGGGATAGTCAGGACTAGGCACGAGGATAGGGGCCACCTACCATCTGGGTGTTCCCCTGGGCATAGACCATTTTAGGGCCTGTGTAGGGCCTGTGTAGGGCCAGCCGCTGTCTTTCCCTGCATGCTCTTTGGCTCTTGTCTGTCAGCACTGGAATTGGTTTTGTTACTAGCTCCCATTGCGGTTTTTAAATTGATTAATAATAAATGTCATGTTTTAATATAGGGTTTTGCTTTTTTATGCACTTTGATAATTCCACCTAACCTACCCATCTTCATCAATTGTTGAGACGATTTACATCTGATAAATGGCAGCGTATACATACCTACATATTTTTCCTGACTCACATTACAATATACTGTATAGAGAACGTGTTGTATTGTATTAATATATGAGCACATATTCAGCACTTGTCCAGTATCAAGTGAAATGAATTGTTGGGACCTGTTCACAAAGGGGCCTACTTTGAAGATCTTATGGCCGTATTTGTATGACCCTACAGATTTTAGCCATGGTTGCATTACAGGGTTTGTGTCAAGAAAGAGACTTGGTGAATGTAAGGAGTCAAGACTTCTGGCTCTTCTTGACACAAATCTCACACCCCCTCATAAAATATCACTAAGCCCTTCATCCTGTTCCAAAATGGATAGGTATCTAATGACAATGTTTTTAACCCTTTCTCTACCAGCGCCATACATAAGAAACATTAGAAATTAGCAGTTCTGAAAATTAAAGGGGTTGTCCGGGTTCAGAGCTAAACCCGGACATACCCAGAATTTTACCCAGGCAGCATGCCTGACGAGAGCATCAAAGCATATCATGCTCCGATGCTCTACTTTGCCCTGCACTAAATCGCACACGGAAAAGGCATTTTGCTCAGTCCAGGCTCTGCCAGATGGAGGCTTCCGCCCCACAGTGAGCCCAGTGACGTCACCGGCACTGATGGGCGGGCTTGCGCTAAAGCTGGCCCATCAGAGCCGGTGACATCACCGAACACACTCCGCCCGGCAGTGTGTTGTTAGTAAACAACAAAGCCCTTGCCCTGCGCAATCCATAATATGCTCCAATGCTGTTGTCAGGCTGGCTGCCTAGGTGAAATTATGGGTATGTCTGGGTTCAACTCTGAACCCGGACAACCCCTTTAAATGAATGTAAAAGATCCATGAATATTCAGAATTAAAAACAAAAAAATTGATTAAAATATAAAAATATTTTTCCAATACGTAATGGAAAAAAAGGGTCAAAATGGCCAATTTGCCATTTATTCATCGCTTCTCTTACCCCCAAAAAATGTGATCAAAAAGTCACACACACACTCCAAAATGGTATCAGTACACTACAGTACACTACAGTAAAACTACAGATTGTCCCGCAAAAAATGAGTCCCCACACAGTTCAGTAGATATAACTAAAAAAGTTATAGCGGTTAGAATATGGTGATATCAAAAATATTTTTTTTTCAAAGTTTAAATTTATTTTTACACTATTTAGACATAAAAACCTATATGCCTACCATACCTACCATATGTGGTATCTTTGTAATTGTACTGACACAGGGAATGAAAGGCACAGGTCAGTTTTGCCGCAAACAGAATGCCATGGGAACAAAACTCATAAAACAGTGGACAAATTGCGTCCCCGCCCCGCTTCCCACTTCATTGTATGCAATATTAAATGGTGGCATTAGAAAGTGCAACTTGTCCTGCAAAAAATAAGTCCTCATACAGCAACGTGAACGGAAAAATAAAAAAGTTGTGGCTCAAGGAAGATAGGGAACAAAAATGAAAACACTAAAACGAAAATAAAACCCCCCGGTATCCTAAGTGTTAACGTTAATGTACTGGTTACTAAAAGTTGTCACAAAAGTAACTGGCTTGGTATCAGTGATGTTAGCAGATTCTGAGTCATCCAGTAGAGAGTTCCTGTATATCTATATCTCTCTCTCTTTCTCTCTCTCTCTATATATATATACAAGTGCATCTCAATAAATTAGAATATCATCAAAAAGTTTCTTTTTTTTCAGTAATTCAATTCAAAAAGTGAAACACATATATTATATAGAGTCATTACAAACAGAGTGAACTTTTTCAAGTGTTTATTTATGTTAATGTTGATGATTATGGTTTGCAGCCAAGGAAAACCCAAAATTCATTATCTCAGAAAATTAGAATAATTAATGCAAAACACCTGCAAGGTATTCCTAAGCCTTTAAAAAGGTCCCTTAGTCTGGTTCAGTAGGCAACACAATCATTAGGAAGACTGCTGACTTGACAGATGTCCAGAAGGCTGCCATTGACACACTCCACAAGGAGCGTAAGCCACAAAAGGTCATTACTAGAGATGAGCGAACGTGCTCGAAACGAGCACTGTACCGCTCGGCTCCCCTGCGCTCGCATGGGCGCAGGCAAACGCTTCCGTCCTCCTCAGGAGAACGGAAGCGGCTGCCTGCGCCCGTGCAAGCGCAGGGGAGCCGAGCGGTACAGTGCTCGTTTCGAGCACGTTCGCTCATCTCTAGTCATTACTAAAGAAGCTGGCTGTTCACTGAGTCCTGTATTAAAGCATGTTAATGGAAAGTTGAGTGGAAGGAAAAAGGGTGGTAGAAAACGGTGCACAAGCAACAGGGAGAACCGCAGCCTTGATAGGATTGTTAACAAAAGGCCTTTCCTAAATTTGAGGAAGATTCACAAGGAGTGGATTGCTGCTGGATTCAGCTTGGCACCTGTCCACACTTGGCACCTGTCCACACTGCCAAAAGTACCAATAACTGGTTTAATAACCACAGTATCACTGTGCCTGATTGGCCAGCAAACTCGCCTGACCTTAACCCCATAGAGAATCTATGGGGTATTGTCAAGAGGAAGATGAGAGACACCAGATACAACAATACAGACGAGCTGAAGGCTGCTATCAAAGCAACCTGGGCTAGCATAACACCTCTGCAGTGCCACAGGTTGATCGCCTCCATGCCACACCACATTGATGCAGTCATTCATGCAAAAGGAGCCCCAACCAAGTATTGAGTGTATTTACTGTACATACTTTTCATTTGGCCAACATTTCTGTGTTTAAAATTTTTTTTACAGTTGGTCTAATATAATATTCTAATTTTCTGAGATAATGAATTTTCCTTGGCTGTAAGCCATAATCATCAACATTAACATAAATAAACACTTGAAAAAGTTCACTCTGTTTGTAATGACTCTATATAATATATGTGTTTCACTTTTTGAACTGAATTACTGAAAAAAAAACAACTTTTTGATGATATTCTAATTTATTGAGATGCACTTGTATATGCACCATACTTGTGCCATCAGTCCCATTTTTGATGAGACAATTCTATAAATGTGGCGGAAAAAGTGGTGGGTCTTGCAGATGTCCCAGCCATTTTGGAGGTGTTTCCAGCCAGTTGGTACAAGTGAGGGTTTAACCCTTTCGCGCCCGGAGCTTTTTTCGGTTATTTTCGGTTTTGCGCTCCCTGCCTTCAAACAGCCATAACTCTTTTATTTTTCTGTTCACATAGCTGTATGAGGGCTTGTTTTTTGCGGGACAAGTTGTACTTTCCAACGCCACCATTTAATATTGCATACGGTGTAGTGGGAAGCGGGAAAAAAATTCCGAACCGGGTGAAATTGCAAAGAAAACGCTATTCCGCTACAGTTCTACGGGTTTCTTATTTACAGCGTTCGATGTGCATTAAAACTGATCCGTTACTTTCATTCTACAAGTCAGTACGAATCTGGCAATACCTAATATGTATAGTTTTTCCTGCATTTTCATAGTGATAAAATAATTAGAAAGTTGCCCTTTTTTTTTTTTTTTTTTTTTTTTTTTTCCTTGTCAAATCTTGACCCCTATAACTTTTTGGTATTTATGTGTACAGAGCTGTATGGGGGCTCATTTTTTGCGGGACGATCTGAAGTTTTTATTGATACCATTCTGGGGTGTGTATGACTTTTTGATCACTTTTTATTTATTTTTTTTTAGAAAAAAAAAGCGACAAAAAACGGCAAATCGCCATTTGGACGCTTTTTTCCGCCACACAATTCGCCGTATTGGAATTTTTTTTTATATTTTAAAAGTACGGGCGTTTTCGGTCACGGTGATACCCATGATGTCTATATTTATTGTTATTTAGGTATTTATTTTTTACTTATACGGAAAGGGGGGTGATTTGAACTTTTACATCTTTTTTTATTTTTTATATATTTTTTAACATTTTTTTAAAATTTTTTTTTACTATTGGAAAGCTCAAATATGGGCTTATATATTGTGGCTTTTTTTTTTTCTTTATGAGCAATTATGGATTTTATAGACTCAGAAATCCATGAATTGCTCATTTCTTATCCTGGCCTACCATCTAGTGGCCAGAATAAGAATTGCACTTTGAAAACTGTAATCCTCACCAGCGAGGATTACAGTTTTCATATGGTGTACAGACACCCCGATTGGCCACACGGGGTGTCTGTACACCACCCGGAAGCGAATGCTTCCGGGTTGAGACGCAACTAGATGCCGTGATCACGTGTGATCACGGCATCTAATCTCCGAGGAAGATGCCGCCGATGGCGGTAAGTAGCGGCAAGTCTCTGCTGTTAGAAACAGCAGAGACTTGCCGGCCATGACGCCCGCCGCACCCGCGAGCGGGCGCCATGTGCCCGCATCGCCCCAGCGCCGTACATGTACGGCGCTGGGCGCGAAGGGGTTAAATGGTTTCAATTATTTTCCTTTTTAAATGTTTAAATGTAAGCATTATATGCATGCATACCTCTCAATACATCCAGTATATATACTGTGGGGGAGATTTATCCAAACTGATTTAAAGGAAAACAGGCATAGTTGCCCATAGCAACCAATCAGTTTACATCTTTAATTTATACAGCTACTTTGCAAAATAAAGGTGGAATCTGATGGGTTGCCATGGGCAACTAAGCCAGTTTTCCTTTACACCAGTTTGGCTAAATCTCCCCCTATATAGTTACTGGGAGCCATTTGCTTTGTGCCCAGAATAATGACACTAGAAGAGCTGGTGACACATACTGACACATGCCAACTGCACTTTGTGTGCCCCGGAGGTTTATCATTTATCCTGCCCCATGTCATAAGAGCCTAAATAACGATTGGAATGAAGAATTATCTTATAGCCCTGATGTGTATGCTGGTGTGCTTATATTGGATATTTCACATACAGATCCTACCTGTTCATAATCTTGTAGGAAATAGGACACAACAGCAGGTTTTCTGTCTATAAGGATGCCTTCACACAGCAGATTTTGCTGCAGAAAATTTCTGTTCATCTGAATGGGGTTGTTTTGTCGGGAAGCACATCTCTGCAAACCCCATTCAGATTAATATGCTGCATGTGAACATTCCCTTAGGCCAGTGGTGGCGAACCTATGACACGGGTGGACACCCACACCCTGGAAAAAGTCTATGGTGTACCAATATGCCTTAGACTTTTTCTGCCATTCATCAGCACAGGGCGCACAGTGAACAACACAAGCAGCACATTGAATGTAGGCAGGCTATTATAGCTAAATGATAAAGTACATATTGATACAAGTACTATATTGGTATTCAGGTTAAATTGCTGTGTTGACACTTTGCAATAATTAAGTGGGTTTTGGGTTGCAGTTTGGGCACTTGGCCTCTAAAAGGTTCACCATCACTGCCTTAGGCTATGACCAACCGGACTGATAAATCAGCTGCATTTCTGCAACAAAATGCACCATTTGTTGTGTTTTTTCTGCTACAGATTACAAGCACAAATTCTGCAGAAGAAAAAAAAACACAACAAATGATGCATTTTGTTGCTGATTTTGTTGCAGAAATGGTGCTAATTTGAGGCACTTTTCACTCTGCAATGTGAAGGGTGAAATCCGCAATGAAAATCCACTGTATAAACTTGACACAATGCAGAGTTCATATCTGCACCACAGGTCAGTTTCTGCTGACGTGCGAACAGGAATTGGTAAAACTCATCTACTTTTGCAAGTTATACAGCGCGAAAATCTGCTGCATTTCAGAAACATGTGGACATAGCCGTGGGGTTGCCGCCATTACTCCCACAGTTTTCCACTTTGAATGCTGCGGACCCGCTTGCGGTTTAGCCCGGTTACATGGAGCTAAACCACAAGCAGACACCCGCTGTGGCTTCCGGCGTCGTCTGCCCAGACACTGCACCAAGAAGAGACATGTCCTTTCTTGGTGTGGATTAAACTGCTGACCAAGTGAACGGCAGCGCTGCCTCCGATTGCAAACAAAAATAATATCTCTATTTTTTACAGGATCTTTTTTTTTCTTTATTTTTCTGTTCTTCTGACAAAACTGATGGACAGGACCTATTTTTTACAGGATTTGTTTTTTTCTTTATTTTTCTGTTTTTCTGACAGATCAGAAGAATGGAAAAATGACGATGATGTAACCCTGATTCTGCTATTTATAGAAACATCCCATATGTTCTTGTAAACTGTTGTATGGGCACACAGCAGAGCTCAGAAGGGAAGGGAAGCAGTATATGGTTTTTGGAGGACAGATTTTGCTGGAATGGTTTTCAAGCACTATTTCACATTTGAAGAGATACTGATGTACCCCTACAATGGAAACCCCTAAAATGTAACCCCATTTTGGAAACTACACTCCTCACATCATTTTTTGAGGGTTGTAGTGAGTGCTTTGACCCCACAAGCATTTCATAGAATTTAGAAACATGTGGCTGTAAAAATGAAAAAGAATTTTTTTTCAAATAAAATGTTTCTTTAGCTCCAGATTTTTTATTTTCACAAGGGGTAACAGGAAAAAAATGCACCAACAACTTTCTGCTGCATACGAAAACACCCCATATGTGGTACCAAACTGCTATATGGGCACACAGCAGGGCTCAGAAGAGAAGGAGTGTCATATGACTTTTGTAGGGCAGATTTCACTGGAATAATTTTCAGGCACCATGTCACATTTGAAGACCCTCAGAGGTACAATTGCATGGGAACGAGCCTTCCCATTGAAGTTAATGGGGCAGTTAGGTGTAATTACACCTGCTCACCGCTACCCATGTTACGGCTAGCATGTAAACAATGAAGAGGAGGCAGCGCAGGTACGGCGCGCGCCTCCTCTTCAAACAGCTGATCGGCGGGGGTGCCGGGTGTCAGACCCCCGCCGATCTAATATTGATGACCTGTCCTGAGGATAGGTCATCAATAAATATAACTTGGAGAATCCCTTTAAAATTTAGAAACCCTTGGTTGTGAAAATGGAAAATTACCATATTTTTTGCTTTATAAGACGTACTTTTTTCCCCCAAAAGTAGGGGGGAAATGGTTGTGCGTCTTATAAAGCGAATACTAGTGAGCGCTTCCATTATGGAAGCGTTCCCTAGTATGTATTAGGTGTCGGGAGCAGGGAAAGATACTCACCCTCCTGCACCACGGTTCTGCTCCGGGTTCAGCACTCCCTTGTCTTCTCCTGCCGGCGATGCACTGTCCTGACCTTGTACAGCGTCAGGACGTAGTGCGCGCACTGTGACCTGACGCTGCACCCAGTCAGGTGACAGTGCAGTGCCGGCAGGAGAAGCCAAGGGAGTGCCAGACCCGGAGCGGAGCCACGATGCTGGAGAGGTAAGAGAGTTTTTTTTTATTTTAGTTTTATTGGGCTGATATGAGATCTGATGGGGGGTGATCTGAGGTCTGATGGGGCTGAGTGGGCTGATCTGAGGTCTGATAGGGGTCTTAAAGGGCTGATCTGAGGTCTTTTGGGGGTTTTACCATCAACAAGTTTTTATTAGTTTTAAATTACATATACAAGACATATACATTCCACGTCAAAGAGGTGAAGATAATATACTGTAACTAGATCAACATACAGCATATATAACATAGTTATTATAGAGTGATACAGTTCTCTAACGTGCATGGTAGAAATATGGAAAACAAAAATAAAAATTATAAAAGCACACATCAAAGCTATGCATGGTTTGGCATTTGTTTTACATTAAGACATTCAAAAATACAAACAAAGCAAGGCACTCTCGGGTCTACAATTGAGCTGGAGGAGACATATCAGGTTCTAGAGATAATCGTGTTACTAGATGATAGCCATAGTTGGCACTGGGAGGTGAACTGATTATGAGTGTGATTCATAAGTGCTAACATTTTTTCATGCGTGCATGTGGTGTTTACTATGGCGACTATTTCTTGCAATGGAGGGATAGTGGTAGATTTCCAGTATCTGGTAATGGCTAGTTTCGTTGAGAGTAAAATGTGTACCAGCACTGTGCGTGCATGGGCCGGTATAGTGGTGATCCCTAGAAAGAGTAATGCCAATTCTGGAGAGGGGTCTATTTGAATCCCAGAAATGGAGTGAAAAAGGGAAAATCTGCTTTGCCAAAGTGACTTTAGGAGAGGACAGGACCAAAGTATATGGGACAATGTTCCTTTGGATCCACAGCCCCTCCAACAGAGGAATGAAGTGCCAGGGTATATGTGGCTTAGTCTCTCCGGAGTAAAGTACCAGCGGAGAACAGTTTTCATAAACGCTTCATAATGAGACACACAATTAAGTACCTTTGCTCCGAATGCTAATGCAGATGTCCACATTTTTGGGACAAAGACCTTCCCCAATTCTTTCTCCCATGTCAAATATGGGCTAGATTTAGCAAAGACCATTTTTGAGCTTAGGATGTTGTAAATGGGTTTGAGGTTTTTTGGGAAGGTTTTTTTGCATTCCACATTCTAAAAAGCTCTGCGCATACCAAGACTGTGAATAGGTCAGTTGATTGAAGCAGGTGTTTTATTCTACTAAGGTATTTATAGAAATCTTGATGTGGTATTTGGTATTGCTCATGAAGCGCAGAAAACTCTTTTATATAGGAGTGATCAAAAAGAGAGGAAATAGTGGTGAGACCTCTGGAGGCCCAAGGCTATAGATCCAACTCTGGAATATAACACATAACAGTTTCCAGAGGAGCTGAAGTGTGAAGAGAAATCTTGGAGGTAGCTGTTCGGGAATGGAATAATTTCCATAAGGTAATCGAAGTGGACACAAAGTAGGGTAATGTGCCTAATGAGGCATCGGGGTTCAGGGATGCTATTAAAAGAGCTTTTAGGCATCTTCCTGGAACTGCTGAGGATTCTATTTGAATCCAGTGATGGGTGTTGTCTCCTTCCCACCATTTTCTAAGAAAGCTCATGTGAGTGGATATATAATAGTCATATATGTTGGGGAGACTAAGTCCACCCACTCGTTTGCGTTTGTAGAGTATGGTATGAGCAATCTGTGGTTTCTTAGACGCCCAGAGGAATGTGTGAAAGAGTTCTTGAATTTTTGAGAAGAACGAGGAGGGCAGTATAATAGGCACTGTGCGGAATATATATAGTATTTTGGGAAGGGTTAACATCTGGAAGGCAGCTATCCTGCCTATCCATGAAACCTCTTGTTTTGCAAACTTGGCTAAATCTTTCTCCACCGTTTCTAGTAAGGGTATATAGTTAAGTGTATACAGATGTTTAATCCTTTGCGGGACCTGCGTGCCCAGATATTGTACATAGCTTGACTGCCAATTCAGATTAAAACTGGAGCGGATGGGAGATAGGGCCTCTGAAGATATATTGATGGGCAGGGCTTGCGACTTTTGTACATTCAATTTGTAATAGGAAAGAGAGCTAAATTTGTTGATTATATCTAGTGCGGCTGACAAGGAATCTCTTGGGGAGCTGAGAGTGAGAATGATATCGTCTGTGTAGAGTGAGAGTTTGTAGGGTTTGCCCCCTATTAAAATGCCATGATTACTGTCAGATAACCGTATAGCTTGTGCCAGCGGTTCAATAGAAAGCACAAATATGAGAGGGGATAAGGGGCATAGTAAAGGTTGATAGTAAAGGTTGAGGAAAGAGTGTTATTTACATAAACTTGTGCAGACGGACGGTCATATAGGGCTTGGATAGCCTTTAGGAGTGTCCCCTAAATTCCCATGGTTTGCAGCACTGGAAAGGCAAACTGCCAGTTGATACGGTCGAACGCCTTTTCCACGTCAAGTGTGACCAGTAGAGCTTCATTGCCTGATTTTTCTATGTGGTCTAAAATGTTCAGTACTCTTCTAGTGTTTCCTATAATCTGTCTATTTTTAATGAATCCTGATTGGTCGCTGTTTATTAGAGAGGGGAGAAGAGGGGCAAGTCTCAGAGCTAAAATTTTGGCGTATAGTTTTAGATCTGTGTTTAACAGCAATATGGGTCTAAAGTTTTGTGGGGAATCAGGAGCCTTCCCTGGCTTGGGAATTGTTACTATTATTGCTTTCAGCATCTCATCCGGTAAAATACCAGAGCGAAAACCTTTTTGGAGAGCGGTTAATAGGTGAGGATTAAGGATGTCAGTAAACATTTTATAATAGCAATTTGAAACGCCATCTGACCCCGGGGACTTGTGTAATGGGAGGGATTTAATGATTGGAGTTCGGGGGCAGTTATAGGAGAGCTGATCTGATCTAGTTGTTCTGATGAAATGGTTGTGGTTGGTTGTAGGGACTTCAAAAAGGATTGGATGTCAGAATTCGATATCGGTGGTAAACTCTCTGAGGTGTTAAAGTTATATAGAGAAGAATAATATTTTTGAAAGCTATTTGCTATACCCTGTGGGTCAAGAATTTTGGTTCCATCCTGTGATGATTGAATGAATGGGATCCTAGCCTTAGTAGCACGGGATTTAAGGCGGGATGCTAGCAATTTTCCTACTTTGTTATCTTGGGAGTAGTATTTTGTTTTAAGTTTTTTAAGGCTTTTTTCATAATCGTGGAGCATACATTCCCTTAGTTAGACTCTTAAATTCTGAATCTGGTCAGAGTATTGGGGGGACACTTTATTTTTCTTCTCAAGTTCCGCTCTGAAGTGGAGAAGATCAGAGGTTTTCTTGTCTCTTTCTCGTTTCGCCTTATGCCCTAATTTTATAAAAATGCCTCTGATGAATGCTTTATGGGCATTCCAAAGAGTTAGCGGGTATGATACTGATCCTAAATTGTGTTGAAAGAATTCTAGTAGGTTATTTTATAGTTCTTTTTTGTAGGTGGAATGTGACATTAAAAAGGAATTATTGCGCCAGAGACCACTGTGCGGAGTAGAGTGGGTTTCCTTGATGGACAGAGTAACTGCTGCGTGGTCAGACCACTTGATCGTTTTTATAGTGGAGTCTATGATATTAGGAAGTAAGGATCTGCTGACTAGGAATAGGTCTATACGGGAGTAAGAGTGGTGGGCTGTGGAGAAAAAGGTGTAATCCCTTTCCTGTAAGTGTTGAATACGCCACACATCAAATACTTCTTCATGGTGTGCCCAGTGTGCCAAGGAAGGACCCCCACCCCGCCGTGTTGATGTGGAGTCTATTTTTGGATCAGAGACAAGATTAAAGACTCCACATATCAATAAGTGACCTTTTTTTACTTTTCCTATCTTTTGTGAGAGTTTATTCAAGAATCGGAGTTGGTGAGAGTTAGGGGCATAGACAGATACAAGTGTATAGCAGATATTATTGAGAGAACATACTAGTATAATGTATCTGCCTTTCTCGTCAATCACCACCTCAATAGGATGGTAAGCGAGAGTGTCTCTAATGGCTATAAGAACACCCCTTTGTTTCTTGTGGTATTGAGATTGTAGTATGATTGGGAAGTTATTGTGTTTCAATCTATGGCTGTCTTTAGCCAGAATGTGGGTTTCCTGGGCGCACAAGACATCACACCTTAACCCCAAAGCCTCTCTCCACATATAGGTTCGTTTTGGTGCACAATTTAGGCCCCTGACATTAAGTGAAGCTACTTTAATAGCCATGGGAAAGAAAAGACAATAATGCTGTATACATATCCCTCCAGTAGCTCAAGGTGGAGGGCCCCAGAGTCAGGGGCCCCCAACTTGCGCCTCCAGAGAGCCCCCCTCCCCCCACGCCCAATACCCCAAGCAAGGCTGAAGATGAAATGTCCTCCTGTAGAGCCAAGAGTACATGAGTGCAGATAACACGGTGAACAAACTGTAACAAAAGAAACAGAAATACCAACATAGAAAACAATGGCGACTGAATATGCCGCCCAGAGGCGTAGCTAGAGGTTCAGCACATGGGGGGGAGAAACATACTTGAGTGGGCCCCCCACTTAGTGGCTTCCTAAACGCACGTTTCCAACTTCACAGGCACATACTACTAGTTGTGGTTATAATATTGTATTAGAAAGATGACTGTATAAACTGCTAGATCATCTATGCTGTTAAGTACAGTACAATAGACTTTCTACATACCCTAGTGTAAATACTCTACCATATAATGCAGTAAAGTATAGGAGTAATAGGAGTAAAAAACAAGGGGACTCCTATGTTAAAGGAAACCTGTCCCCAGTTTTTACATCAAAACTTACTAAACTAACAGTCCCCTGCCCCCATCAGACCTCAGATCAGCGTATTGTGCCTCCATCAGACCTCAGATCAGCGTATTGTACCCCCATCAGACCTCAGATCAGCAGAATGTGCCCCCATTAGACCTCAGATCAGCCTACTGTGCCCCATCAGACCTCAGATCAGTGTATTGTACCCCCATCAGACCTCAGATCAGCAGAATGTGCCCCCATTAGTCCTCACATCAGCCTACTGTGCCCCCATCAGACCTCAGATCAGCAGAATGTGCCCCCATCAGACCTCACATCAGCCTACTGTGCCCCATCAGACCTCAGATCAGCGTATTGTGCCTCATCAGACCTCAGATCAGCGTATTGTACCCCCATCAGACCTCAGATCAGCAGAATGTGCCCCCATTAGTCCTCACATCAGCATACTGTGCCCCCATCAGACCTCAGATCAGCAGAATGTGCCATCAGACCTCAGATCAGCAGAATGTGCCCCCATCAGACCTCAGATCAGCCTACTGTGCCCCCATCAGACCTCAGATCAGTCTATTGTGCCCCATCATACCTCAGATCAGCATATTGTGCCCCCATCAGACCTCAGATCAGCAGAATGTGCCCCCATCAGACCTCACATCAGCCTACTGTGCCCCATCAGACCTCAGATCAGCAGAATGTGCCCCCATTAGTTCTCGCATCACCCTACTGTGCCCCCATCAGACCTCAGATCAGCGTATTGTGCCTCCATCAGACCTCAGATCAGCGTATTGTGCCCCCATCAGACCTCAGATCAGCAGAATGTGCCCCCATCAGACCTCACATCAGCCCTACTGTGCCCCATCAGACCTCAGATCAGCATATTGTGCCCCATCAGACCTCAGATCAGCGTATTGTACCCCATCAGACCTCAGATCAGCAGAATGTGCCCCCATTAGTCCTCACATCACCCTACTGTGCCCCCATCAGACCTCAGATCAGCGTATTGTGCCTCCATCAGACCTCAGATCAGCGTATTGTGCCCCCATCAGACCTCAGATCAGCGTATTGTGCCCCCATCAGACCTCACATCAGCGTATTGTGCCCCCATCAGACCTCACATCAGCCTACTGTGCCCCATCAGACCTCAGATCAGCAGAATGTGCCCCCATCAGACCTCAGATCAGCGTATTGTGCCCCCATCAGATCTCACATCAGCCTACTGTGCCCCATCAGACCTCAGATCAGCAGAATGTGCCCCCATCAGACCTCACATCAGCCTACTGTGCCCATCAGACCTCAGATCAGCGTATTGTGCCCCCATCAGACCTCAGATCAGCGTATTGTACCCCCATCAGACCTCAGATCAGCAGAATGTGCCCCCATTAGTCCTCACATCACCCTACTGTGCCCCCATCAGACCTCAGATCAGCGTATTGTGCCTCCATCAGACCTCAGATCAGCGTATTGTGCCCCCATCAGACCTCAGATCAGCGTATTGTGCCCCCATCAGACCTCAGATCAGCAGAATGTGCCATCAGACCTCAGATCAGCAGAATGTGCCCCCATTAGTCCTCACATCAGCATACTGTGCCCCCATCAGACCTCAGATCAGCAGAATGTGCCATCAGACCTCAGATCAGCAGAATGTGCCCCCATCAGACCTCAGATCAGTCTACTGTGCCCCCATCAGACCTCAGATCAGTCTATTGTGCCCCATCATACCTCAGATCAGCATATTGTGCCCCCATCAGACCTCAGATCAGCAGAATGTGCCCCCATCAGACCTCACATCAGCCTACTGTGCCCCATCAGACCTCAGATCAGCAGAATGTGCCCCCATTAGTTCTCACATCACCCTACTGTGCCCCCATCAGACCTCAGATCAGCGTATTGTGCCTCCATCAGACCTCAGATCAGCGTATTGTGCCCCCATCAGACCTCAGATCAGCAGAATGTGCCCCCATCAGACCTCACATCAGCCTACTGTGCCCCATCAGACCTCAGATCAGCATATTGTGCCCCATCAGACCTCAGATCAGCGTATTGTACCCCATCAGACCTCAGATCAGCAGAATGTGCCCCCATTAGTCCTCACATCACCCTACTGTGCCCCCATCAGACCTCAGATCAGCGTATTGTGCCTCCATCAGACCTCAGATCAGCGTATTGTGCCCCATCAGACCTCAGATCAGCGTATTGTGCCCCCATCAGACCTCAGATCAGCGTATTGTGCCCCCATCAGACCTCACATCAGCGTATTGTGCCATCAGACCTCAGATCAGGGCACCCTACTGTGGCCCCATCAGACCTCAGATCAGCCCACCCAGCCACATAAAATTAAAATAAAAAACCTTTCCTACCTGTCCCGCGCTGCGGCTGCCCTTCTGGTCCGGCGCGCCACTGTCTTCCCTGGCCGGCGCGCACTATGACCTGCTGCAGCGTCAGGTCATAGTGCGCGCCGGCCAGGGAAGACAGTGGAGCATCGGTCCGGAGGGCAGCCGCAGCGCGGAACAGGTAAGAAAGGTTTTTTATTTTAATTTTATGTGGCTGGGTGGGCTGATCTGAGGTCTGATAGGGGTCGCTAAATACAAGTGAGCGCTTCCATAATGGAAGCGCTCACTTGTATTCGCCTGATAGTCATCCTTGCTGGGCCCCCCCTGACTCACTGGGCCCGGAGCCGTCGCCCCCCCCTGCCCCCCCGGTAGCTACGCCTCTGATGCCGCCGCTTAAGAGTGGGCAAAGTTAGTCATGAGAAGCCAAGGTGCATTACAAAAGGTGAAAGAGCACCCTAGGTTGCCATTTTGCAGTGTTAGTGCTTAGTGCCTCTTCTAGGTTCCACAACATGCCATTCTTTCTCCACATGGTCAGGCATAGGAGAGCGCTCAGTAGGAAGGGCCGGAATGTCTATATTCCATAAGGATAAGAGGGCTTTGCCTTCTTCGAGTGATTTCACTGTATGGTAGGATCCTTCTTTAGAGATTAGTATTTTCACAGGGAATCCCCAGCAATTTTTTGATCGCGAAGGGCTAAAGTAATCGGAGCCAATTGTCTGCGCTGTCTCAGTGTAGCGGCAGAGAGGTCTGCATACAGTTTAACTGATTGGTACGGTGAGGGTAATGATGGCTTCTTCCTAGTTTCAGCCAAAAGCAGTTCTTTGACATGATAAAAATGTAGCATTGCCAGGACATCTCTGGAGATTGTAGCAGGAAGATGGCTGGGTTTCGGCACCCTGTGTGCCCTATCTATTATTACATCTTGAGCAGCAAGGGTAGGTATTATTGCTTGAAAGAGTGAGCATAGATAGCTTTTCAGCTCTGAATTAGAGATAGTCTCTGGGATGCCACGAAACTTGATATTGTTTTTACGCGACCTGTCTTCAAGGTAATTGATTTTGGCCTGGAGCCTTTCCACCTCTGATGATAACTCATTGTGAGAATCCACAAGATTATTGTGGGAGGTTGCGAAGTCTCTCATTTTATTTTCAATGTGTGACATTCTGGGGACGAGGCTTTGAATTGCGGCCTGTAGTGGGGATATGAGCAAGTGCATATCAGATTGTAGGGTTTTGCGTACTTCCAATAGCATCTCTTTAAGTAAGGATCCTGACGCTGGCTGATTCGATGGATTAAATTGCTCCAAATTGGGGATAGAGCTGAGGGCATCAGGAGTTACAGGTAAGTCACTAACCAAGGCAGGAGAGACGCTCTGGTCATGCAGGCACTGCTTCCTCTTAGCCGGACTGTTAGAGGCGGAAGGAGAAGATGGCGACTGCCACGCAGGAGAACGGGTTCTTTTCCCTCTGGCCATGGTGAAGGAGAATGAAGGTATAGGCACAGTTTTTTAGCGATGAAAGCAAATTAAAGCTATGAAATCAGTCGCTGGGTGCAGGAGCTCTGGGTTCATGCGGCCATCCGCCTCGGCTGCCAAGCCACGCCCCCTCTTTTTTTGGGGTTTTAAAGGGCTGATCTGAGGTCTGATGGGGTCTTAAAGGGCTGATTTGAGGTCTGATGGGGGTGGAGTGGGCTGATCTGAGGTCTGAAAGGGCTTATCTGAAGTCTGATGGGGGTCTGAAAGGGCTTATCTGAAGTCTGATGGGGGTCTGAAAGGGCTGATCTGAGGTCTGTTGGGGGTCTGACACGGAGGGCTGATATGCGGGTCTGATGTGATGTCCTGATATTTATGGGGGGTCTGATATGAGGATCTGATATGAGGTCTGATGAAAAATATTTTTTTCTTGTTTTCCTACTCTAAAATCTGGGGTGCATCTTATCATCGGGTGCGTCTTATAAAGCGAAAAATACGTGTTTTTTGGGTTTTTTTTTTTTTTTTTTAAAGAAAGGCCCAAGTTTTTCATTTTTACAAGGGGTAACAGGAGAAAGTCACCCCACAATTTGTTACCCACTTTCGTCTGAATACGACAACACTCCATATGTCGTCGTAAAGTGCTGTAGGAACACATCACAGGGCTCAGAAGAGAAGGAATGCCATGTGCATTTAAGGCCTAGTTTGGTGATTTATACAGCATTGACCAACTGCCGAGGCTATGAGGTTATGTCTCCAACGTACCCATCCAGGCTGGGCCATGCCCCCAGTGATGCTCTGCCTGGCCACACTCCCTGGTGATGCAGACGCGTCGCATAGTAACGGAGCGAAACGCTCTGTTTCTCGCCACAGCGTACGTGCACTTGGGGTAATTAGTAGCTATTATGTTTAGGTGTGTCTAGTTCTGCTTCATGCCAAGTGCAACTTGTGTTTTGGCCGAGTCCATGGACGAGTACAGCCATTTTCTGAAAACCATACATTTATTTTTCTCTCGACGGGGCTGTGTTAGGGCTTAGGTATGAGTTGCCATTATCATTGGTTCTATTTTGAGGTACATACAACTTTTTGATCACTTTTTATTTTGCTTTTTGGGAATTGGGAACAGCAGCAATTCTGTCACTGCTGTTTGGGTTTGTTATTGCTTCATATGCCGTGCAGGAAAAAAATTACGTTATATTTTTTAGAAAAAAAACAACTTGTTTTTGCATCACAATTTTCTAAAAGCTATTTTTTCTTAATTTTTTTCTTGCTATGGTCTTATGTAGAGGCTCATTTTTTGTGGAATGAGGTGGTTTTCATTAGCACCATTTTGGGGTAAGGTGAACAAAAAATGGTTCACCTGAGGGGGGTAGATCATGTGATATTTTTATAGAGCCATCGATACCTAATACGGTATGTCTATTTTTTTTTTTTTTTTAATTTTGTTCAGTTTTACAAAATTAAAAAATGTTTTTGTGTCGCTATTTTCTGGCTATGGTCTTGTGTGGGTCTCATTTTTTTGAGATGAGGTGACGTTTTCATTGGTACCATTTTGGGGTACATACAATTTATTGATCACTCAATATTACACCTTTTGTTGAATAGGTAATCAAAAAAACTGCATTCACCTGATGGGGTAGATCATGTGATATTTTTATAGATTGGTTGTTACGGATGTGGCGATACCTAATATGTCTATGTTTTTTTTAAACTGACGATTATTAGAAAGGGGTACTTTTTTCTACATGAAACTTTTATTTTTGGAAAACACTTGGGACTTCAATTTTGGAGGGTCTGGTCGCCTCTACAATGCATTACAATACATGGTGTATTGCACTGACCATTTGCGTATGAGGCCCAGCCTGGGGGCACTATATAGGGGCATTTTATACTGGTACATTATGGGGGCACTATAGGGAAGGGGAGAGATGCACTATGGGGCATTTACTGGGGGCACTATATAGGGCTATTTTATACTGACACACATTATGGGGGCACTATAGGGACATTAGCTCAACTGGGGGCACTAAGAGGGTGTATTTTTTGTACTGGCACACATAACTAGTTAATATTTTTAGGGGGCATTTTTGTATTGGTACCCATTTTAAGGGGGCATTTTTCTACTGTCACATTATAAGAAGAATTATTACTATTGGAGGGCATTATGGTGAGCTTTATTATTGACTAAAAAGTGATCAAAAGGTGTATGTATGCAAAAATGGTAAAGTGATCAAAAGTTGGATGTATGCAAAAATGGTAAAAACTACAGCTCGTCCCATTTATTTATTTTGTATATATAATTATAATACATGCACTTTCATTGCCGATTGTGTCTTGCAAAATGCCACAAGGGGGTCCACTAGGACTTGGTCGCCCAAGGGCCCACATAAACCTGGAGCCAGCCCTGCAAAGAAAGATATCACTGTTAGGCTTCATTCACACGACCGTATGTGTTTTGCGGTCCGCAAATTGCGGATCCGCAAAAAAAACGGATGACGTTCCGTATGGCATCCGTGTCCGTTTTTTTTGCGGATCCATTGTAACAATGCCTATCCTTGTCAGCACAACGGACAAGAATAGGACATGTTCTATCTTTTTTGCGGAACGGAAATGCGGACATACGGAAACGGAATGCAAACGGAGTACCTTCCGTTTTTTTTTGCGGACCCATTGAAATGAATGGTTCCACATACGGTCCGCAAAAAAAACGGAACGGACACGGAAACAAAATACGGTCGTGTGAATGAAGCCTTACCTGTGGTGTTACATAGCACTGCAGGTAACATCTACTACATTATCTGTACTATCTGTGGTGCTATACAGGACTGCAAGCATATGATACTACATTATCTGCATTGTGCTCATAAAGCAAACAAGACATATGTCATGTTGCTTTATGATTAGATTGCAGATAATGTATCATGTGCCTGCGGTTCTATGTAACACTGCACAGCAGTCCTATGTAATACCACAGTGATAGCTCTTTGAGTACAGATAATGTAGTAGATGTTACCTGCACTCCTATGCAGGGGCGGATTGGCAATAGACCTTACAGGAAAATTTTCCGGTGGGCCGATGCCCAGGGGGCTGCCTGAGCCCTGCACATGGTTGGCCAGTGGAAGTTTTTGGGGATGTATTTTGTGATGGACTGTGGTATTTGGCTCTGTTGGGGTGGTATAATGTGCCACAATATGGTATTTCTGGCCACTTTTATTATTTTTTCCAGGCCCACTTTAAGTTCCCAGTCCGCCCCTGGTCCTATGTACCCCAGATAATATATGGCGATCTTTTTCTGTACAGATAATGTAGATGTAACCTGCAGTCCTGTGTAACACTACAAAGGGCAGACTGAGAACTTAAAGTGGACCTGAAGAACACTAAAAGTGGCCCTATTACTGGCCAGGTACATGAATACCTGATTCTCACATGTTAACCCCTTCGCGACCAGCGCCGTACATGTACGGCGCTGGGGCGATGCGGGTGCGGCGGGCGTCATGGCCGGCAAGTCTCTGCTGTTTCTAACAGCAGAGACTTGCCGCTACTTACCGCCATCGGCGGCGTCTTCCGGGGTGACTAGATGCCGTGATGCCAATCGGGGTGTCTGTACACCATATGAAAACTGTAATCCTCGCTGGTGAGGATTACAGTTTTCAAAGTGCAATTCTTATTCTGGCCACTAGATGGCAGGCCAGGATAAGAAATGAGCAATTGATGGATTTCTGAGTCTATAAAACCCAGAATTGCTCATAAAGAAAAAAAAAAAAAGCCACAATTTATAAGCCCATATTTGAGCTTTCTAATAGTAAAAAAAAAATTAAAAAAAAATGTTAAAAAATATATAAAAAATAAAAAAGATGTAAAAGTTCAAATCACCCCCCTTTCCGTATAAGTAAAAAATAAATACCTAAATAACAATAAATATAGACATCATGGGTATCACCGTGACCGAAAACGCCCGTACTTTTAAAATATAAAAAAAAAAATTCCAATACGGCGAATTGTGTGGCGGAAAAAAGCGTCCAAATGGCGATTTGCCGTTTTTTGTCGCTTTTTTTTTCTAAAAAAAATTAAATAAAAAGTGATCAAAAAGTCATACACACCCCAGAATGGTATCAATAAAAACTTCAGATCGTCCCGCAAAAAATGAGCCCCCATACAGCTCTGTACACATAAATACCAAAAAGTTATAGGGGTCAAGATTTGACAAGGAAAAAAAAAAAAAAAAAAAAAGGGCAACTTTCTAATTATTTTATCACTATGAAAACGCAGGAAAAACTATACATATTAGGTATTGCCGGATTCGTACTGACCAGTAGAATGAAAGTAACGGATCAGTTTTAATGCACATCGAACGCTGTAAATAAGAAACCCGTAGAACTGTAGCGGAATAGCGTTTTCTTTGCAATTTCACCCGGTTTGGAATTTTTTTCCCGCTTCCCACTACACCGTATGCAATATTAAATGGTGGCGTTGGAAAGTACAACTTGTCCCGCAAAAAACAAGCCCTCATACAGCTATGTGAACAGAAAAATAAAAGAGTTATGGCTGTTTGAAGGCAGGGAGCGCAAAACGAAAATGCAGAACCGAAAAAAGCTCCGGGCGCGAAGGGGTTAATTACCGCTGAGCTGTCATTATGTACCTGGCCAGCAGCAGAGAGGAGGTCTTGGGCGGGCCTGTGGGCATGAGCCCACCGGAAAATTCCCCAGTAGGGTCCATGGCCAGTTCGCCCCTGGACACCACAGATAATCGTAGATCCGTGTTCCCGGATCCCTCACGCCCATTAATGAGTCCATGAAAACCATGGTTCCCTCAAGGATGTCATCCGTGTTGCATCCATGTTTCACGGATCATTAAGAAGAGATGCCTTGAAAATTATTTTTCAGCTGTTCAGTGTCAGTGAAACACGGATGCAACACGGATCCTTCACGGACAGCTCCATGGATGCCTCACTGACCACCTGCTCACGGATTTGAGCACGGACACGGACGTGTGAATGAGGCTTTAGGCTTCATTCACACGTCCATATGTGTTTTCCGTTCCGTATATTGCGGATCCGCAAAAAAAACGGATGACGTTCCGTATGTCATCCGTGTTTCCGTTTTTTTGCAGATCCATTGTAACAATGCCTATCCTTGTCAGCAAAACGGACGAGAATAGTAAACGGAAATACGGACATACGGAAACGGAATGCATACGGAGTACCTTCCGTTTTTTTTGCGGACCCATTGAAATGAATGGTTCCGCATATGGTCCGCAAATAAAAAATGGAACGGACACGGAAACAAATACGGACATGTGAATGAAGCTTTAGGGCGTAGGACTCTTTCACATGAGAGAGTTTTCCATGCGGGTGCAATGTGTGAATTGAACGCATTACACCTGAACTGAGTCCTGGTCCCTTAATATCTATGGATCTACGTACATGATGTTTTTCACTCATCATCCCTGCATTAGGTTAAAATCGCAGCATGTTCTATATTCTACGTTTTTCACGCAGAAAATAGAAGTGAATTGGGCTTCCGTAAAAAACGTGTTGCATCCAGATGCAATGCGTTTTTCACTGGTTGTTGCTAGGAGATGTTGTTTAGAAGTCTTCTTTTTTTTGCACGTGTGTGAAAAACACATTAAAACTGATTGAACCCACGCTGAAAAAACTAAAACACTGAACGCAATCACAGTCAAAACTGACTACACTTGCATGCAAAACCATCAGTTTTGTTCCTGAACATATCCAGACACAATCAGTATCGTTCATGTGAAAGGGGCCTTGTTCACACGTCCAAGTCTGTGATTACATCTGTGACAAGATAGTCATTGGCTCATCCATGAAGATGTCCATGAAGAATCCGTATGTGTCCATTTTTTGTCATCCATATTCCATGAGCAATGCTGCCTTGAAAATTAATTTCCAGAGCCTCTCCTAGCTACAATCTGTGAAACACGGATGTGATCCATGTCATCTCCATGTTTTTCACTGACCCATAGACTATAATAAGCATGATGGATCCATAAACATGGACAAAAATGGGCTTGCTTCCGTGGTATAACCTCACACTGTAACATCACATGTAAATCACGGATGTTTGAATACACACATTAAAATCAATGGGTATGTGTACAGTCTATAGAGAACACAGAGAGCACACGTCGGTGATTCACTGGCGTCTGAATAAGACCTTAAAGGGGTATTCTCATCTTAGACAATGGGGGCATATCGCTAGGATATGCCCCCATTGTCTTATAGGTGCGGGTCCCACCGCTGCGACCCGCACCTATAGCCAGAACGGAGCGGGGAGCGCTGCGCCTGGAGGACCCCAGGTTTCCGGGGGTCCGGCCACCACCAGGCGCAGCTCCCCGCGCCGCTCATAGGAATGAATGGGAGCCGGGCCGTGCATGCGCGGTCGGCTCCCATTCATTTCTATGGAGCCGACGGAAGTAGCCGAGCCAGCGCTCGGCTATTTTCGGCGGCCCCATAGAAATGAATGGAGGGCGGCTGCGCATGCGCAGTGCGCCCTCATTCACTTCGGGGGCTCCGTTCTCGATATAGGTGCGGGTCCCAGCGGTGGGACCCGCACCTATAAGACAATGGGGGCATATCCTAGCGATATGCCCCCATTGTCTAAAATGAGAATAACCCTTTAAGATGCACCTCTGCAGTTATAAACACACATCGGGAGGGAGGGTGGCCCACTGGGTTGGGGGCCACCTCAGATGTGTTTCGCCCCCTTGTGCTGAGGCCATCTACCTATTAGATCGTGGGGGTCCTACTGCTGGACTCCCACTTATCATAAGAATAGGGGCCCCATACCCCCTGCAGCACACCTGAAATGAATAGAGCGGGTGTTCGCACATGCGCATGGCCAGTCCATTCATTTCTAAGGGAGTTCAGGAGATAACCGAGTACAGCGTTCCCCTATCTCTGGAATTCCCATAGAAATGAATGGAGTGGCCGCGTGCATGCCTGACCGGCCACTCCATTCATTTCAGAGGATACGGGGCCTCTGTTCTCCTGATCAGTGGGGGTCCCAGCAGTAGGATTCCCACCAATCTAATAGTTATCTCCTCTCCTGTGGATAGGGGATAACTTTAGGCTACATGCACACAACCGTGCCGTGTTTTGCAGTCCGCAAATAGCGGATCCTGGCCGTGTGCGTTCTGCAATTTGAGGGATGGAATAGACAATAATAGGATATTTTCTTTTTTTTTTTTTGCCGGGCCATGGAATGGAGCAATGGATGCATACAGCACATGGTGTGCTATACGCATCTTTTGAAGCCCCATTGAAGTGAATGGGTCCAGATGCGGACCCAAACAACGGTCGTGTGCATGAGTCCTTAAATATCTTGAGCCCACAGAACCCCTTTAACCTTTGATACAGTAATGCAATAATTTAATGCATCTTCTTGTGCTTGTCTAATGGTTGAAATTTTCCAATAAAATGTAATATAAACAAAAAAAATAAATAAAAATCATATGGTGAACAATGTAAACTATAAAACTGAAAATTCAATTGCAGAATTGCTGTTTCTCTGATCCCCTAATTCATAGCAGTAGTTATATTTTTACACGTAGGATTTATATTCTGGACACCAGGGGGTATTACTTGGTCACCTCCCTGTCACACAAGGTCACCTCCATATGGGAAAACCACTCAACTATCCTTGCAGGTAGGTAACAACATTTAAAATATAAAATCACAATAACGACAAATAATGTCTGGCCGCGTCCAATACGCCCTCGTGTGAACAGTGTCCTGAGATTGGCACACTCTCCTTATTATAAATAGACTTTTGATAAGGGTAGTGTCTAAACTCCATGCAGGCTCACATTACTAGTTACTACCGATCTGACAGGACCTTCCCAGTCCCCGCCTACGCCCCGCCCACTTCATTGTCTATAAAAGCCACTGAAGTGACGTCACGTTCAAGTGACCTCATCTTTGTCAGTGAACAAAATGGCGTCTTACTGCCTCCTAGCTGGCCGGTTACAGGTGAGCGGACGTATAGTTCGGGGTGATTGAGCTGCGCTGCTGGGAGTTGTAGTTTGCGGGCAGCGAGCGGGGACGTGGTCTGCGTTATCTGTGTCCTGCTGCTTTGTGCGGCGGGCGTTAACGTGGCGGCCATGAGGCGCCGGTATTCTGCTTGTAGGTGACCCTGGCCTGTCTCCATGGTAACGGGCATCCGTCCTGCTGTTGCGGCTGTATGGTGCGGTAGTTTGCTCGCAGAAATGTATTTAGAGTTAGCGGTCTTCCACTTACTGCGGCCTTCAAGGTGACCCCAAGGTGACCGCAGCGGCATTGTTGGGTCTATGTGTGGAGCGGTGACCGTGCAGGGGGGGAATGTCCTAGGGTAGACTGTCACTTCAGGGCTCTAAGAAATGCAGTGCTGGTGCTGGAACTGTTCATCCTGCACCCAGTTCACACCTGGCATAAACCGTGTCCTGCACAGGCACCAGTCAGTGACTGCTGGGGACACTCCAGACCTGACAGTATGGCCGGGATCTGATGCACGTCAATAAAAACCTTCCCCTGTAACTGATGCTGCATCTGTATTGTCAGTGCTTGTACAAATACAACACTATTTTTACGTCCATATGTGTGAAAACTTTTTTTTTTTTTTTTTTGTTAAATCCCCCCCCCCCCCCAAAAAAAACAAAAACAAACGTGTGTACTATGCGATTTCCTCTGACCGTAGACTTCAATGGGATATCACATGTGTACTTGTATTGATGGGCAGCAGGGTGGCTCAGTGGTTAGCACTGGAGATTCTGCCCAGGGACAACATCTGCATGCAGAGTGTAGCTTTCCCATGGGTTATCTGGTTTCCTCCTGCACTCCAAAAATATACATCTAGGCAAATTTACTTCCCACAGAATTGCCCCCAGTGTGTGTTGGCGTGTGACTTCCAGAGAGTCCCGGCCACACATCTGTCTCTGTGAGAACGGTGCATTACAAATGTCATTGACCTGTCCTGCGGATCACTCGGTCACTAATATGTTGGTCTGGAAAACCCTGTTAAGGAAACAGTGGGAGTTCCTGTAACTCCAGACTCGGTGGGCTTCTGAACTTACATTTCACGTTACAGATTTTAATATTATCTTTCCACAGTGTGTCAATAAACATTCTTCAACCTCTGTAGTGTCTCCTAATCTTCTGCAATCTCTTGAGGAATTCCTATTGTTTAAACAATTTGCTAAATGTATTCTTCTCTTTAAAAAAAATTACAATTACAGGATTACAATGAGCTATACACCTATATATAGATAAGAAAGGATCTACTATTCACAGTAGGTGATGGACTCGGTGACTTCCTCAGAGGTCCGAGCATTTGTAGGAAGTTTTCCTATGGGAGTAAATGAGTCATCTCCTGGCACTAGTTTCCGATGTGGCTCCTGTAAAGCAGATCTCTCACTGCTGTTAGCAAAGCAGCAACTTGGGCAAGATGGCAGCCCTCCATAATCATTTACAGGTGATAAACAAAATTAAAGGGGTTTTCCAGGACCCAGTGTTACCACAAAACTACTTTAAACGGCTATTCCGGGTGTGACAAGTTATCCGCTATCCACGGTATCGGTGGGGGATCCTACCACGGGGACAATGGTGAGAAAGGAGACTCCGTGCCCTTCAGGGGCCCTTTACATGAACGGAGTGGCAGACTGGGAGCTCATCCCTATTGCTCCATATGTGCACGCTCAAACTGCTGCTCCTTTTATTTTGGGGGTCTCGGCACTGATCTAATAGTTGTCCCCCTGTGGATAGCCGGTAATTGGTCACAACTAGAATACTCCTTTTAATCCCTTAATGGGGTTGTGCAGGTTTTGGCGAGGGGCTGGAGGCACCCCCCCTCGGCCGGACCTGTAAAGGGACTCTTACCTGCTCCCTCTTCCAGGCCAGGACACACACATATAACCTATGACTGGGGGGCAGGAGGCGGTAATAACCTGTGAGCGCCGTCCTCTGTAATGAAGGAGAGCCAACCTTTATGACTAGGAGGCAGGATGGAAGGAAATGTCCCAGTTAAGCCTGTGTCACACTATTCTCAGGTCAATTACTGAGAACAGTCGTTCATTAGAGCGCTCATACCTGATAACTGACCTGTATAATCACTTGTTTGTCGGCTGATTTTCATTTTTCATCAGAATGTAAGTTGTAGAATTATCATCGGCTCCTCTCCCGGTGTAATCAGGAAGGTTCTGCTGATCATCAGTGAAAGAGAATGAGGGAAGAACTGTGGTAGCGATCATTCCTCCCCATCGGCTTGTGTAATAGGCCGATGCAAACGAGCGCCAATCGACAATTTTTTTTATTTGGCCCTCCAGATCCAAAAAAAGTTGTGCTCCCCCGGTGTAAAGCTACCTATAGCTAAGTTATATTCCTTGTAAATCCCTTGTCAGCCAAAGAAATTGGATAAATCTGTTAAAATGCGTTAGTATGCTGAAATACAAAAATTATAACAAACGTTCCTATTTTTTATAGAATTTTAACATTCTCTCTCCTCCTTTTAACTTACAGCAAGCCTTGGGCCATGGAGCACGCAAGTATCACATTTCAGCCGTCCTGTGCCAGAGGGCCAAAGTGGCCATGAGCCACTTTGAGACCAATGAATATATTAACTATGAAAAAGTTGAAAAAAATATTGACATCGTTCGCAAGCGGTAAGTGCATAGTATAATGGTGGATTCATCTCAGCGTCTCGTGTAGATTATTTATTTTTTCTTTCATTAACAACTTTGAGTAGTGTCTGATTCTTCTTTTAAGCGTTCAGTGTTTCTTCTATTATTCTTTAAGTTTGGACCGACCCCTTACCTTATCGGAGAAGATTGTATATGGCCATCTTGATGACCCAGTGAAGCAGGACATAGTGCGTGGAAAGACTTACCTTCGGCTCAGACCAGACAGGGTGGCTATGCAGGATGCCACAGCCCAGATGGCCATGCTTCAGTTTATTAGCAGTGGGCTGCCCCGAGTGGCTGTGCCTTCAACCATCCACTGTGACCACTTGATTGAAGCCCAGCTTGGTGGCGATAAGGATCTTAAAAGGGCGAAGGTATGCGCATTGGAGTACAAATTGCCTTAAACTTTCCATACTGTGTACTTGGCTGTATGTGTATTAAAGGGATATTCCTATCTCAGACACTGGTGGAGTATTACTAGGAAATGTCACAAATGTTACCCCGGGGATCTGCTCCTGTCTCCAGAATGGGCCCCCCCTAAGTGATGGAGAGCACACTGCACATGTGTGGCCACCCTCCATTCATGAATATGGGAGTTCTGAAAATAGCTGAGTACTGGCTTGGCTATTTCCAGCAGTACTGTAGTGGTGAATGGAGGTGGCTGCGCATGTGCCGTGCGATCTGTCACTTTGGGGGAGGGGAGCATTCTGGAGATGGGAGTGGGTCTCAGATGTGGGACACCCTCTTGTCATTGGTGGTATATCCCAGTGATATGATTTGCTGCTAATGTCTTGTTTTTGTTTTTTCACCTTTAGGAGATCAACCAGGAAGTGTATAACTTTCTTGCAACTTCTGCAGCAAAATACGGTGTTGGTTTTTGGAAACCAGGTTCAGGCATCATCCATCAGGTGAGACCTAGTGCACACTGGTGCAGATTTATGAAACTGTTAAGCACATTTTTTATTAAACCAGCGCAGGGCAGACGGAGTTTTAAGCAGGCGGCAGAGGAGAATTAAGGCCTCATTACATTGGCAAGTTGAAGCACCATAAACATTTCCTGTGACTGTTCCATCATCGTTGGGGGATTGTAGGAGAAAAGTGTTTCGTGGGACAGTGACTCAGTCAGTCATAAGGATACTGCCACAGTCAAGTTTTTTTGATGCGTTTTTTGAAGACAAAACCCGGTTTGCGTCAAAAGGAGTTAAAGGGGTTGTCCGGGTTCAGAGCTGAACCCGGACATACCCAGGTTCTCACTCCGGCAGCCCTCCTGAACAGGGCATCGGAGCATCTCATGCTCCGATGCCCTCCCTTGCCCTGCGCTGGATCGCGCAGGGCAAGGGCTCTTTTGTTTGTAAACATTCACTGCCGGCCGTAATGGGCCGGCTTTAGCGGTGCCCTAGCCGTTTGAATGGCTAGGGCAGCGCTAAAGCCCGCCCATCAGCGCCGATGACGTCACCGGGCTCACTGCCGGGCGGAAGTCTCCGCCTGGCAGAGCCTGGTACGTCACTGGAACCGGGCTAAATTCCTTTGCCCTGCGCTAATTAGCACAGGGCAAAGGAGGGCATCTGAGCATAGGATGCTCCGATGTCCTGTTCAGGCGGGCTGCCTGGATGAATTGAAAGGTATGTCCGGGTTCAGCTCTGAATCCGGACAACCCCTTTAAGTATTAAGGGCAGATGATGCTTTTTTTTTTTTTTTTTTTTTTTTTTTTATTAATCCATTCCTGATTTAGGCTTCAAAAACTGCATCAAGAAACCTGAACGTGTAGCTGTACCCTTATAATGAACCTCCTGAATGATAGATGGACTTTAAAGCCTTGGGCTTTTGTTCACACTTGCATTGGTTCCTTTCAGGCTTATCTCAATCATGTTTCTCTTATGGTCGTGTATATTTACAGCTGTGTAGAGAATGGTAGACGCAGTTCCCTCTTTCAGATCTTCAGCCACATCAGTGGAACATAATTAGTTTTTTTTTTTCTACTACTTTAGATTATCCTGGAAAACTACGCATATCCTGGAGTGCTCCTTATCGGTACAGACTCGCACACCCCTAATGGTGGTGGTTTAGGTGGGATCTGCATCGGAGTAGGTGGTGCTGATGCTGTAGATGTTATGGCTGGGATTCCTTGGGAACTCAAATGTCCAAAGGTGAGTCACTTGCTCTTCAGTGTTGTAAAATGATTTTCATGCTTTCAAGTTGTGTAGCCACAGGATAATTGATAGTTGGCTTTACAATTGAAAGGGGCTTTCCAAGACTTTCGCATTTGAAAACAAATCCGTAGGGTAGGCCATCACTGTCAGGTTTGTGAGGGTCTCACTATGGCACCCCTGTTGATCGGCTGCCTGAATGGGGGATGGGGTTGTGCCTTGTAAACCATGCTTCGATAAGATGTATATGGCCGTCCTAAGTATAGGCTATAAGTTTTATAGTCATGGAAAGGGTAGTACCATTGACTATAAACATCCTGAACGTCCTTGCACAGTTAACAGGAGAGACACCTAGACCCCCTTCGTAAAAAAAAAAAAAATTAAATAAAAATAAAAAAAAATTAAAAGAAAAAGCAGCACATACTATGTGTGACGGCACCATAAGGCTACCTGCACATGGTGCAGATTTGTATGAAGAAAATCCACATGAAACAACTTTGAATACATGACAAAAACCACACATCTGCATTTATCGTGAATTTTGGTGCACATTTTCTGTTTAAGAACCCCACTGAAGTCTGTGAGGAAATCCCCGATATACAGTATGAGGTGCAGAATTACACAAACCATTAACATGCTGCGGATTTTAAGATCTACACGGCAGGTCAGTTTCCGCAGGTACACAATACATGAGATATGGCAGATCTCATTCAATTTGCTGGTACTGTAGTACGCTGTGTTTGTTTTAGGCAGAAAATCTACATGATGTACAGCTACCCTATTCACTGGCTTGCCACAGTTTGCTGTTTTAGGAGCATTGTGCACATGAAGTGCAGTATTTGTGGTAAAAACACCAGGGAAATAGGAAATGTAGGGCAGACAAGTGTATTTTGGCTCTCTGATGCCACTAGAAAAACTGCCATAAAAGCAGGTGAAGCCATGGTAAAAATACGTCTAGTTTTTACCATGTGGCTCAAGATGCTATTTGTACATGCACCCTTAAAGGGGTTGTCTGTGGAAATGACCCCTGTCACTGCTCCTGACATGTCTGTTTTAATAGCTAGATGCATTTTCCTTGTAAATAACAAGTCTGGAGCATCTATTCTTATGACTATGTTGTGCTGTTCCTTTATTATTTCTACTAGAGATTATGAATGGATTGCTAGCAGTCTGCAGTAAGGGAACAGAGGGGAGGTAACAGGTTGGGGGTGTGTACCTGCACAGACTTACTCTATCAGTCAGTGCTGCATTTGTCAGTCTATACAGGTGCACACCCGTAACTGGTTACCTTCCCTCTGTACCCTTACTGCAGACTTCTAGGAGGAATAATACAAGAATGGCACAACATAGAGACATAAGAACAGATGCTTCAGAGTAGTTATTACACAGGGAATGCATGAAGCTAATAAAACACGTCAGGAGAGGGGACAGGTCGTCCTTAGATGGAAGCCATATAGGCGAAGGTATTTGGAGGAATGTGAACAGCTGTTTCCAAACTTGCTGACTTCTTCACTGTGTTAGTGTTTATTGGCAGACTTTACCATTTATTCGCCCACGGTATACACATCAATTCGTCTTTAACCCATTAGGTTTAGAATGGTCAGAGCCCAGCTGTTGGTTGTGTGGAGGTTCTCGATAGAACATCAGCTTCTCATGCAGGACTAAAACTTACTACCTTTTATTTTTTCCCTCTAAATTTTTATTAGGTTATCGGTGTAAAACTGACTGGTAGGCTGTCTGGCTGGACTTCCCCAAAAGATGTCATCCTAAAAGTAGCTGGCATCTTGACTGTGAAGGGTGGTACTGGAGCCATTGTAGAATATCATGGACCTGGGGTGGACTCCATTTCATGTACTGGAATGGCCACAATCTGTAATATGGGAGCTGAAATTGGAGCGACAACATCTGTATTTCCATATAATCATCGCATGAAAAAGTACTTGGAAAAAACTGGGCGTTCTGGTATGTGCGTTTTTTTTTTTTTTCTCTTTTAAAATGTACAGCATGGCATATTGAGCATTGTAGGGGCAGAAATCAGCGGTGTAGCTATACGTACTTAAAGTAAAGCTTAAATGACTCGATGGCTACTCCAGTCTAGCTGTTGTGCTCCTCTGAGGTTGAACATAGATGTGAGTACTTCAGAGGCAGAATATAAGATAATGGAGCATTCCACCACAAACAAGTGGTGGGTACAGCGTTGCCTGCCAGAGTAGGATGGGCTGAAAGCATGGGTTGGACAGCCTTGTTTACATGCCATAGAAATGTAGACCTCACAAAGGCAACATACTCCAGTACACTACAACAGGGCGAGGTGCCAGCAATGGAGCATTTCTATAGAAGGTATCAAATCTGTAGCAGTAAGGCCAATACGCAAGCTATGAACAAGTCATCAGCCATATATATTGATGGTAGTGCTAAGTCACCATAAGCCAGGGCAGCCAGGAACATGCCACTATCATCAGCTTTTGCAAAACTACGACTCTCAGCATACCTGAACAGCTACAGCTATTAGGACATGATGGGAGCTGTAGTTTTGCAACAGCTGGAGGGCCACAGGTTGAGCATCCCTGATCTGGAAGACCACCAGTATCTGGCAACAGCCTATTGTAATATCCAAAGCAGTGAGGGATATCTGCCTGCCACTAGTATGCTGGTGGTACTTGTCCTAGTAGGTAACAGCAGGGAAAATGGCACTGAGTATGGCACCTGCAGGTGGGAATGAATGGTAAGCCAGCGTGAAGGCTAGTTAGAAGCAGTTTATTTAGTGGTTGAAGCAGAGCTAGGAACTTTTTGGTGTTTCTGGCTACACCCATGTCCTTCCATGTAGCTTCAGCAGTAATAGAAGGTGGTGGCGGTGGTTTCAAACATCCTGGAAATGAAAGCTTAATCTTATTATCCTTTATTGATGAAGGTTCAATAAAATGCTTCATTGTTCTGCAGATCTGCAGTAGTGAATACGCCACCTTTAATAGATGAGCAGTGTAGAAGTAATAGTCGCATACGGTGTCAGCCTGAATATGTAGCATGACATAAAGTTGTCCTCACATTTGAAGGTTAATTCAGAATAAAAGGTAAAAGAACACTGCAAATATTGGGCGGCTTCCAACCGTCTGTCAGCCTGCCATCATCCTTTGTGTTATCAGGGTGGATGCAGCTGTGGAAAGGGCAGTGATACGGTATGTGATTCCAGTCAGCAGTCATAGTACAGCGGTATTGCTACGATATATGTGGTTATTTCTATTGAATGTGTTGTGATTGCGACATTTGTAAAGGTGTGCTCAGCAAGGTATAACTTTGTCCATGTTTTAATTTTTGTGTTTTTAGAAATCGCATCTCTGGCAGAAGAGTTCAAGTCCAGTTTGGTACCAGATGCGGGTGCTGAATATGATCAACTAATTGAAATTAATTTGGATGAGGTGGGCATTTTCTGAAAAAATGTTCAATTTAACACACACAGTGGCCAGTTGATGTTAAAGAAACACTAGAAACATGCATTAAAAATCCCAGCAATACCATAATACTTATTTTGAAGGGTTCTTCAGGCTTTTTTATAAAAATTATTTCTGCCAACCTGTGGGAGAAATGTCGTTAGGTAGGTACTTACCTGTTCCACCGATGTCTGTCCTCACACAGGCGGCAGGCTCCTCTGCCCGGATCCTGACCGGATGTGTGCGGTTATTTGTCTGTTCAGGTGTGCTTGTTGTTATGCAGCTGAGCAGGAAGAGAAACTCACACATCCAGTTGGAAGAGCTTGCCACCTATGTGCATGCAGAAGAGATGGTGGCATCAGCAGAGCAAGGGACGGGGAAGTATTAACCTAACAATCTTTCTTCCAAAATTTAGAAGAAAGCACTTTTTAGAAAGCCCAGAGTACCCCTTTAAATATGTGTTCCAAAAGATTCAGTATCTCCCTCCTTCCCCTGTGAGCACTGATCAGCTGAATTGTCTCATGTAATGGCATATCGCATCTTTAGGATCTGCCACCAATATCAGACAGGTGCGGATCCCACGCCTGAGAGCCACTCCTGTGTCCAGAACAGGGCCCCTACACTGTGCGCTTTCTATTGGAGTTGTGATAATCGGCAAGCAAGCATGCTGGCTATTATCTGAACACCCATAGAAGTGAATGGAGGGTGGCCTTGCTTGTTTGGTGCATTCTCCTTAATTTTGGGGATCATGTTCTGGAGACAGGAGCAGGTTCCACCTCTGGGACCCGCTCCTATCTCAAATTAGTGGCATATCCTAGCGATATGCCACCAAAGTCTGAGATAAGACAACCCCTTTACCTCCTTGGCAAACATTGATGTACGTCATGGAATGCCTTGTGTTAAGGCACATGTTCTACATATACATCATGGCAATCACATGGGTACAGAAGCTTTGCCTATGTGATCAGCATCTGTAGACAGGCTTCTGCTGTTTCAGTTGGATCAGAGAAACCTCTGATCTCAGCCATTTAATTCTGCTACGGTCAATGGCAGCCATGGCATCTGAGCGGTTTGTCAGAAGAAGGGGGTACAGGGGAGATGCAGTTTGTCAGAAACAAAGGAATGCTACTATTTCTTGGCTGTAAGGGTCGTATTAGATGGGCAGGTATTTGTACATAATATACCATAACTCACTTTTCATGGAGTCGTTTGCCTTCAAAAGACTATCAATGACACAAGTCACTAAGTATTTTTGCTGGTTATTGTGATTCAAACAATAATGACTCCTAATAGGCTCTTAAAGGGGGTCTGTAGTTCTGTAAAACTGATGACCTATCCTCTGGATAGATCATCAGCATCTGATCGGTGGCGGTCCGACACCCGGGACCCCCGCCAATCAGCTGTTTGAGAAGGCAGCGGCGCTGCAGGAGCGCCGCGGCCATCTCTGTGTTTACCGCAGGCCAGTGACGTCACGACTAGTATCACTGGCCTGGGCGGGGCTAAACTCTGTTCACTTGAATGGAGCTTAGCCCCGCCCAGGCCAGTGATACTAGTCATGACGTCACTGGCCTGCGGTAAACACAGAGAAGGCCGTGGCGCTCCTGCAGCCACAGCTGATCGGCGGGGTCTCAGGTGTCGGACCGCCGCCGATCAGAGGCTGATGATCTATCCAGAGGATAGGTCATCAGTTTTACAGAACTGCAGAACCCCTTTAATGTTTGAATAGATAACTAGCCAACAGTGTCAGGAATCTGAGTTTTTGCAACTTTGTTTTGTACAATTTCTTATAGTTTATTTTTATTTTAACTATGTTGCTTTTGAGATATGTATGTAGTAAATGGTCTTTTTGTGTCTGTAGCTGAAACCATACATCAATGGACCTTTTACCCCTGACTTGGCAAACCCTGTATCTGATGTGGGAACTATTGCAGAACAGAAGGGATGGCCTTTGGATATCAGAGTTGGTAGGTTGTTTGGGAGAAGATTGAGAGAAATTCATTATGTTGCTTGCTCATGTGTAACTTAAACTTCTGTGCTCTTGCCAGGCCTCATTGGCAGCTGTACAAATTCCAGTTATGAGGATATGGGCCGTGCAGCTGCTGTAGCTAAACAAGCTTTAGCACACGGACTGAAATGCAAATCTAACTTTACAATAACTCCAGGTTCAGAACAAATCCGAGCCACCATTGAGCGAGACGGTTATGTAAGTACTGGGTCGTCTTTTGAAGACTGCAGAATATTTGATTGTTTGAAGTTATTGCTGTAATAAATGTATTTATCTCTTAGCTTTCAATCTGTTGTCGCTCTTACTGTGTGTATGTGGTTATACTGGAATTCAATGCAGTTTTTCTATTTACCTATTGATTAGAAAAAAACACAAACAAGAAAAAACGCTGGCTGTGTGTGTGTGCATTTTATATAGACGGCACTGTGGGGGAGATATATATTTAGTGGGCCATTATAGACACTGGAGGCACTACAGGGAGGGGGCCTGTTATAGATACTGTGGGCAGTATAGTGGTCATAACGTATACAGGATGCACTGTGGTAGGGGCCATAATATATACTGAGGGAACTGCAGAGGTTGTGGTCTTTAAAAAAAATAAATAAATAAATTTAAAAAAAAATTAATCAGTCTTATTTTTTTTTTCACTGTCTTGTGAATATACCCTTAGTTTAAAACCTCATTAGGATTAATAAATTTGAGCCGTTGTGTTAGGAAAAGTCACTGAGATACATCATTTCTTAAAAATATCATTATGCTACATCCAACTGTAATAAAGACAAACTAAATCCCTTTAAATAGGTATAGTGCATGATATGTTTCTCTTTGTTGCCAATAGGCTGCCATTCTTCGTGATGTTGGCGGTGTAGTACTTGCAAATGCCTGTGGACCTTGTATTGGACAGTGGGACAGGTATGTTGAGTTCTTTTTATTCATTTTTTTTTTTTTTTTTTTTTTACAGACATTTGGAAATAGTCATTTTTCTATATACAGTGTAATATTGATTTGGTAAACTCATTACTTACAGGAAGGATATTAAGAAGGGAGAGAAGAACACAATTGTCACTTCATACAACAGAAACTTCACTGGAAGGAATGATGCAAATCCTGAGACACATGCATTTGTTACATCTCCAGAGGTATTTAGTTTATTTAGAGCAACATACATAAGGCTCTGAGGGACTACAGGCTGCGCTCAGCTCTGCAGGATATAGTGGGAGAAGGAACAGTCGATTTAATACAGATTCATTCATTCATTCATTCATTCATTCATTCATCCATCCATGAATGGCTCTTGAGTAGATTGTTTGACATCAACTAATTTCTGGAAAAAGTCATACAGTTAAAGTGCTTATCCAGCAGTACTGAGATGGAGATATATACGTATAGATGGTTATATGGTTGGAGATATATTATTCTCTAAGATACCTCACAGAGCTTTAGAAGTTAAAAAAAAAAAAAAAAAAAAAAAAATACATGGTTTGTTCTCCACCTCATGGTCCTGGCTCAACACGCTGGAATACCAGGAAAGGGCAGCTCGGTCAATCACTGGCTGAGGTGGCTCACTGCTATGGGCAAGTGGAGAGTAGCAGGGGCTGGAGTAGTGGTAGAATGGCAGAGGATTGGTGAGGAGTATGGCATTTTTCATTTTAACTCTGTGGGATGTACAGTACAGACCAAAAGTTTGGACACACCTTCTCATTCAAAGAGTTTTCTGTATTTTCATGACTATGAAAATTGTAGATTCTCACTGAAGGCATCAAAACTATGAATTAACACATGTGGAATTGTATACTTAACAAAAAAGTGTGAAACAACTGAAAATGTCTTATATTCTAGGTTTTTCAAAGTAGCCACCTTTTGCTTTGATTACTGCTTTGCGCACTCTTGGCATTCTCTTGATGAGCTTCAAGAGGTAGTCACCTGAAATGGTTTTCACTTCACAGGTGTGCCCTGTCAAGTTTAATAAGTGGGATTTCTTGCCTTATAAATGGGGTTGAGACCATGAGTTGTGTTGGGCAGAAGTCAGGCGGATACACAGCTGATAGTCCTACTGAATAGACTGTTAGAATTTGTATTATGGCAAGAAAAAAGCAGCTAAGTAAAGAAAAACGAGTGGCCATCATTACTTTAAGAAATGAAGGTCAGTCAGTCCGAAAAATTGGGAAAACTTTGAAAGTGTCCCCAAGTGCAGTCGCAAAAACCATCAAGTGCTACAAAGAAACTGGCTCACATGAGGACCGCCCCAGGAAAGGAAGACCAAGAGTCACCACTGCTGCGGAGGATACGTTCATCCAAGTCACCAGCCTCAGAAATCCCAGGTTAACAGCAGCTCAGATTAGAGACCAGGTCAATGCCACACAGAGTTCTAGCAGCAGACACATCTCTACAACAACTGTTAAGAGGAGACTGTGTGCAGCAGGCCTTCATGGTAAAATAGCTGTTAGGAAACCACTGCTAAGGACAGGCAACAAGCAGAAGAGACTTGTTTGGGCTAAAGAACACAAGGAATGGACCAGTGGAAATCTGTGCTCTGGTCTGATGAGTCCAAATTTGAGATCTTTGGTTCCAACCACTGTGTCTTTGTGCGATGCAGAAAAGGTGAACAGATGGACTCTACATGCCTGGTTCCCACCGTGAAGCATGGAGGAGGAGGTGTGATGGTGTGGGGGTGCTTTGCTGGTGACACTATTGGGGATTTATTCAAAATTGAAGGCATACTGAACCAGCATGGCTACCACAGCATCTTGCAGCGGCATGCTATTCCACTCGGTTTGCGTTTAGTTGGACCATCATTCATTTATTTATCAACAGGACAATGACCCCAAACACACCTCCAGGCTGTGTAAGGGCTATTTGACCAAGAAGGAGAGTGATGGGGTGCTACGCCAGATGACCTGGCCTCCACAGTCACCAGACCTGAACCCAATCGAGATGGTTTGGGGTGAGCTGGACCGCAGAGTGAAGGCAAAAGGGCCAACAAGTGCTAAGCATCTCTGGGAACTCCTTCAAGACTGTTGGAATACCATTTCAGGTGACTACCTCTTGAAGCTCATCAAGAGAATGCCAAGAGTGTGCAAAGCAGCAATCAAAGCAAAAGGTGGCTACTTTGAAGAACCTAGAATATGACATATTTTCAGTTGTTTCACACTTTTTTGTTAAGTATATATAATTCCACATGTGTTAATTTATAGTTTTGATGCCTTCAGTGTGAATCTACGATTTTCATAGTCATGAAAATACAGAAAACTCTTTGAATGAGAAGGTGTGTCCAAACTTCTGGTCTGTACTGTATATCTGTATAGATAGGTTTGTATATATACGCACACACCACTGGTCATCCCCTTTTAAAAGGCATTACAATATAATCTTCATGTTAGAGCCGCTTTAGATTAGATACTAGAGTTGCATAAATAACCTATTCTATGAGCCTAATAAAGGGGTAATGCCATGATTGATGGAACTGAGCAAGTAGCTTAGTAGATGAACTTGCACTTCACTATACAAATTAAACACCAGAGGTCACCATAATAATGAAGTAAAGAGTATTTCACTACTGGAGCATTTTTCTAACAGAAAGTAAATTCCAAAGTAATTAGATTTTTGTTAATATGTTGCATAATAAAATATTATTGGCAAAACCCCTTGGCTTCATGTTCTGAAGGGTTGCTGTTTTCTAGTGTATCGCCCATATCACACAAATGTTGATCTGGTATTAATACATTGGCGTAACATTGAGTTATTTTAGTTGTTTTTCAATTGTGTTTTTTTTAACTTTCAGATAGTTACAGCTTTGTCAATTGCCGGAACCTTAAAGTTTGACCCAGAAAAAGACTTTCTCACTGGTGCTGATGGAAAGAAATTTAAACTGGAGGCTCCAGATGCAGATGAGCTGCCAAAATCTGTGAGTTTCTTTTGCGATAACTGCACTTTACTTTGACAAAAGAAAAAAAAAAATATAACTTGATATATGAATTTAAGTGGTTTTCTGAGATTTGCATATTGATGTCTTATCCTCCGGATAGGTGGTAAATACGAGATCAGTGGGGAAACCCTGACGATGAGTTGTACGATGCGGCCGTGGTGCTCCGTGAGTCCTTAGGCCTCTTTCTAGGCCATGTAATATGACATTCATTGGTCCATTCATTCATGTCCAGCACTCACTGGAGGTCTGGTGAGCGTCATGGCTCTCTGAAACTGCCGATAGGCTGCGGTGCCAAGAGTTGGACCCCCGCTAATCTCATATTGACCCTGAGGATAGGTCATCCTTATGTAAATCCTGGACAACCTCTTTAAGATGTGTAAATTGCTGCATCATTTTCTACAAAACCCACTTATGTTCCGCGATTGGGCTGTTTCTTTTCTTGCATACTTTATTTAACATTAATCTTTTTTTTCTACCAGAATTTTGATCCAGGTCAAGACACCTACCAGTACCCACCTAAAGATGGAAGTACTGAGCGTGTAGATGTGAACCCCTCAAGCCAGCGCCTGCAACTTTTGGAGCCTTTTGATAAGTGGGATGGAAAAGATCTTGAAAACATGCAGATTCTCATAAAGGTAAAACATGGCAACCCTTCTGCACTCTAGTGACTTTAGTTCTTGTTAAAGGGGTTTTTCAATTAAGGCACTATAGGTGTTCTGAAACTACAACTCCCAGAATGCTCCATTCACTTTTATAGGAGTTGTAAGAAAAGCTGAGCATGTTTGCATTCTGGGAGTTGTAGTTTCACAGCCCCTGGAATGCTGAAGGTTGCTGATCCCTGGGATAGGGCATATGTTTCTGGTTGGTGGGGGCCAACAACCATGCTCCCCCTCCCAAAGAGGTGAATAGGAGTTGCAGAAATGGCACAGCTTGTGAGCTACGTAATTTGTGTACCTCCCATTCACTTCTATGGGAGTTATGCAAGTAGTGTAGCACAGTGAGCTCAGTTGTTTCCGTAAATCTGCTCACCTTTTGCAGCCTGAACGTGGTAGCCAGCAGGATGGGATCATTTTTCAGCATTGGGACCCGCACCTATCAGATCTTTTAGATGAGTGCCCTTTTAACATGTGTGAATAAATGTACAGCTATGTATGTACCTAAAGATGCCGTTATTTATATTGTGTTGCAAAAAGCAAGCACACTTGTGGCAGTGGGGAAAAAGCTGCATTCAGTAGGCAAAACAATCCCACTGTTTATGGAGTGGGTGTCTGGCCAGTTAAAAATGTTCTTTTTACATTAGACGATTTTTATAAAAAAAAATGGCCAGACAACCCCTTTAAGGGGTAAAGAGCATGATCAGTGTTTAATTGTAACTTGCTTATTTTCTTGTGGTGTCTTAATGACAGGTAAAGGGCAAGTGTACAACAGATCACATTTCCGCAGCTGGACCCTGGTTGAAATTTAGAGGTCACTTGGACAACATTTCTAATAACTTACTGATCGGTGCCATCAACATAGAGAACAACAAGGCCAATAGCGTGAAAAATGCTTTAACTCAGGAATATGGACCAGTCCCTGACACAGCTCGCTACTACAAGGTAACGTTTTTGTATGTCCTTAGTGTTACAGATTTTAACCCTTTCAGTACCGGATGTTTTTCGGCTTTTCGTTTTGCACTCCCTGCCTTCAAACAGCCATAACTCTTTTATTTTTCTGTTCACATAGCTGTATGAGGGCTTGTTTTTTGCGGGACAAGTTGTACTTTCCAACGCCTCCATTTAATATTGCATATGGTGTAGTGGGAAGCGGGAAAACAATTCCAAATCGGTTGAAATTGCAAAAAAAACGCTATTCCGCTACAGTGCTACGGGTTTTTTTATTTACAGCGTTCGATGTTCATTTAACCCCTTCGCGCCCGGAGCTTTTTTCGGTTCTGCATTTTCGTTTTGCGCTCCCTGCCTTCAAACAGCCATAACTCTTATTTTTCTGTTCACATAGCTGTATGAGGGCTTGTTTTTTGCGGGACAAGTTGTACTTCCAACGCCACCATTTAATATTGCATACGGTGTAGTGGGAAGCGGGAAAAAAATTCCAAACCGGGTGAAAATTGCAAAGAAAACGCTATTCCGCTACAGTTCTACGGGTTTCTTATTTACAGCGTTCGATGTGCATTAAAACTGATCCGTTACTTTCATTCTACTGGTCAGTACGAATCTGGCAATACCCTAATATGTATAAGTTTTTCCTGCGTTTTCATAGTGATAAAATAATTAGAAAGTTGCCCCTTTTTTTTTTTTTTTTTTTTTTTCCTTGTCAAATCTTGACTCCTATAACTTTTTGGTATTTATGTGTACGGAGCTGTATGGGGGCTCATTTTTTGCGGGGCGATCTGAACTTTTTATTGATACCATTCTGGGGGGGGGTGTGACTTTTTGATCACTTTTTATTTAATTTTTTTTAGAAAAAAAGCAACAAAAAACAGCGAATCGACATTTTGACGCTTTTTTCTGCCACACAATTCGCCGTATTGGAATATTTTTTAATATTTTAAAAGTACAGGCGTTTTCGGTCACGGTGATACCCATGAAATCTATATTTATTGTTATTTAGGTATTTTTTAATTATACGGAAAGGGGGGTGATTTAAACTTTTATATTTTTATTTTTTTTATATATTTTTTAACCTTTTTTAATTTTTTGTGATTATTTTAAAGCTCAAATATGAGCAAATAGATTTTATTTTTTCTTTATGAGCAATCAGGAGTTTTTAATATTGAATAAAAACTCAATTTGCTTATTTCTTATCCTGGCCTGCCAACATCAGCGAGGTTTACAGCTTTCAGATCGTGTACAGACACCCCATTTGACCACATGGGGCGTCTGTACACCACCCAGAAGCGAATGCTTCCGGGTTTTTGCGCTACTAGATGCCATGATCTCATGTGATCACGGCATCTAATTGCTGAAGAGGAAACCGCCGATGGCGGTAAGTACCCGCAAGTCTCTGCTGTTAGAAACAGCAGAGACTTGCCGGCCATGACAACCGCCACACATGCGAGCGGGCGCCATGTGTCCACATCAAGAGTTAAAGTCCCTTGACTAGTGTACGTAGATAAGTGAATCGAAATGAACAGTAAAAAGTCTTGTGGTGATTGCTTCCAGTGTCAGCATGCAGTCGGCACCATTGTATAGTGTACAATGCTACATAAGCAGCCTGGGTAAATTCACCCTAGATCTCTGTGGCAAAAGTGATGTGATATTGGGAGATCTTATGATTGCTTCACCTCCGCCATGGACCATCTTCCAGGTTTTACCCTTTTGCTACCAGGGTTGTTTGGGAACTGTCCTGACTAGCAGAGGTAGAGCATGTGCACAGCTTTGACATGTACAAATAAAACTTACAAAATTTTAAAAAATCATATTAAACCTACCCCTCCATACCCATGTTTTTTTTTTTTTTTTTTTTTTAAAGTAGAAACCGGGCATTTTATACACACAGGTAGTGATGAGAGAAGCGAGCCTCACATCCTAGATCGCTTCTCAAAACTTTGTTTTAATGCTGTACAGAGATGTCTCCGTACAGCATTATAAGGCAAATTTGTCATCATGGAAGTCCATTTTATAGATTAACAGTGCTGATACAGAGGCCACACAGAATCTGTCATCTACAAATGTGTTAACTATATACTGTACACAACAAACTGCTGCCCCCCTTTCCATTCTTGAAAGGCCTCAAGTCAGTCTTGAACTGCTGCTTGGAATGTGTAATGTGGGGCTTGTGTAACTTGCTTTCAAATCTGTTACTGAATTGAAATGGAGCAATGTTGTAAGCTGCTCCCTACACTGCTTAATGGAGACAGGATTGCCCTCACTTTGCTGTTCAGATGAGAAATTCAGGTTCTGTTGTCTGGCAGTAGGTATGTCAGTATTTAAGAAGTACACAGGTCCTGTTAGAGGCATATATTATCTAAATGGTCTTATCCCTGTTGTAGGCACATGGAATTAAATGGGTTGTCATCGGTGATGAGAACTATGGAGAAGGATCTAGTAGAGAGCATGCAGCCCTGGAACCAAGGCATTTGGGAGGCAGAGCCATCATTACCAAGAGCTTTGCAAGAATTCATGGTGAGTTTCAGTATTGTGGAGCCCATTTAGTATGTGGGTTTTATTATATTTTACAGTGCACTAATACTCAACTATATTTCAGAAACCAACCTAAAGAAGCAGGGACTCCTGCCTCTCACTTTCTCTGACCCAGCTGATTATGATAAGATTCATCCTGAGGACAAGATCACACTTGCAGGGCTTAAAGATTTGGCACCTGGAAAGGTAATGAATTCAAGCAGCCATGCCAAGCTTATCATGCCCCTTCATGTCAAGTTTAATAAACTTTCATTTACTGTAGTATGAATTCTAAATGTTTTTGAGAGAGAGAATAATAAGACTGCTTCTTCTGCCTTATTACAGCCCGTCAACTGTATCATCACACATCAGAATGGTAGCCAAGAGACAATCGCGCTGAACCACACTTTCAATGAGACACAGCTTGAATGGTTTAAATCTGGCAGCGCTCTCAACCGCATGAAAGAACTCCAGAAGTAGAAGCACTTTGGCCCATCTTTGCCACTAACAGACTGTTCCCAGAATGATTAACCATGACAACATGTCAATCAGAAAGATGGCACTTAAACTGTTTCTTCATCCAATCTGTGTTAAATAAAAATCTGTTCAAGGTCCTCCTATTGCAGGAGCTGCCACTCGTACAATCCTTACGTGGCTCTGGCATACATCTTGTATTTATTGGCAGCTTCCTGTTTGATCGATCCTACTGCTGTAACGCTGTCCAGTCTGTGAAAAGGTTAACATGAATCATGCTGCATTATTAATATATATATTTTATTTCAGAGCAGACTTAATTCATTAAACTCTATGATGGGTTGCATTTAATGGTCAATTTCTTTGTGGCACTGGTATGTGTGGATCATTCTGATGCCACATAGTTTAGTAAATGGCTTTTTCAGTATTGTACCCGCTTGAACCAGTGACATTCTTTGCAGCTTATGATACCGATTTCTCTTCTGCACTGGTACAGTGTGCGCCATGTTTTATGCATTCTAATCTAAGATACTGTACCTATTGGGTTAATTTTCATTTAATCAGTGTCTGCTGTAACAAAACTTTCATTCAGGGCTCATGCACACAACCGTTGGCTACTTTGCAGTTCATAAATTGCGAATTGGCAAAACGTGGATACTGGCCACGTGCATTCCATATTTTGCAGGACAGAACAGCTGGCTTCTAATAGAACAGTTGTATCCTTGTCCAAAATGTGGACAATTATAGGACATGTTCTATTTTTTTTTTTTTTTTTGCGGCCCAATTGAAGTGAATGGTTCCGCATATGGGCTGCAAAAAAACAGGGTACATAAGCCCTATAATGGACTAATGCCCCATAAACATGTTAGGCGAGCACTTAATGGAATGTATCTGAAGAAAAACAATAAAATTCTGGGGTACAAATCTGTCACTGTGAATTTGTACAGTATGGGGTTACAGAATGGATCAACTGGCTATGTAAAAATCACTGCATTAACCCTCGAGGACCTTGTGATTTTTTCACTTCCTGGCCTGGAGCCATATAGCTATATATATATCCTTCACAGAACTGTATGAATGCTTGTTTTTTTTTTGTGGGATAAGTTGTACTTTTTAATGGCATTTACTATTGCATACGATGTACTGTAGTGGGAAGCCAGAAAAAAATTCCAAATTGAATTGTAAAAAAAAATGTAGTTCTGTGCCACAGTGGGTATGAATTATTATATTTTTTTATTATAATTTTTATCTATACAAAAAATGTCTTCACTTGGGGCTCAAGAAATGCCAAGTCTGCCCTTGATTGTAAGGGGGCACTGAGGGCAGCACAGTGGCTCAATGGTTAACATTGGTACCTTGCAGCATTGGGGTTCTAGGTTCATATCCAATCAGGACATCATCTGAATGGAGTTTGTATGCTCTACCACACTCTAAACACATACTGATAGGGAACTTAGATTGAGAATCGGGGACAGCAAGCAATGATAATGTCTGTAAAGCTACTACTGTGTGAGGGCACCTGTACTGGGCACTAATGGGACATCGCTGCTGTGTAGGAGCACTAAGGGGGAATAATTATGTGGGGGCACAGAGGGGACTGGGCAGTATTGGACTGGTACAGACTGGCATTGGGTGGGAGTTATAGGCTTGGCTTAAAGGGGTTGTCTCACTTCAGCAAATAGCATTTATCATGTAGAGAAAGTTACTACAAGGCACTTAATAATGTATGGTGATTGTCCATATTCCTTTCTTTACCAGCTAGATTCATTTTTCCATCACATTATACACTGCTCATTTCCATGGTTATGGCCACCTTGCAATCCATCAGCAGTGGCTGTGCTTGCAGACTATAGAAAAAAAGCACCACCCTATGCATGCTCCCAAGGTCCCAGCCATGACAGAGGCCAGCACTTTTTTCTATAGTGGGCAAGCAGAACCCCCCCGTCACCTTGGCTTTTCAAAATGTAAGAGATGGAGACAGAGGGCTTAAAGGGGCATTCTGGTTACATTTAGTTATAGGCTATCTATAGGATAGGTGATAACTATTAAATCAGTGGGGGGGGGGTCTACTGCTTGGGCCACCACCATTCATGAGAAAGGAGGCCCTGTACCCAGGGGTGGACTGGGAACTTAAAATGGCCCTGGAAAAATACTAAAAGTGGCCACATTTTGTAGTTGGGTCCAAATTGATGGAAGGCAGGGCCAGCAATACCATATTGTGGCACATTATACCACCCCAACAGGGCCAAATACCACAGTCCATCACAAAATACCGCCAGCAGCACAAAATACATCCTCAAAAACTTCCACTGGCCAGCCGTGAGGAGGGCCCAAGCAGCCCCCTGCGCATCGGCCCACCAGGAAATTTCCCTGTAAGGTCTGCCCCTGCCTGTACCCCTCTGAAATGAATGGAGCAGCTGGTCACACATGTGCATGGCCTCTCCATTCACTTTTATAGGTGTTCTGGAGATGGCAGCTCTACTATCTCCGATATTCCCATAGAAATAAATGCAGCGGAATAACTGGAATACCCCCTTTAACCATGAAAAAGTTTCCCCTAAGATTATGTTTAATCCCTCTATGAAAGTGTCTGAAGTATGCTGGAACCCAATGTGATTTGGGCATGGCTAGGAAAATATACACTAGTTAATGTCAAAGAATCTGCAGCAAATATCTTAAACGGATAACATCATGAGTCTAGCTCTAATGCCTAGAGGCTGAATGGAATGCTATAGACACTCCACAGACTTGGGTATGGGCTGTGAGATAATTACTTAGTGGGGCATTTTGGGGAGTCGGTTCCTTTTTGCCAGATTGCTGAGGTCTCTGGTATTATATGAACAAAACTATATACACTACTCATATAAAGTTAGGGATATTTGGCTTGTGGGTGAAATTTCAGGATGAACCTAAAATGTACTCTAACCTTTACAGGTGACCTTACTGAGACCTTCTCTAAAGTTCGGAATGCACATGTCCAACTGTTCAATGTTTCAGTACTTTTTGTACAACTTGCTGTTCTCTAACAAGGAGCTTGTGGTCCGTGGTAGCGGAATTGTCCAGCATTAGAAAAACAGTGCCAGTCCTGGCTGCAGGTTGTGCATTGTATTGCAGCTGTGCCCCATTGACTCCAATGGAGCTGAGCTCCAAGGACAGGGGTGGCACTGTTTTTTGAATGAAGCAGTCATGTTTTTCTAATTCTGGACAATCCATTTAAAGGGAACCTGTCACCTCCTTTTCTCAAAATGAGCTGTTAACAGTACCTTAAAGTAGAGCCGAGTGTCATCCTAATGTTGTAGTTGAAACTCAGAACTGCCGGATGAAAAGGCTGAAAACAGAACTTTTAATCTTGCTGCGCTGGCTTTCCGGTGTGGGCTTGAAGTCAAGGGGGCAGCGGCCTCCTTGCTTCAAGTCAAGAAAGCCACTCCCCACTTGCGCTTGACTGACAGCCGGGGCCGGGGATCGCAGAAATCTCGCGCATGCGCGTTGCGCGACTGAGTACTGCGCGATCCCGGCACCCGGCTCTTCATGTTGCCGGCGCTTCAGTAGTCATTGCGCATGCGCCGCCTTACATCAGTGACCCCGTGCGTGGACGGCGGGCGCGCTCTCCCAAGCGCGCTCGCATAGTAAGGCGGCGCATGCGCAATGACTACTGAAGCGCCGGCAACATGAAGAGCCGGGTGCCGGGATCGCGCAGTACTCAGTCGCGCAACGCGCATGCGCGAGATTTCTGCGATCCCCGGCACCCCGGCTAACTGTCAGTCAAGCGCAAGTGGGGAGTGGCTTTCTTGACTTGAAGCAAGGAGGCCGCTGCCCCCTTGACTTCAAGCCCACACCGGAAAGCCAGCGCAGCAAGATTAAAAGTTCTGTTTTCAGCCTTTTCATCCGGCAGTTCTGAGTTTCAACTACAACATTAGGATGACACTCGGCTCTACTTTAAGGTACTGTTAACAGCTCATTTTGAGAAAAGGAGGTGACAGGTTCCCTTTAAGATTCCAGCACACCTGGCACCCCTGATCTCCTAAGGTTTGAGCAGACAGAGATTGTAACACCTGAAGACCAACAATAAAGTAACCAAATAACATATTTGTAAACATAGCATCAAGCCTCCACGTTTACAGTAGTGTAATTTAAGAGCCCATCATTAGTGAGCTCCATTAAGTGGAAATCAGGTATAAAATAACTTGGGAAAGTGTAGGATATTTTATCCGCTTGAGCAGTTACATTGCAGTAACATGAGGGCTCCTATAGATTGTAGGAGGTTTGGGATGAACCACCTGCCATTATTCCCTAGGTGGTTCAGTAGGATGGGAACCAGCCACTCTGGATGGGCTATCACTGGTAGTTCATAGGTTCTCTCCTATCTGGTGATGAGAAGGAGCCCCAACAGTGAAGGATTTTCTTTTTGTGTAGAGCGATAAGTACGGGTTTCAAGGTACTCCAAATTCAGGATCTCATCAGAAATGCGGCCTATCCCCCCATTAGCAAATACTTGCTAAAAACTGAATACTCCCATAGAACCCCTTTAACTTCCTCTATGTGTGCACTGATGGAATGGTAGAGAGGATTTACACTTTGTCAGACTGTGGAGGAGTGGTAACAAATAGTGCACCATACCTCCACCAGCAGCTATCCAAATTGTAGATAATTTAAGGAGCCTTGAGGGCCTTTTACATTACCAAGCTAATGCACTGGGTTCCTGAATATGAAACTGGACCCCTCTCCCCCTGAGTTGCAATGCATTAGATAAGTCTAATGTAAGAAGCCCTCATTACTAAGAATGGGAGCGTCTCCTGAACATCACCCAGGGGCATAGCACGCAGACAGACCACTGTATACAGACAAGTCCAGTGAGTGGATATCAAGTTTGGTCCACCCTGATCCTACCCAAAGTGAATGTGTGCCCCAGCCCCTCGCAAGCAGCCTCTTCACCACGAGAAAGGTCAGGATACAGGAGCTCCACCGCCACATACACAATTCATTATGCTAGTCGGCTCCCTGTCTCTGCCATACTCCCAAAACAGTGCTGGATGCTCTGATCCCACCAGCCCATACCACACTCCTGAGCTGTAACCCAGCTTTTCCACTGCTCTTGTGATGGCATTATCCCAAGCAGTGAAAAAGACAGATTTTAGCTCAGGTTACACTCACAGCATATCCACAGCGATCCATTTACCAGACAGAGGTGAAATGAGTCTCCCTTTGTCCCCTGTCATACCAGCATATGTTGATGCACATTTTAATGTGGTATGGAATAGCATAGTAGACTACGCTAAGTCCTGAATAAATTACACATTAAAAATATATTTCAAACAACTTAAATGCTATACATTTTCTAGTTCAATTTATTCACTTTTTGCCCTATTAAAATCATAATATAGTTGTCATTCCAATCCTTCACCTACTACTATAGATTACTTTAAAGCAGGGGTGCACAAGCTGCGGCCCGGGGGCCACATGCCGCCCTTGATAGCATTCTATGCGGCCCCCAACCATCTGGAGGCAGACATGTATGTCTATGTCTTGTGGCTGCTCACATGTATTTTTCATGTATTCTCCCATTAGATGGGAGTCCTGGAGGTGTAACTAGACATTAATGGTATATACTGTATGTTCAATATGCCATAAATACAGTATTTTAGTTCTTAATACCCCTTTAAATTAAATTTTCGGCCCTCGTCATTGTTTCAGTCTGGCAATGTGGCCCCCAACCGGAAAACGTTGTGCATCCCTGCTTTAAAGTAACTCTAAACGGACAATAGTTTACACTGCCATTGCTTGACTGATGACGGCTTATAGACTTACAATGTGTAGTATTTAAATTTGAATAGATTATTGCTGACGTACACATTTCCATGAATCTCAGAGCCCTTTATAGGCATTAAGGGGGTCATTTTTATCCAGAAATACACTCATATTAGACATACTTTCAATGGAGATTGCGGCGCAACCCATTAATTTCAATAGGTCTGTGTACATAAACGTTGTTTTTCATGCATCATCTTTGCGTTCAGGAAAAATTGCAGCATGTTCTATGTTGTGTGTTTTTTTTATGCAGCTCTGGCTCTCTAGAGTGAATGGGGCTTGCATGAAAAATGGAATGTATCTGGATGTTTTCACTGCTGGTTGCTGGGAGATGTAGATTATTATTCTTCAGTTTTTCGTGAAAACAGCATCAAAAAACAGATTGCATCCATACAGAAAAAACTGAAACACTCAACGCAATTGCAGACAAAACTGATTGGACTTGCGTGCAGAAACATTAGTTTTTCCCCTGAACAGATCCTGACACAATCCATATCGCTCATGTGAAAGAGGCCTAAAACCTACATGTGCAACTTCCCTTAAAGGGGTTCTCCGGGAATTAAGAAAATAAAAATACTTAAATATTACTCTATTATAAATATATTCCCAAATACCTTCCATTAGTTATAATGGCTCGTTTTGTCTGGGGGGGCAATCATTAGGGGAAATAAAATGGCCGCCGTCCTATTAGTACACACAAAACCTGTCCTAATCACACAGGAGGGCAAGTTACTTCACAACACTGAGGTAAAGAGCTGCCTCATCCTCCTCTCTACTTGTCAGGGATTATGATCCTGAATACAGATGATAAGATCTTCAGCTGAATCTCTGGGTAATGTAGTTCATGAGGATCCACATTCCCACCTCCTCTCTGTACTTCATATCTCCTCATGAACTCTATTCCTACAGAGATTCAGCTGAAGATCTTATCAGTATTCAGGATCAGTAATCCCTGACAAGTAGGAGAGGAGGATGAGGCAGCTCTTTTTTAACTTCCATTTCTAAGCAAAAAATTCCAGTTCCAGGTGTTGTATGGAAATCTATGGGACATATTACATGCAGGACAAACAGGTGTTTTCTAGTAGTGGTGTTCTTTGACCCTTGAGGTGCTTTATTTTAGGTCAATTGAGTTTTCCCATTAGTTTTCATGCATGTGAAAAAAAACCTGAAGAATAACACACAGCACCTCCTAGTAACCATCAGTGAAAATGGGACTGTGCTTCAGTTTTCTTTCACTGACTTGAATTCATTGGGCAAGTACTGTGTGAAAAACACAAAATATAGAACATGCTGCATGCTTTCATGCAGGGCGATCCTCTGTGACAAAAAACAACCCATTGTGACTTTATTGTGTCAGTTTTCAGCCCTGGTGCTTGCAGCTTTAAGCAGCAGGCACTCAGGTGTGACCATTGCTTGTGTGCAAAACCCACAATCACAGTTCTCCATAGCTTGTAAAAGAAAGCTAAATATACAAAAATGCGCACACAAAAAAAATCCAAACACTCCTCTGTTTCGGGCCTATACTGCCTCAATTTGCAATTAAAACTAAATATATAAAAGAAATCTTCTGTCTGTCTCAGTAGATCAGACATTTTCTCCTCCTCCTTTCCACAATCGCATGAACTAGCTGCAGAAGGAGCCTCCCTTCTCTGTTTTGTATACAACAGTAGACAAATATTGTTAACCCCTTTACCAGCCAAACATGGAAGAGAAAAACAGGCTATGAACTTCTGTGCTCCCCCGCAAGACTTCTACAAGCTTTAGGAACAAGTTTATCTTGTATACACTTTTGTCATGATCAAAAGGCATACATAGCATTGTGAACACAGAAAGTTGTCTTCCCGTTGGTAAATGCAACAAGTGAATAAAAAGGAATTCTTCTATAAAGGGTCCTCACAAGTCTCTTGAGCACTCTCAATTGAAAAGAATATTCACAACTTTCTCAAGACGTTATAATCCACAAACCGTTAGTCCATTTTGATGCATTTTAAGAGGTTTTTCCTGAAACAGACTCCTCTATCTTCAGTTGTTAGTCCACCAGGAAAGAAGACCCAGACCAGGCTCACTTATGGAACCCTGATAGAATAAGAAACAATAGTCAAGATTTAGAATAATAATTCTAAAATGTGTAATGCATTTCCTTTACAGATTTTAACCCTTTTGCCACCAGTGTATTTTCCTCCTGTGGTTGCTGGGACACTGTTCACTTTTAAGGGTGCACTCACATCACCGTTTTGCTTTCCATTCTTCTGTTCCGTCAGAAGGAGAGAGGAAGAGGGGAAAAAAAAAAAAAAAAGATCCAGTAAAAATACGGATCCTGTTGCATCAGTTGTCATCCATTTCCGTCTGAGGTTTGTTTTTCTTTTAGATGGAAACAAAAGTACTGAATGCAGGACCCTTGACACTTTTAGCTCAAAATCTGCTCAAGAATACATCCCCCAAAAATGTCTTTCCATGCACGGGTCCCTCATACATTTTAAAGGGAGACTTTAATCCTGCAAACACCTTCCCATTAGGAAGGTACGGTTTGCAATTCAAATGTATAAGCTGTTTGAGAGTACCTCACGGTACGCCCATAGGTTTCAGGTTTACGAGGGAAAGACACAGCGCACTCACTGTTGGACCAGAGTTACCACCTCCATGTGGATAATTTCTATGTCAACATCCCATTCTTTAGGCCACCTGCACACGTTACGGAATACATATGGTTTTTCCACGCAGATTCCGGAATAACAGCAGCGTAGTACTTTACCAGCAAAGTTTATAAAATCTCATGTACACTTTGTGGATTGTTTCTGTGAAGAAATTGACCTGCATTGCGGATTTCCAAATCTGCAGGATGTCAATTATGTTTGTGGTTTTAGCGGTGCATCTAATGCGGCAAAACTGCATCTAATCCACACCTAAATCTGCAATTAGAAATTTTGGTACGGATATGCTGCCGAAACGCACATGAATCCACATAGAAATTTATGAGGATCTTATGTGCCTTCACCCACGCTCATGTGCAGGTGGCTTTAGAGGCCTCAGTTCAACCACAGCTTGTGGCACCATGTACAAAAATCAGAGGCATACCTACAACACAACCATTCAGAAGGGGCAAATGAAGGGCACTATATAGTGAGAACATCTTGTTGGTCAAGTATGAGAACATGTTACATCGACGACCATGTCAGTTGCTACCTCACTACTTCGATTAAGAATATTATTCATTGAACTACTACTAGTCTCATTTTACCACTACCCTCATCTTCCTTCTCTGTGTGCAGTTGCACAGCTGCTTCTAATTGCTAATCAGATTCTGCTATAAATGCTGTATTGCCCCTCACTACCTACCTGAGCTTAGGTTCCTAATTTACCAGTGAGAGTGCGCTATTCTGATTGTCTGCCTGTGTACCCAACTTCTGTCTGTTTATCGACTCTGATGCCTACCCTGACCTTAGCCTGCATACTATACTGACCCTTTGCTGCCTGCCCTGACCGACAGCTTCACAGAATTGCCTGCCTTGACCTCTGCCTGTTTACTGACTATGAGGATTGCCTGACCTCTTGATGCTTTGCAACTATGTCTCTGACTCCTGTAAGTCAGCTGCCAACTACACTGGGACTATTCCAAGAGGTAGCAGCCGGGTGGGTCCCCTGCAGCAAATGCCAGATTCCTGTATAGAGGTTGAAGGGTGAAAACCAGGGGATCGGCAGGATAACACCCTTAGCCCAAAGTCAAACTGGATAGTTTGTACAGTGGATCCACAAAACAAGAGGGATGTCCTTATGCTAATCAGAATACATGGGAAAGGCAGAACCCCTGTTCTTATACAAGGTACCACTACCCCCAAGACAGATTGCATTCTGGATTATAAGTACATGGGAGTAAGTGATGTTTCTGATCAAGTTCTGAAGCCGTACAGTGCCATGCAAAAAAACAAGATGTAAACGCATTAATTTCTCGAAAAAATATGCAAATTAATGTCAAAATTCTCACTACTACCCTTGATAAATTTAATGAGGGGTGTAGTTTTGTTTCCAAACTTGAGTCACGTCTCTTGAGTAATTAGAATTTTTTTTTATTTCTCCTCTGTAATTGTCAGCCTATGCTGTGTAATTGATCATATTTGGCCTGAAATGTGCACAGTGCTTTTAATCTTGTGTCCTGTGTGGGCCCCAAGAGGTTTAGAACTCTGTAATCTGGAGAAATTCAATAAACTGTGGGGTGCATTTCTCCCTATTACTGCTTGTGAAAATGGGAGTTTAATCCACGTAGGATAGGAAAAATTAAAAAAACATTTATTTCACGTCCAAAGGTTAATACAATCCATGAAATAAAAAAAAAAGCTCACACCACTCCTAGATTAATTCATTGAAAGGTGTAGTTTTAGGATTATTTGTGGGTTGTTTCTTATATTTTTGGCACCTGTAGGCCTCTGTAAACCTGTAATTGTGCCTGGAAAACGACTACTCTGCAAATACTCAGTCTCTGAAGACACCTGTCTAATGTAAAACCAGAAACTAGACAGAGAGGAGGGAGAGCCAACTACCTGAGCATGCACACTGTTAGAAAGAAGAGTACCGGAAACTGTAAAATTGCCCAAAATAAGAAAGAAGTGAAAAGACAAAAAAAGATTTCTACTTGTAACATTACTTTATTTATGACCTTGCCTCTTACCACTAATGTGTATGGTGCTTCCTTGCGTTGTGTCTCCTCGGCAGCTGTTGATGACTCTGTAGTGCTTGGTCCAGTTGGAGAGGTGTCTATGAAGGTTTCATCAACGACACGGAACCGGATATCTTCACCTATATCCATGTATAGGTCATGAGCGCCTTCTTCCGTCTCATACTCCCATACCCAAACTTGTTCTGCCTCATCACTGGAGTAAATGCGTAATGGACAAATAAAAGCTAACTTGTAAACTTTTATGGTAAAGGGGATATTCGGAAGTAAAGGGGTTTTCTACGATCTACGTAGATCTAATTTTCTACGAAAATTGGTCCCTGCTGGTCATTGTTGATTTTCCAGCAACGGTAACATGCTATACACCCGTGTGACTTCTGCATCCAATTACTTGTCAGCTACGACTTGTGTCCTATATGCTGCTGAGGCCAATGATTAGCTACAGTATTAAGGTAGATATATGGCATGTCACTGCAGAATGAACAATCAACAAAGACTGGCAGGCAACACTGGAGCGGGAGGAAATTTATCAGGTGAGTAATCGTTTCTTTTTTTTATGCCATTTCCTGGAAAACCCCTCTAAACGGGTTGGGGACACGTCACTGCTGAAGCCAGTCAGTGGCTGCATTGGTGTATGTAGCCATGTCCATTCCCCCCGACTCAAAGACAACAAGCTGGGAACAGATGGAAGGAGAAGCAGGAGCCAGGGAGTGGTGGGGAGCAGACAAATATGAATCATTTGCGAGGCAATGGAGGTTATGGGCCTTCCCTTAAAAATAACTATTGCTGGAAAACCCCTGCTGACTACCCATTGACTATAAACATCTGGATGTTCAGCACTTGTCTCTTTAAGGACATTTTGTACATTTTTGCAGAGATAGCAATTGCACACAAATCACAGCAACAGCAGGACTCCCCACAGAGAGGGCAGGGATGTTTTTTTTTTTCCCTGCCTTCCCTATCACTGTATACACATCAGGAAGTGGCAATGCCGATTTCTGCTCCAGTCACAGCAATCATGTGATCGCTGGTGGCCAGGTAACTACTGGAGCTGCTTGGTCTTAGCAGACCCAGATCAGCCTGCAGTGAGGCTGTATAGCCTTACGACCCTAATGGCTGTATTCCCCTGTAAGTGAGTATCCCCCTGTAAGTGAAGCTAATAAGTCAGCCCCAGTTACAGGAGAAGTCAGCAATAATAATAATAATAATAATAATAATAATAATAATAAAAATCGGTGAAAAATGCTTTGCAGCCGGACTGCATCCGGATGCGATGTGTTTATCACAGAAGCCTCATTCACTTCTAACAGACCAAGGCTGCAAGAAAAACGAAGAATATAAAAAATGCTGTGATTTTTACGTAATACAGAGATGATGCGTAAAAATAAACGCTTAAGTATACAGACCCATAGAAATGAATGGGTCAGTATTCAGTGTGGGTGCAATGTGTTCAATTCACACATCGCACCTGTACAGAAAACTGGCTTGTCTGAAAGGAGCCTAAAACTGCATTCCTGTCTATACAAATCATAGATGGCTTAAAAAGGATACAATTTAGCAGGCTGCTGCAAGGACTCTGGAGGTATAATGATATCATCAAAGAAGCCAAGAGATACTGAAGAGAAACAGGAGAAAATTATTGTGATACGTCATATGTCACATGAAACAAATTTATGGTTACCTCTACTTCTAACATTTCATCAGGGAACACAGTGGGGCAAATTTACTATTGAAAATGCATCTGTTTTTGGCACATTTTCTGTCAAAAAATTGGCATGCATGCTCTGCTTCACATTTACTGTTTTACACACTTTTCTAAGCAGGTTACGCCTTGTCCTACAAGAAGGGTGGCATCGTGGGGAAAGGAGGGGGCATGGCTTCATTGAAACGGGGCATGACAAACGCACCTCCGTGCAACTATGTCAACTTATTAGTGGCATAAACTTAGACTTTGGCGCACGGATGGAATTCTAGTGTAAATCTGGTGCAGGATTTAAGATACTCCACATTTATAAAGGTCCATGTGCCAGAAAAGTAAATTTATGTAATATTAAGACTGCAATTCCTCCACTATTTGTATATCTGCCCGTATATATATATATATATATATATATATATGCCCATATATATATACCCCCTGTGTGTATAATCAAAATCATCCGTGTCACAGCCGCAACACATGGGCAAATTTTCATATGACAGGACACGGACCTGGTGACTGCCAAACAACTGTCTCCAATGGTCTCCAGATCTGTGTTCCATGAGGAATGGACCAAAGTAGTGCAGGGCCTGAGTTTCTCTGGATCCATAGTCCAGAGAAACAGGTGTGAACAGCACCACTAACAGACAGCACACAGGCAAAAAATATGGCCATCCTCATTAGGTCTAAAGCTTAGTTCAAAGATTTCTATTCGATTAGAATACGATCTAAGGTGCTGTGTGCCAAATGAAAACTCCTGACTTATACAACTGTATGCCATACAGTTGCACTGGGGTGTGTTCTTGGCCACAAGAAGATCGCTTAATTGAAGACATTACAGAACTCTTCATCCATTATTCACTACATACATAATCTGTCACACTTACCATGAACTCCTTCAGGGCTACAGCCTTTAATTTTTCCCATTAGGATCTCATCAAGAAAAGGGTGGAAGACAACATATCGGAAATGGACTAAAAAGAAATAAAAGACCATGAAATACAGGGGTGCGATTTATCAAAATGACTGCAAAGGAAAACTAGATAATTTGCCAGTGTCTGTTTTTCTTTTCTCTCTCAATGGTTCCTCTACCTCTGTGTTAGTGATCTGCAGGATATCTCCAAAATCAAGAGATCTGAGGCTTGTACCAGCCCCCTTAGAAGTAAGTGGAAGGAGAATGAGTGTCTAAGACAGGACGCCAAAAGCAGAGAAGAAAAAAAATAAAAAATCAGCAGACTTGACTGTTGCCTGCTGAGGAAGACTGTGGCGATTGGTGAGCATATCCCGTGGTGCTTATACAGACTGTGCTTTTCTAGCGACTGAATGTTTTAATTAGAGTCCATATGAGAGCTTCAAGGTCCATCATTTGGATGTTTCTAAAATAAAAACATGAGAAATGGGATCTGACTGGTTACTATGGGCAGCAGCTCCTCTTTTTTATTTGCATTTTGTTTAATAAATCCCCTCAGTGTGCCTAGGGAACACCAAATTAGGGCTGCAGCTAACGATTATTTTAGCAATTGAATTATTGTGATATGTCATATGTCACATGAAACAAATTTATGGTTACCTCTACTTCTAACATTTCGTCAGGGAACACTAGGGCTATTGAAAATGCATCTGTTTTGACACTTTTTTTGTCAAAAAATTCTGCTTTACACACTTTACTAAGCAGGTTACACCTCGTCCTACAAAAAGGGTGGCATTGTGGGAAAAGTAGGGGCATGGCTTCATTGAAACGGCGCATGACAAACGCACCTCCGTGCAATTATGCCAACTTATTGGTGGTATAAACTTAGACTTACACAGGTTTTTTGGAGCACGGATGAAATTCTTCTCCTGCTATCACAGGGCAAGGTCTTTTTTGTTTACAAACTTACACTGCTAGGCGGAAGCTGATATCACTGGCACTAACGGGCGGGCCTTAGCGCTGCCCTAGCCTGTTTTACAAGCATTGGTGCCGGTAACATCACCGGGAACACTGCTTGGTGGAAGCCTCCGCCTAGCAGAGACCTGGTATGTCACCAGATCTGCTGAAAAAGTCCTGCGCGAATCAGCGCTGGCCAAAGGAGAGCATCGAAGCATGAAACGCTCACCTCATAGGGGATGCATAGATGATGAAGGGGATTTGTCCGGGTTCAGCTCTGAACCTGGACAACTCATTTAATAGTCATAATAGAAGAATTAAAGGAATTGAGTGTTAAAGGGGTTGTGGCAATCCCTATTAAAAGGATAAGGGATAAGAGACTGATTGGTGGGGATTCGACCACAGGGACCCTCATAAATTGTGAGAAGGGAGGTCCTGTTTCTCCCTGTATGACTGAACCAGTGGTCGTGCCTCTGAGCTGACTCTCCATTTGTCTATACGGGCTGCCAAAGAAAAGTGGAGTACTGTGCTCAGGTATCTCCAGAAATCCCAGAGATAAACCGAGCATCAGCGAGCTTGCTTGTTTTTGGTTGGGGTCCCAGTGGTCAAATTCTTATCCCCTTAGCCTGTGGAGAGGGGGGCAGTTTAATATTTGGCACAACTTAGGGTAAATAAAAGGTAGAAACAAGCAACTAAGGAGACTGATATATACACAAGTAATGTAACTGTAGTGAATTGTATTCTCCCTGTAAAGCACTGGCTGTTTCTGCTGCTTCAAGCTTGTAAGCGTCTTACTTAAAAATGGAACAAACATATTGCAAAGCTATATACAGAGGTCCCCAGTCTTTCTAGGTCACGAGTCAATCTCAAATACTAAATTTGGTGTTAGGCCAATCAGAAAAATCAAAAGGGAAATTGTAGTGTTAGCTGTCTGTGATATGGTCTTGACTCCAGTATCAAGTTGCGATAAAGCGGTAGAAGTGGCTTGGTAAATCATTAGTCAGAGCAACAGTCAAAGTTTGGAAATTATGCTTTATTTAATTACAGAGATATTGCCATTTTTCTATTCAGTTGATGTAGTCATCTTGGCAAAAGTAGCAACGGGAAATGAGGTAACATTAATGGTCAATTTTTAACTAGTTCACTTGCATTCATCGTCCACGTCAATAAAATGATAGTTGGGAGAAGAAAAATATATTTAACCAATTTTGATGTTAAATGCATTCCCTACAACTACTCTTTCCAGACTGTCCAGTCTTCCAGGCCCACTACAAAACACTGCTTGCACCGAATAGGACATAAATGCTCAAGGCAAAGGTTTTCAAAGAAGTCTATCATCAGGAGTAGAAAATGATTCAGCTCACCAGTCTGGTGCACAAGAGAAAGTCAGGTTATGAGTAAAGAACAAGACACATTCTGAAACGCGTCAACCAGCACTTCAAGCTAAACTGCTGAATTGGTGCCACTGGACTATGCTGTATTTTGATTTTATGCAAGTTTTCAAATAAAAAGGATGGAAGAGATTTATCAAACTGGTGTAAAGTAGAACTGGCTTAGTTGCCCATAGCAACCAACCAGATTCCACTTTTAATTTTTCAGAGCTCCTTTGGAAAATGAAAGGTGGAATCTGGTTGCTATGGGCAACTAAGCCAGTTCTACTTTACATCAGTTTGATAAATCTCCCCTGATACTTTTAAAAGCATGCAAATGATCTGTTTGTTTGTTTTTTACAGGATCCTGTTTTTCTTTGTTCTTCTGATGGAAGAGCGCAAAATAAAACAGTGATTTTTTAATTTTTTTTGCTTAGATAAATGGTCTTTATTGTTGATGTGGCACACAGCTCAGAACTTTTATTCTTCAACCTGCTGAACTGTTCCCTTCTCGGACACATAGATACCATCCAAGAACTTTCGGATATCCTTGTTCTTCACTGTGGTGGCTTGCTGGATCAAAGCAGAAGAGTTTGAAACAAGTTCAATGTCATTGTCTTCAAAAATAAGTTCATCCTTCTGGGCTTTTGACAATGAACAGACAGCACCTGGTCTCATATGCACCCTGCAGATGTACTTTTCACCCAAGAAGTTTCTTATCTCCACGAGTGACCCATTTTCCTGAAGAACTACGTTAATGGGAGAGGGAGCGTACACAGATCTCATCTTGGAATGAAAACCCAGAGTGACACCCTTGATCATGTTTTGAACATGGCTGCAGATTGTGCACACTGTGGTCAGCTCCTTCCTGTTACCACACCATTTGTCAACATGGAGCCTCCTCTTCTTCCTGCCCAGTAAGCACAGTTCTACATTGATGTGGTTGAAGTTTTTCCGCAGGGTTCCTCTGGGCCCCTTAAGGAAATATCAACAGTCTGGTTGCTAAGAATGGTCTTCATTCTCGCTGTTGACAGAGGAAAGGCGCCATGTTCCTTTAAGGCCTCATGCACACAGCTGTATGTATTTTGCAGTCTGCAAATTATAGATCCACAAAATACGGACACTGACCGCGCTCATGCCCTTTTTTGCAGGCCCAATAGTAGAAATGCCTATTCTTGTTTGCAAATGGACAAGAACAGGACGTGCTCTATAATCTGAGGGAGGGACACATGGTGTGCTGTCAGTTTTTGCGGTCTCATAGAAATGAATGGGTCCATGTCCGAAAAGCACATCAGCAGAAGCAGATCAGACGCTGACCAGAAATACGGTTGTGTACATGAGGCCTAATAGACATAGGGATTGGTTGGGTTTACATCCGTGCCGAATAACATACTGCTACAACCAAACAGTTTGAAAACACAGCACAGGACTAACATCCAGGACTAACCTTTGGTGTGAGAAGCTCCATCACCAGGAAAAATATAGGAGTCCTCCAGCTTTGTGATGTCATACAGGCAAATACAGAGGCCCACGTTGTACACCACCTAGTTGAGAAGAGCAGATCATGAATACTGTTAGGGTGGGTTCACACATAGGATTTTGCATGTTTGCGTTGTTAGTGGTGTTTTTTGCACCTGTGCGCGACAGTTCACGTCATAGCCGGCGGCAGCATGAAGATGATCACTGGAGCAGAGTGGTGCCGTCCGGAGCAGGAGAGGAAAGTGTTTTTTTTTATTTTATTAAACATGAGGCAATAGGGGTTGCTGGGGGCTGATCTGAGACAATGGGGGCTGCTGGGGGCTGATCTGAGGCAATGGGGGCTGCTGGTGGCTGATCTGAGGCAATGGGGGCTGCTGGGGGCTGATCTGAGGCAATGGGGGCTGATCTGAGGCAATGGGGGCTGGGGGCTGATCTGAGGCAATGGGGGCTGATCTGAGGCAATGGGGGCTGATCTGAGGCAATGGGGGCTGATCTGAGGCAATGGGGGCTGCTGGAGACTAATGTGAGAGGCTATGGGGGCTGCTGGGGGCTGATGATAGGCATATGGTGGCTAATGAAAGGCTGCTGGGAGCTAATGAGAGGCATATGGGGGCTGATCAGAAGCATGGGGCTCTTGTCTGAGGTCTGATTGGGGGTCATTCACATTGGGGGTCTGATCTAAGGTCTTGTTGAGGTCTTATTAACATTGGGGTCTGATTGGGGCTGTTAGCTGAGGTCTGATTAACACTGGGGGTCTGATTGGTGGTCTGACCTGAGGTCTAATGAAAAATATTTTTTTCCTATTGTCCTCCTCTAAAACCTAGGTGCGTCTTAAGGGACGGTGCGTCGTATAGTACGAAAAATACGACAACTGTTTTTGGCACTTTTTACATATTCTACAAGGAGAAAAAGGGAGGAAAAAAAACATGGTTCACACCACTAAAAAGCACCACAAAAACTGCACAAGCATTTAACATTTCCTTAGGTGATCTTTATCAACGTACCAAAAATTGTTGCAGGGGCGTTTTCAGGCGCAGTGTTTTACTTTTTTTTGTAGCCCCTCTAGGAGACTACAATGTCCACTAGTTTGTTTTTTTAAGACTTTTACTATACTCCCATGTTTTGTGGATCCGCAATTTACAGACTGTAAAACACGGCACGGTCGTGTGGATGCACCCTTAGTGTGCACCAGCCACCCCCGCCCCCCCCCCTTTCATGGTGTCTGAGTTGGGATGGGCACACTCTATATGAGCAATTCAACAGCAAGTAGAGTTCTTTTTTTTGGGGGGGGGGGGGTGGATGGAGCACACTGTCCTGAGTCCTCTATATAATAATGAGCCTACTACAGAACAGTGTCCTCCCAACCCCACAGGAACTCTTCTTGCTGCTGCCCTCTGTCTTCTCCCCATGAACCTTTTTTAAACAGAGTCACTGACACTCACTGTTGTGCTGACTGTGGTCAGGTGGTACTAGCACACAGGGGCAAGTATTGCTGGCTGGGCCGGCGGCGGTGATGCTGGGGCAGGGCTGTTGGAGTCCATTCTCTTCTCCGGTCCAGTGGGTGTCTGAATGATGCATGCACCGTGTGAGCACGGTATACAACTCCCACCTGCACAGTTCTGTCAGCTGAACGAGCGATGTACTAGCCAATCAGCAGCAGGAGCTTTGCACTGCTAAATGCTGATTGGCCAGTGTAGTGCCCGGCAGACAGAAGAGAGAGAGCTATGCTGGATGTGACTGGCTGGGTCACACAGGGAGGAACAACGGCTTCAGTTGTGTACACAATGTGGGAGGGGGCCCTGAGCAGAGCGGAAGCAGGGCCCGGGAGTCAACGGAAGACAAGCCTGCTGTGGGCCTCTGCCAATGCCCGACAGCGATCACGATCATAATATATAAACAGAGTCTGCAGAGGTAGGGGGCGGGGCATTCCATGCACTCCGGGCCCCCCCACCACCACGGGCCCCATAGCAGCTGCGTGGTCTGCCTATATTGGCGGTACGCCAGTGGCACTGCGAGTGACACTAAACTATTTGCACTTAAAGAGAACAGACCTTGTTCTAGAGGAGTCACATAATAATCACTTTTTCACACATTTTACATGATAGAAGACCATCTTACGACACTTATCGACAATTCATCTTGAAATATATCTTACCTTATTGGCCAATTTCTTGTTTAGTTCTTCAGCAATTGAGTCATTTAGTTTGCGTTCAAATTGCCATGGAGTCGTCCGCACAGTGTCCACCATCTCTACCAGGACAAACATGGTGGAAGCTGACAAGGACTGCAAATACAGAAAAATATGCAGAACTTATTAAAATCTTTCAGTTCAGAAACACATATAATTAGTTCACATTCACACTTTGCTGATTCCTAATAACTGCAGTTTCATATATCACATTCAGGACACCCTGAAGTAAGCAAAACGTAGTATCCTCTTTGCTGAATACCACCATGTCGCCCTTCTGTATGCCCCCCTTGGTCCTTTTACCACAATGGGGCCCACCACGTTCGTCTACCTCTAGTTATAATGATTAACATCATGTAGGTTGCCCCAAACTATACACAGATCTATTCATTTAAATTTTTATGACTTTATACACATATTTGCCGACCCAGGACTCCTTCACTTCCCTCTATTTCGAGTTCCTCCTATATCATCCACTCAACCTGCCAGCTCATCTGGATGACCAAGGAGATGGTGGTGCCTCTACCCGCACCAGAAGACTTGCTGCAAATTGCTGCTGGTTTTCCAGATGCCTGTGAATTATGACAGTTTCTAGAATTACAAACTACGAGGGAGATTTATTAAACTGGTGTAAAGTAGAACTGGCTTAGTTGCCCATAGCAACCAATCAGATTCCACCTTTCATTTTTCACAGCTTACTTGGAAGATGAAAGGTGAAATCTGATTGGTTTCTATGGGCAACTAAGCCAGTTCTACTTTACACCAGTTTGATAAATCCCCCCCCAGTGGCGCTGTTGTGTGTGACTGTGGATATTGGAGCCTATGGGACCACTGTTGATGCTGGCATCTTCAGGGCTTCTAAACGACCAGCTGAACCCAAACATACCCCCATTTTCACCCCTCTAGCCCCATTGATCTCCCTTTCCCTGGGCTGGATTGCACAGGGCAAGGCCTTTTTATATTTATATGTTTAACAGTACTAGGTGGAGGCTTCCGCTTTATTAGCTAGGGCAGCACTAAAACCCACCCATTACTGGGCGGAAGCTTCCGCCTAGCAGTCTCTATAGAGAGCCCGATACGTCACTGGAGAGCATCGGAGCATATCGGTTACTTATGATCCACAAATAGTTGACAAAGTAGGATGTACACTATAGGGTTGCACCGGGTATCGAATTCTCGATACCCAATCGATACTTTTGTCCCGGTAGCGATACGATACCGGGATTTGCCTGTTACCAATACTAGGCTGTGCTACTGCGCAGCCTAGTATCAGAGAACATGGAGCGCGCTGCTCTCAGCACGCTCCATGTTCCCTCAGCAGCACAGGGGAGAAGGAAGCTCTCCCTCCCCCTGTGCTGCTGCTGCCACCAACGAGAGAAGGGGGGCGGAGAAGGGGAGGGGCCGTGATCGCTGCGCCACCAATGAACATTACTATTATTTAATACAAGTGCAGGACCTGTACGAAAGGGAGCTGCGATCAGCGGTAGTTAACCCCTCAGGTGCCGCACCGTTAATCGCAGCGTATCACAGCTCCCTGTCATGGGTGCCGGCTAGGTGATTCTGCGCCGGCACCCGCTCCTGCACTTGTATTAAATGATAGTAATGTTCACTGGTGGTGCAGTGCATAGGACAAGGGTTCTAGCTAGAGATGAGCGAACGTGCTCGTAACGAGCACTGTACCGCTCGCATGGGCGCAGGCAGCCGCTTCCGTCGGGTGAGGAGGACGGAAGCGGCTGCCTGCGCCCATGCGAGCGCAGGGGAGCCGAGCGGTACAGTGCTCGTTACGAGCACGTTCGCTCATCTCTAGTTCTAGCCCCTAAGGGGGCTAATAGGAAATAAAAAGTAAAAAAAAAAAAAATATTAAGTTTAAATTCCCCCTTCCCAATTTTACATATAAAATATATAAACAAATAAATAAACATATTAGGTATCGCCACGTCCCAAAAGTCCAAGGCATTAAAATATTAAAAAATATCTCCTATGCGGTGAACGCCGTAACAGAATAAATAAAATAAATAAAAACTGCACGATTCGCCATTTTTTTGTCACCTTGTCCCCCCCAAAATAATAGGATAGGACTGTTCTATTATGGGCTGGACGTTTTATAAAATGCGGAATGCACGCGGCTTTTTTAGGTATTTTTATTTTTTCGCGTGGTATCGAGTATCGCAATACTTTTTTATGGTATCGAAAACGAATCAAAATTTTGGTATCGTGATAACCCTAGTACACTACACAGTGGACACATCCTACTACGTCTTCTATGTAGTTTCCCCCAGACATGCCACCTTCACACCCACATACCACATGCACATGGCACAAACAAACTGACAAAGTTTAATTTGTAGACATACTTCTTAATTATGTTCAGGACATCTTTTCTTGGAGGTGGAAACGGCAGACAGCGTTCTTCTGTTTGCTTTTCATGCCATCCAATAAAGGTTCCATTTTGCAATCACCCCCACCATGACAGTACCTCATAATCACCCAAAGAAAAACACTACAAGAATTTAGAAGTGGCAAAAATTTTATTACAACAAAAAATATTAACTTGGTGAAACTAGATGCACCAACATGATACCCAGGAACTCTTTAAAGTTCTGCAGCTATTGAAGCGCCAAGGGGTTTTGGAACTAAACTCTTCACTGAATGTTCTTTTTAGTTTTTTTTTTTCCCTACAAAGGGTGTTGATAGTCTGTGAACAGACTGGACGAGTGGTGGTGCTTGGACTACACTTGATGGTGTCAGCTGTTGATGGAGGAGCAGGTGGAGTATACGGCCTGAGCGCAGATATTCATGGCCCGTACAGATGTCACTGAAAATGGGAAAAATGGCACATGATGGGGCCAAAACTGGTGGTCCTGACTGTAAAGGAAGGGGGACAAATCCATCCACCAATACAAGTGGCATGGAACAGATGCATTTTAAAATAATGCCCGATTTTGCTGTTGCTGCCACGGCCTGCAGCATGGGGGGTAGATTGTTCAGTGGAACAAATGCTTCCAATACAGTCATGACCACCATTGGGGCCTGATACCGTAATGCCTCAGGGGTCCGGTGTAAGACAGGTGACAGATATTAAGAAGGCCTCACTTCGAACCCTCTTAAAGAGCTCTTCTCAAGATAATCCAGCATCCACTCATTAATCCGGCCTTGGTAGGATCTTGAACCGCGGATGTTGGTTGTGTGTGGCACTTCCTACAAGGGGTAGGACTTTGGGAGGAGCTCTTGGTGGAAGGAGTCCCTCTTTCCTCTGTGGTATTTGTATGGTGTCCTGGAACCTCCAAATCGATGTCCACAACTACCCCCCATCTCTTCACACATATGGTGTTCTGGTGGATCCACTTGGTAACTTATCACTTATCCTAGGTTTGGAAAAATAAAGAAAAAGTAAGATTATTCATAATGCAATGATGCCCGGTCACACCTCCCCAACCACGATGGGACACTGGCACTATGGTGCGCACCAAAGGGGCCTTTAGTGCTACAATAATAATAAGGCCAGTTTTAAACCCCCTCCCCCTCAAAAGAAAAAGAAAAAAAAAAAAAAAGGAGAGAAAATACTTATGAGGCGTATTCATCACGCAGTTCAAAAACTACAACTGCCGTGTATATATGTATGGGCTTTGCTTCAAGAGGGAGATACCACTGCAGCTGCCATGCTCTGGTAGATGATTCTTCTATTGGTTGTGGCACAATGCCTACCTTCAGATCTTTTCTTGCAACAAGAAAAAAAAAATAAAGTAATCAGTGGTAATGCCAATGCGATCACATTATGGGTTTAGAGGCCAATACATAACAGTTGCACAAGATAAAAGTGCTTGGGAAGACGAGGGGAAAACGGGGGAGGGAGGGGATTATACAAGGACTGTGATGGCTAACCCCCAGCACTCCAGCTTTAGTAAAAATACAACTCCCAAGATTCATACTTGCTTGGCTGTTCTCAAAGCTCCATACAAATAAATAGAGCATGCTGGGAGTCGTAGTTTTACCACAGCTGGAGTGCCGGAGGTTAGCTATTACTGTACTAGGACAATAGGTTCATAAGTGCAAAAGTTGGGGATGTATAAACTTACCAAGCAGCTCTCGTGACTTGCTTCCTTTGCTCCATCTGCTGAGAACATTTTATGCCCAATTTCATCTCAGGCAGCATCCTTTCTTTGGTAGGGGATGGTTCGTTACAGGAACTGTCCCAGATCACCGGACACTCCTGGACCATCAGGACACGCGACTGCAAGTCTCCGATTCCTCTTCAGCTTCTCTCAGGGATGTCATCTGTGAGTGCGGTTGTGCCACAGTTTTGTGGAGCCAGGAACTGCGTTTCCAGACTGCAAGGTCTATTACCAGTCAATTTTGGTTCTCAGCTGTACAGAAGAACCACATCTTCTGAATATACCTAAAGGCGGCGTGCACTTGATGCGGATTACACGCACAGAAAAAAACGTATCCTGGCAGTCAAACCATTGCCGATCTGATAATGATGACCTATCCTGAGGACCCTTTTCAAAAACACCTTTTTTTTTGCTACAAATGCTGCAGCCAGATGTTACACAGTGGCCGACAGAAAACACTGTGGCCTAGGTTTTCTACTGCATGTGCACCTAGAATCTGTCTAAAAAGCTGCACTATTCGGTGCAACTAGGGTTTCTATACTGACTTGTTAAAAAAAGGGATTGGGGCTTAGGCTAGGTTTACATCACAGTATATTTTCAGTTCTTCTGATCCGTCAGAATGGAAAAATGCATGTAGGAATTTGGCTCTGACGAAAAATCCTCAAATGGATGCAAAATGTGCATAACTAAGCATAACGAATGCTTAAAAATACAGGATCCTTTTTTGTTTATTTTTCTGTTCTTCTGACGGATCAAAAAAAAACCTGAAAGATAAGCGATGATGTCAGAGCTGTGGAGTCGGAGTCGGTATAAAATGGACCGACTCCGACTCCTAAAATATATAATGAATTAGTACATTTAGTTCAATGCAGTATGTGCTGAATATATTTTCATAAGAATTTGAGAAAATGATGAAATGTCCTATAAATGTCTGTTCTATTGCTGATCTAAGCTTTTAGTTGAGATGAATGTGTTCTGCCCTTTATGTAGATGCTCAATAGTGAAGCTCCTCTGCTACAGACCAGAGGAAAAAGGCACTGGGAAGGAATGGCTGCACTCGTCTCAGATCAGCTAGAGAAAACAGGCTTAAAGGGGTTTTCTCACTAGTTACAAAGATTAGCTTTCTTTTTTTTTATAAAAAAAGCAACTTATGTTTTATTAATTTTTCAGTTTTTCAAAACAAGAAAATACAAGGCATACACATCATAGAACAACAAGAATCAGAAAATTTCAATTGTACATATATCTTGGCCGTTTCTCATGTTATACATATCTTGCAGTTTCAGATTAACACAGTATATCCATGCTGTGTTAATCTGAAGTATGCGCAAATAAAACATGATAATAAATAAGAACCAAAGATTCACTGCGTCTGGATTATTAAACATTAGAGTTTGTTAAGTATGGAGATTTGGACCATCTAGTCAATATAGTGCAATATAACCTTTATCTAATCATAAAGATCAGTGTTTCCTTGAATAGAATTGTTTCCATTTCTCCCAAAGTGAAGAAAATGTTGGAAAAGCATTCAGTCTTCTTGCTATTAATTCTTCCATTGTATAATTATAATTTACTCTCTCTGAGATTTCTACTATATTTGGAAGGAAAGTACTTTTCCAACATTTCGCCACCAAGGTTCTAGTAGCAGTGAGTATGTTGGACATAATTATGCCCTCCGACTTTGACAGAGTATTAACATTTATGGATAAAAGAGCCACTTCAGGGCCCCATGGTATTCTCACTTCTACAACCTTACTAATAAACAGTTTAATAGAATCCCAGAATTTTACAATCACCTCACATTCCCACCATATATGTATAAGTGTACCCACTGATTTTAAGCACCTCCAGCAGACATTTGATGCACCAGGATATATCTTAGAGAGGCGGTATGGAGTATAATACCACCTATATAACAGTTTTCTGGTAGCTTCCAGATGATTCACACATCTAGAAGTACCAGAACTTAATGCAAACCCTGAATTCCATTGGTCCTGAGTAAAGTGGAGTTTCATATCTATTTCCCATCTTTTTTGAAACGTTAGTTGAATGGGACCATTAGAAGGGTTGTCCGAGTTATGAAAAAAAATGTATAGTACTGTAAATCTGATGGGCAGCATTATATAACTAAGTTAAGTTTTAGGCAAAAAAAAAAATCTATATTTCCTCATTTCCCTGGTTCTCTTCTGGCCTTTGTTTACCTGCAGTAATAACAATCTCTGCCCCTCCCCCTTCCTGCTATGCAAAGGCAGTGAATACAAGAGCTGGCCTGAGTGACATGTCTGCTGGAATACTCTGCAGCATGTTGTATGTGTAGGACTACAAGTCCCAGCTGTACAATGACACTGCTGATACACACAGGGTCTTCCCCCTACCTTTCTTGTACAATACAATACTTTGCATCTCCTCCAGATCAGCTCCAGTCAGCTTTGTGTCTGTAGGGTGAGGAGGGCAGATCCTGTGTCTCTTTACATCTGCAGCTGTTGTTGTAAAGCCTTCAGTGTGTTCTGGCTGAAGGGGTTAATGTTTTATCTGAAAGAATCCAGGGAGAGAGCAGATAGCAGCCCGGCAGAGCAGGGGGGTGTGGCCAACACAGTGACATCTCGTGTACAGACTCTGTGCACGAATATAAGGTTAGCAGGGAGGCAAGCTGACATCACAGGTCATGTGACCCTGAGTGAAATCTGATAAACCAGCAGCTTTAGAAGCAGAAAGTGTATGGAAAAGCTGTTGTATTTGACTAGTTAGAAACATACAAAGGACAAAAAAATAACTCGGACAACCCCTTTAAGAAGTTGAAGTTCTTTGTAACCCCCTTTAGTTGTAAGTAATGCATTAGAGAAGTATGCTTCGAATAGGGTAGTATGCCCAACAACTGAGAATTTTAATGATCCTAGCACATGCCTCATCTGAAGATATTTATAGAAATCAGCCTTGGGGGTATTATATTCAGATGCTATGACGTTAAAGGGTTTTAGGATACCTACTTCACTAATAACACCTAGATTTGTAATGCCCCTGTCTATCCATAGTTGGTAATTTGACCCTGGTATTAGGAACTGTATGACCGTTATAGGGGTATCTGCATATCTTATTGGTACCAGTGTCCTGAGTGGAGTTAGTTTGTGCCATAGAGTAGCTCCAGCATTTACAGTCATAGAGGATGTTGGTATTACTGAACCTGAAATGGCTATCCCCCATAAAAAAATGCTTTAGTGAAGGTACTGGTATGTAGTGTTTTTCCATCGTTACCCATTTTTTAGAATAATCTGCTATCCACCAACTCTTGAGCTGGTCTAGTATTACAGCTCTATAATATGTAAGTATGCATGGGCAACCTAGACCGCCTCTAGAAATGGGGAGATATAATACACTGGCTGCCACTCTGGGTCTGGCATAATTCCATATAAAGTTCAGAAATATGGATTGAATTTGTTTTATGATACGGAGGGGTGTTATTATAGATACAGACCTGAAATAATACAATACTTTAGGTAATAACATTTTTCTTGCCGCTATTCTTCCTAGCCAGGATATAGGGTAGTTATCGAATTGTTTGATGTCTTTTTGCAATTGTGATATTAAATTATCATAGTTGATCTTCTGTATATTTTGTGACGGGAATGTTAAAATAATTCCTAAATAAGGTACCCCATTCGTAGCCCATTGGAATGGAACTTTCAGTGAAGCTTTTATTTCAGGGTTTAGCCCCATATCCAGCATTAATGATTTGCTAGCATTAATCTTATAATAACTCACTGCGCCAAATCGGTTGATAACATCAATTAGAGCAGGTAATGAGTGATCATGAGAACTAAGGCTTATAATGACATCATCAGCGAATAAACTGATACGATGATCCTCTCCCCCCATAGTAAGGAATGCGCAAACGGTTCCATAATCAATGCGAATACCAAGGGAGATAAGGGGCACCCTTGTCTTGTGCCATTTGTTATTTGGAATGGCCTGGACAATGACCTCGATGTGGAAACCCTTGCAGAAGGTAATGTGTATAAAGACATAATAGCCTTTAGTATCTTCGGGGGGAAAATCAAAGCTCCTAAGTACTGCTGCCAAGTAACCCCAGTGTACTCTGTCGCCTTCTCCGCATCTAATGAAAGCACCCCAGATTGAATATTGAGCGTTCTTCTTGTGCAGTCTGACAGGCCTTAATAAATCCCACTTGATCTTTGTCAATGAGAGTAGGTAGAATTGGGGCAAGTCTATTCGCCATAATCTTAGCGTATAACTTCTCCATTAAGAAGGAATATAGGTCGGAAATTAGCAGGGCAATTGGGATTCTTACCTGGCTTAGGAAGCGTTACTATAACTGCCTCCAACATTTCAGGTGGAAATGCTTCACTTGTAGCAACTGCATTATAGAGTTTAGACAAATAGGGACTGAGTAAAGAGCCCATCAGTTTATAAAACTCATTAGAGAGCCAGTGAAATTTTTAGTGAGATCATTTATGTATGAGGTATCCAGTTTAGGAAGGGACATATTGGAAAGGAATGATTCTATGGCTTCACTAGATGGTTGAATAGTAGAGGAATCAGATTTCAAATTATATAGAGATGCATAATAATCAGCAAAGTGATCCGCTATCCCTTGAGGATCCATTATTTTGGATCCATTGGGATGGTCTAAGTACGGAATGCGAGTTTTAGCCGCTCTCGCTTTCCACTGACATACTAGCAAAGAACCTGCTTTATTTCCATACCAATAGTGATACAGCTTCAATTTCTTCAGGGCAAACTCGTATTTATGAAGATCAAGTTCATGGAGTTTAGACTGGGTCTGGGAAATTAATTGTTCTCTTTCTGAGGAAAAGCTAATCTCATTCATTTGATATAAGTTGCTTAATTTTTGTTGTAAGGATATTTCCAAACATAATTTAGCTTTCTTGTCATAGGAAGACTGCTTAATAAAATGTCCCCTAATATTTGCTTTAAGGGCACACCACATGGTGGATACTGAGGTTTCACCATTATCATTAAACGGAAAAAGTCTTGTAGGCATTGTTTGGTTTTGGGAAGATAATCTGAATGTTGTAGAATATACGTGTTTAGTTTCCAGAGAGAAAATGGGTGGTGATTGATACTTTAATTAATGCTTAAAGTAATAGGGGCGTGATCAGACCAACCTATAGTTTGTATAGAAGAATTTAAGATCTTGGGAAGTGTATTTTTATCTACTAAAAAGTAATCTATTCGAGTATATACCTTATGTACCGAGGAGAAAAAAGTGCCGTTCAGTGGGATGCTGGATCCGCCAGACGTCATACAGGCTATGTCTATGCAATAAAGAAAACATATTAGTAGGCGAAGACATAGAGGTTTTTGATATGGAGGTAGAATCCATAGATGGCCATACGGTTTTATTGTAGTCTCAAACAACTATTAATGCCCCATAAGGTTTCTTGAGGTCATGAATGCCATTTGTCCACTATTGGGACTATATAAGGACACTATAGTATATGGAGTGTTATTGAGCAAGCATCTTAATATTACAAAACAACCATTTCCATCCACCACTTCTTCTGTAAGTGAAAATGCCACAGTGTTCTTGATAGCTATAGTTACTCCTCTTTTTTTCTGAATAGCAGGAGCTGAAAAAATGTATGGGAAGCGGGGGTGTTTTAGTCTACACAGATCCACCGTATTTAAGTGTGTTTCTTGAAGACAAAGAACATCCGCATTTAGTGATAGAGCCTCTTTCCAAGTTCTAGATCTTTTGTAAGGGGAATTAAATTCTTTAACATTGAGTGAAACTATTTTAATCACCATAATGAAGAAGTGGTGGATATCTGACAGCCGAGTTTAAGATTTTCCCCTTCAACGGGTAAAATACCCAATCGGTAGCAGCTAAATACCATACCACTTACCATATCTTACTGAATATCCAGACAGCAATGATGTAGAACACCAAAAATAACAACAGATAACATTAATAAAAACATGAAGTGAATGCATATCATGCATCAATTTGAGGGAAGTTAGAGCAAAAATTTCCAACTCAGTAAATCCAGAGCCAAGGGAAGCCCCAAAAAAGGAGTATAATGACTTCGCCTGACTGTGGATTAATAGTTCTTAAGGTTACATATCTACCTCTAAATAAAGTGGCACTACGAACATTAGAAAGAAAAATACTTGTATCAGGTATATATAAAGAAAGATAGAAGTATCTTTTCTTCAAGAGAATGGTGCAGTTCACACAGTGCAACGCTTCCGTGTTGTGGTGAAGCTCTTTTATTGTTGCTTGAAGATTCCTCATTGGGCATTAGGTTCCATTCATTGCAAAGTCTTGCTGCCTCTGCTGGAGATGAGGCCAGATGCTTGCTTCCACCTTTGGTAATAATGAGTTTCACTGGGAACCCCCAGCGATATTGAATTCTCTGCGTCTTGCCAACATGGCTGCTGATAAGTCAGCAAACAAAGCTATATCTTGAAATCTTTCAGGAAGGTTCGGGTGTCCACGAGATGCCTCTAAAAGTTTCTCCTTGACATGGGAAAAATAGATTCGGGCAATGACGTCACGTGGTTTGAAGGAGGTATGGTTTTGGGCTTAGGAAGCCTGTGAGCTCGATCAATAATGAAATCAGTAGCAGTGGCGCTGGGTAATAAACATGCAAATAGATCAGTGAGGAACTCTTTTAGTTCTTCAGTTTTAACAGATTCTGGTATTCCTCTAAAACGGACGTTATTGCGCCTTGATCTGTCTTCAATATCCGCAATTTTCAGCTGGAGTGCTAGTACTTCTTGCTCCAAGGCGGTAGTCAACTTAGTCATTATGGGCAGTAGTAAGCTCCGCCATTTTAGTTTCCACGTGTGAGGTTCTTCCTCCTTATGTGGATATTTCTTGAGATAAACTATTAAAGGCTGAGTGCAAGTCCTGCTGTATGGTAGTTTTCAGGTCAAACAACAGGGACCTCAATAGTGATTCTGTAATAGGTGCTTCTGCTGTAATGGGCGCTTGATTGCGAGGCATTAATGGCTGCCCACCAGGTCCAGGGTTTGTAGGCCTGATATAATGGGGGTACAGTTCCCCTTGCTTAGTTGGGGTACCGAGATGTCATTATTTTGGCTGACATGGGGGCTTTTGTTAGGCGGGGAAGATCCACTCACCGAGATGGAAGAGCTAGGACTGCTCCCTCCGGAGCTACCGCCACGCGAGTCCGGTGGTGAGTGAGCCGCGCGCTGTCTGTCGGCGGGAAGAAATCTGTGAGCTTCCTCGGGGCCCCGCGCGGCTTCTTCTTTGCCATGATGGTGCCGGGTGTATCCAGGAGGAGATAGTTCTCCAAAGGTACCTTGTGCAGGTGAGGTAATTGCCGGTATGTGCTGTATTGCTCCGGAGCTGTGCTTCACACAACCTCCGCCATGCGCCGCTGGCTCCACCCCCCTACAAAGATTAGCTTTCAACAGGACAGTGAAGACATTTTCTAAATACAGTGGTCAGTCATGAACTATAGACAGTTCAGCTGGTCTCTCACTATACACAGGTTTCTATGGTAACCTGCAGACCAGAAGGACTGTTATCTGATTGGCTGAGAGCAGGAGTGACCTCACCCCAACAGAATGATGGGACTGAGCTCTGAGTGATTACCTGCAGTAAGCAAAAGGTCCAAGTGTTGTGAGGACTGAGAAGCATGGCTTTACCTGGAATTGTGTTAGAGATCACAATCTCCTGCTCTGTCAGAGTAAGTTAATATATGCTAATACCTGCTGGAAACCCGCCCACAGCCTGAGGAGACAGAGTGAGTGCAAACTGCCTGTCAGCCAGTGAATCAATGTGCTGAGAAAACCCCTTTAAGGCAAGTACTTCTTAGTATATCTAAACTTTCAATAAACTGTGCATAAATCAATTGTCCAGTGCATGTTCTCTCTGTATGCTTTATGTTTTAGTTCGTTTTCCTCTGATGTAAAACACCTAAGGCCTTATGTATGAAAACTTCTAGGTGTAGAAGTTTCTTTGTTGCCCATAGAAACCAATCAGAGCTCCCCTTTCATTTCATATAGTGCTCTGGAGAAATGAAAGGGGAGCTCTGATTGGTTGCTATGGGCAACAAAGAAAGTCTTAGACCTAGACAGTTTTCATACAGCAGGCCCTTAGTGAGCTGTACCCAGAGAAAAGCCTGATACTGAAGGTTATCTAGTAAAAGATATGTAGTAAAACATATACTACAAACTTTTTTTGTCATAACATATCTGTACTATTAATTTATGCAAAGTTTGTTTAAAGTCATCACTTAAACATGCACCATGTATGAGGGAGTTGGAGTCAGAGTTAGGGGAAATTGAGGAATCGGAGTTGGGGTTTTGGCTTATCGACTCCACTCCCCTGGGTGATGTGAACTCGGCCTTAGCTGGAAAGAAGTGGAGCTTCACTGGTAAGGGACCTAATATATGTTGTTTTAAAGAGGACCTTTCACCGCTCCTGATACGCCTGTTTTAATAGCTTCATGCATTCCCAATGTAATAGCAATTCTGGAGCATCTATTCTTATGTCTGTATGTTGTGCCATTCCTTTATTATTTCTACTAGAAGTTATGAATGAAATGCTATTAGCCTTCAGTAAGGGTACAAAGGGGTGGTAACAAGTTGGGGGGTGTTCCTGCACAGTATGATATTGGCAGCACTGATTGGATAGAGTGAGTCAGTGCAGGTACAACTGGTTACCCATCCCCTCTGTACCCTTACTGAAGGCTAATAGCAATTCATTCATAACTTCTAGTAGAAATAATAAAGGAATGGCACAGCAGAGTCATAAGAATAGATGCTCCAGAATTGTTATTACATGGGGAATGTATGAAGCTATTAAAACATGTCAGGAGCGATGAAAGGTCCTCCTTAACCCTTTCACTCCCGGAGGTTTTTTCGGTTATGCATTTTCGTTTTGCGCTCCCTGCCTTCAAACAGCCATAACTGTTTTATTTTTCTGTTCACATAGCTGTGTGAGGGCTTGTTTTTTGCGGGACAAGTTGTACTTTCCAACGCCACCATTTAATTTGATATGGTGTGGTGGGAAGCGGGAAAAAAATTTCAAATCGGGTGAAATTGCAAAAAAAAAAAAACGCTATTCCCCTACAGTTTTACGGGTTTCTTATTTACAGCGTTCGATGTGCATTAAAACTGACCAGTTACTTTCATTCTACTGGTCAGTACGAATCCGGCAATACATAATATGTATAGTTTTCTGCGTTTTCCTGCGTTTTTTTTTTTTTCCCTTGTCATATCTTGACCCCTATAACTTTTTGGTATTTATGTGTACGGAGCTGTATGGGGGCTCATTTTTTGCGGGGCGATCTGAAGTTTTTATTGATACCATTCTGGGGTGTGTATGACTATTTGATCAATTTTTAGTTAATATTTTTTTAGGAAAAAAAAGCGACAAAAAACGGCGAATCGCCATTTGGACGCTTTTTTCCGCCACACAATTCGCCGTATTGGAATTTTTTGTACGCTTCCGGTTCAGACGCAACTAGATGCCATGATCATGGCATCTAAAGGCCCAGCAAGATGCCGCCGATCAGGTAAGTAGCGGCAAGTCTCTGCTGTTAGAAACAGCAGAGACTTGCCGGCCATGACGCCCGCCGCACTTGCGGGGAGTGTAAGGGTTAAGCCAAAAACGCATCACAATTCTGGAATAAAATTCTGTCTCAAAGTAAGCCAACCAATAGTTGGTCTACAGTCAGAGACAAGTGTCTATCCCTGCACTAGATGTATCGTCCAGCCTGAGCCCTGTGATACATCTGGTTCAGGTGTAGACAGTCTGTCTAAGCTTACACCATCTATAGCAGTGATGGCGAACCTATGGCGCGGGTGCCATTGGCCACACTCAGAGCCCTCTCTGTGGGCACCCGCACCCTGGAAAGTCTATGGTGTATAAATATGCCTTTCATGCAGGGCGCACTATGAACAGCACACTGAACGTAGACAGGCTATTACAGATAAATGATAAAGTACATGGAAAATATACTATATTGGACTGTAGTATTCAGGGTAAATTGTTGTGTTGGCACTTTGCGATAATAAGTGGGTTTTGGGTTGCAGTTTGGGCACTTGGTCTATAACAGGTTCGCCATCACTGATCTATAGGATTAGTAAATCGGCACACGGTGTGCAGTAACTTTCCTTGTACTGATGGCAGTATGTCTTATGTTTGTTGATTCTCACTCCCTTCAGAGCAGCTATGGGCACCAGCGCTGTGTCTAATGATGCAGCATCCTGATGCCACATACAGTCCATACCATGCTGCTTTCTGGGAAAAAACAGCCCTCCATGCCCTGCTCCAGAGATGAGCCAGCTCTTCCCAAAGCCTCTCGAATGTTCTTTGGCGTTGGTGAGTACACAAGACCTGTCTGCGCAATGGCTGGGTGTCCTGTGTCAGGCACAGGCTGGAGCAAGGGGTGGCAATATACAGACTGAGCACCACAACAATTATTACCTTCAGTGGCACTCAGGTCTGCGGTGCACAACAGGGAGGAATTCTTACACATTGGAGTAGTTACCCATGGCAACCAGCAACCACCTGGAACAGGAAATAAGAAAACTGACTGGTTGCCAAGGGCAACTACTCCACTATTACACTCCACCCGTTTAATACAGCTCTGAAAATCTCTTTTCAATAATTAATGGGAGCAACATCAGTGTAGACCCTTCCTATAACGTTTCCATACACACAATGGGAGAAATACGATTTTTAACTGTACAGTCCTGATACGCTGCTGGGCCACCACTAGCATTACACATGGAGCCATGACAAGTTACGCGTCCATACCTGCAACCGGCAAGACTCCAACCACACGTGTAACGCGCTTCATATAGATGATAGAGCCAAGCAGGTGAAGGACCTTCGTAACGTCATGACCATGTGACCAGTCACGTGTGGGGAGGAGTCAGGCTGCTCTAGCAGTCGTGTGTGGGAGGCGGATATTGCAGGCAGTGCAGATCTGTGTGGACTGGGGTTGTGTTTATAATAATTGTGGCGCGTGTAAACACGCATACGCGCACACCCATGTGTTATATGTGCGGAGGCAGGTGTGTCTGTCATGCAGCGCGCCACCAAGGCAAAAAGAGACATTGGGGGAGAGTCATCAAGACTGGTTTAAATGAAAATGCTTCAACCAATCAGATTCCATCTTTCATTTCGCAAAGGAGCTCTGAAAAATGAAAGGTGGAATTTGATTGGTTGCTATGGGCAACTAAGCCAGTTTTGCTTTACAGCAGTTTTTATAAATCCCCCCATTCACTTTCTGATCACGAGCCTATGCGTGAGTTCACATAGGCAGGGTGAGGAGGGGAGGAGATTGTCAGGGGGTGGCTGTTTGTGTATAGACGCGTTCAGATTTAGTAGAAGATGTGCGCACTTCACTTGTGATAGCGATGCCAGGCTTGTCACCATTATATGCTGTAGTCAGCGGCCTGTAATTTCTTGGGTCCATTGTGCTAGTAATCATCAGTGTTTTACAGTTCACAGCGATTGCTTTTAAGCTACATTCACACAACAGTAATGAAAAACGGCTGTTAAAAATGGTTAAACTGCCTCCTTGACTTGCATGGGTGGTTTTGGGCCCTTAAAATGGACAAAGTAGGACATATTCTATTTTTGATGGCCAGCGTTTGTGCTCTGTTACAAAACTGAACGTGTGAATACACCCATAAACTGTCATTGGGGGGGATTTATCATCTCCCTGCGCCAGAAAAGTGTTAAAAAGTTTTTGTTTTTTTTACATTACTTTTCTGGCACAAGGAAATGATAAATCTCCCCCATGGGCCGCAGGGAGGTGTATCTCATTTTTTATAAGGTGTGTGGCACATTCTCCATCAGTGCAGGGGGTATAAAGACCGACTCTTGTACCAACATACAGGGTAATATAGCGCCACATACCTCATATCCAGTGAAGTGTCCTCTGATGTAGATATTCTCTTTCTTTATCTTCTCCATTCAGACCAGACCACCATGAAGATTTCTTTGAGCCATGTCTTGTCTCCTCCTCCCCACCTTCTGAACACCCCATCCTGCCACCTCTAATACTGTGCCCACAGTCCTTCCCAATACTATATTGCAGAAACAGATAATCCCTGTGAAAATACTAGTACCACACAGATAGTTCCCCTTCAATAATTATTGTCACACAGTGTCCTAAAAAATAACCGCGCCCAGTAAATAGTGTCCCTGAAACTCATAGTGCGATAAACATAGTGTCCTCCAAAAATAATTGTGCTAAGCTGATACTGTGCCAGGGTGCCTCCCAATGTTTTCCCGCTAAAGTCCCACTAATAGTAATAATTCTCTGTCAGAGTGTACTATGTGGTAACAGTGTACCCAATAGTAATAATGGCCCCCATTTTGCCCCCAGAAGTAATAATGCCCCCATTCTACCCCGAGTAGTAATAATGTATGCCAGTACAAAACATGACCCCTTGAAGTGTTTGCAAGTAAAATAATTCCCCCTTGCAATGTGTGCTAATACAAAAATGCCCTCTTATAATGTGTGGCAGTACACAAATACCCTCTTATGTATGCCAATACAAAAATGCTCCCTTATGATGTGTGCCATTTAAAAAAAAAACTTTTAGTGCCCCATGTAGAACAAATGTCCCTATAGTGGTCAGTACAAAAATGCTCTCTTACAATGTGCACTAAGTACAAAAAATGCCCCCTTATAACGTGTCAGTACAAAAAACTATCCTCTTTTAGTGCCCCCAGTACAACAAATTTTCCCATAGTGCCCCCCTTATGATGTGTGCCGGTACAAAAATGCTCCTTTTTACAGCTGCAATGTCCCTATAGTGTTTTCTCCAAAATACGACCCCCACCCCATTGTGGCCCAACAGCACATTTTGCACAGTCCCCCATTCACTAATTTCTGAAAAACACATGTGGGGTCAAAATGCTCACCCCACCTTTCAATAACTTGAGTGGTGTAGTTTCCAAAATTTTAGGAAGTTTCCACTGTATGGGTAACTCAGTGGTCCTGCAAATCTGATGTAGCACCCGAAAACCATTCCAGCAATGTCCATGGTCCAAAAGCCAAATGGCGATGCTTCCCTTCTGATCCCTTGGGCCGCAGGGAGGTGTATCTCATTTTTTATAAGGTGTGTGGCACATTCTCCATCAGTGCAGGGGGTATAAAGACCGACTCTTGTACCAACATACAGGGTAATATAGCGCCACATACCTCATATCCAGTGAAGTGTCCTCTGATGTAGATAGTGTGGTAGTGAGGAGGCCCAGGAAAGTGAGGTAGCTAGCTGGGTAACAGTTAGAAAGCGGGTTAGAGGGAAAAGTGCCAGGGAGGCTAGCCCTGATCTGACACACCCCAACAAGTTTGCAAGTTTGGCAGATGAGGGGGATGCCACTTCAGGGGGAGCACTGCTGCAGCCGGACACTTCCTCTGCCAGTCAGGGGAATGTCAGCTCCAGTAAGCAGGGGGACAGGAGAGCAGGGCAGGCCAGACAGGTGCTGGTAGTGGGCGACTCAATTATTAGGGGTACAGAGAGGGCAATTTGTCACAAAGACCGGGATCGTCGGATGGTGTGCTGCCTTCCAGGCGCTCGAGTTCGTCACATCGCGGATCGGGTTGACAGATTACTGGGAGGGGCTGGAGAAGATCCAGCAGTCATGGTCCATATCGGTACCAATGACAAAGTTAGAGGTAGGGGGAGCGTCCTTAAAGAGGCTCTGTCACTAGGTTTTAACCTATGTATTTAAATACATAGGTTAAAACCCCTTAACTAGTACATTTAAAACATACCTTTATTGCAGAGTACAGCGCAGCGGTTGTGCTGGAAAACGAAGTTTAAACCGTATGTTAATGAGCCTTCGGATCGGGTCCCAAGGCTCTCCCCCATGGCGAAGTCCACGCCCCTCTTGAAATAGATTGACAGCGCTAGGCCGTTCGGCCTAGCGCTGAAATCCCGCGCCTGCGCAGTTTGATCTTGCCGGCGCATGCGCAGAAGCGCTAGCAGTGCCGAACACTGCAAGCGCTTCTATCCTTGTGCGCACGCGCCGTCACTTCGCTGAACCCGGAAGTGATGGTGCGCGCCTCTTATCAGCTGTTTGACGGAGCCAGCGAGCAGGGCGGTGGTCAGCGTCTGCGGGATCGATCTTCCACTGGTAAGTATATTTTCTCCCCCAATTCCCTCTCTATAATGCTCCCACTATAACCAACGATTAGTTTATTTATAGGTGTGTATATTTATACTATTAATCACACTGCCACCAATGATTTTTCAACTTTAGGAATATTACATTATATTGTTCCTGGCTGACAACCACATGCTTTGCCATTGCAGCGCATGTGGTTGTCAGTCACCACTGATTTTCTTCAACTTTATACCTATTAAAAAGGCAACAGCTTGCGCTGCCCCAGCGGCGCATGCTGTTGCCCTTGGCCACTGCCACCAATGAAAATGGGGGGGCATAAGCCCATAAGGGCAACAGCATGCGCTGCCCCAGCGGCGCATGCTGTTGCCCTTGGCCACTGCCACCAATGAAAATGTGGGGGCATAAGCCCATAAGGGCAACAGCATGCGCTGCCCCAGCGGCGCATGCTGTTGCCCTTGGCCACTGCCACCAATGAAAATGGGGGGGCATAAGCCCATAAGGGCAACAGCATGCGCTGCCCCAGCGGCGCATGCTGTTGCCCTTGGCCACTGCCACCAATGAAAATGGGGGGGCATAAGCCCATAAGGGCAACAGCATGCGCTGCCCCAGCGGCGCATGCTGTTGCCCTTGGCCACTGCCACCAATGAAAATGGGGGGGCATAAGCCCATAAGGGCAACAGCATGCGCTGCCCCAGCGGCGCATGCTGTTGCCCTTGGCCACTGCCACCAATGAAAATGGGGGGGCATATGCCCATAAGGGCAACAGCATGCGCTGCCCCAGCGGCGCATGCTGTTGCCCTTGGCCACTGCCACCAATGAAAATGGGGGGGCATAAGCCCATAAGGGCAACAGCATGCGCTGCCCCAGCGGCGCATGCTGTTGCCCTTGGCCACTGCCACCAATGAAAATAGGGGGGCATAAGCCCATAAGGGCAACAGCATGAGCTGCCCCAGCGGCGCATGCTGTTGCCTGTGGCTACTGCCACCTAGGGTTGTCACGATACCAGAATTTTTAGTTCAATACCGATACATAAAAAAGTATAATGATACTCGATACTGATACCTCGCCAAAATAAAGAAGAACCTATTAATGCCCCCCGTGCCCTTATCTGTGCGCCCCTCAAACCCCCCCCCCCCCCCGCGACCTTGCTTTTGACCCTGCTCTGTGCACCACCCTGGCCCTTTCAATGCAGCCCCTGGCTCTTATCTGCGGGCCTTTGGCTGTGCCTGTCGGCACCCCTGGGATCTAGCCCTTGTCTTTGTACGCCTCTTCCTGGTCTGCGCCCCTGGGCCCTTATCTGTGCCCCCCTCCCTCTTTGTCTGTGCCTCTCTGGTTGTCGTCTCTGCTACCCCCTGTGTGCGCCACCCTGGCCCTTATCTGTGCACCCCTCACCCCCCCCCTTCCCCCCCAGGACCTTGCTTGTGACCCTGCCCCTTACCCCTTATCTGTGCGCCACTGGCCCTTTTCAGTGTAGCCTCTAGCCTTATCTTAGTCCCCCAGGCCTTGTTTGCACAGGTGTACTGTGACATCTCTGTGCTTATTATCCCTGTACTGTGACATCACTGTGCTTATTATCTCTGTACTGTGACATCATTGTGTTTATTATCCCTGTACAGTGACATCACTCTGATTATTCTCCCTGTACTGTGACATCACTGTGTTTATTATCTCTGTACTGTGACATCACTGTGTTTATTATCCCTGTACAGTGACATCGCTGTGTGTATTATCCCTGTACTGTGACATCACTGTGTTTATTATCCCTGTACTGTGACATCACTGTGTTTATTATCCCTGTACGGTGACATCGCTGTGTGTATTATCCCAGTGCAGTAAGAGGTAAGTGGTCCGTGTTTGTGTGTTTGTTTTCTATTTTTCAGGGTCGTGAATGCAGAGGACTACGTCGGATTCGGTGGACTACGTCGGACCAGCTTTTTTTTTTTTTTAATAAACTGGTCAAACAGGGGTCTTGGGGAGTGTTTATTTCAATAAAATGTTTTTATACTTGTGTGTGTGTGTTTTTTTTTTTTTTTTACAATACTACAGTTTTAGTAATTACGGCTATCTACAGAATGCCCTGATTACTAATACTGGGCTTAGTGCTTGCCGGTATGGCAGGCCAGCACTAACCCCAACATCTATTACCTTGGCACCCACCGCCACCAGGGGTGCCGGGAAGAGCCGGGTACCCGCAGGACCGGACCTTCTAAATTGAGGGTCTGGCTCTGGGGCGGCTGCAGGCTGGTACCTTTAGGCTGGGAAGGGCCAATAACCGTGTCCCTTCCCACCCTGGTAGTGCCAGGCTGCCGCTGCTGGTTGTATCTGGCTGGTGAAGGAAAAAAGGGGGGGACCCCACGAAAGACGAAAGCACTAAGCCCAGTATTAGTAATCAGGGCCGTCTATAGATAGCCATAATTACTAAAACTGTAGTATTGTAAAAAAAAAAAAAAAAACACACACACACAAGTATAAAACATTTTATTGAAATAAACACTCCCCAAGACCCCTGTTTGACCAGTTTATTAAAAAAAAAAAAAAGCTGGTCCGACGTAGTCCACCGAATCCGACGTAGTCCTCTGCATTCACGACCCTGAAAAATAGAAAACAAACACACAAACACGGACCACTTACCTCTTACTGCACTGGGATAATACACACAGCGATGTCACCGTACAGAGATAATAAACACAGTGATGTCACAGTACAGGGATAATACACACAGCGATGTCACTGTACAGGGATAATAAACACAGTGATGTCACAGTACAGGGATAATAAACACAGTGATGTCACAGTACAGGGATAACAAACACAGTGATGTCACAGTACAGAGATAATAAACACAGTGATGTCACTGTACCGGGAGAATAATCAGAGTGATGTCACTGTACAGGGATAATAAACACAATGATGTCACAGTACAGAGATAATAAGCACAGTGATGTCACAGTACAGGGATAATAAGCACAGTGATGTCACAGTACACCTGTGCAAACAAGGCCTGGGGGACTAAGATAAGGCTAGGGGCTACACTGAAAAGGGCCAGTGGCGCACAGATAAGGGGTAAGGGGCAGGGTCACAAGCAAGGTCCTGGGGGGGAAGGGGGGGTGAGGGGTGCACAGATAAGGGCCAGGGTGGCGCACACAGGGGGCAGCAGAGACGACAACCAGAGAGGCACAGACAAAGAGGGAGGGGGGCACAGATAAGGGCCCAGGGGCGCAGACCAGGAAGAGGCGTACAAAGACAAGGGCCAGATCCCAGGGGTGCAGACAGGCACAGCCAAAGGCCCGCAGATAAGAGCCAGGGGCTGCATTGAAAGGGCCAGGGTGGTGCAAAGAGCAGGGTCAAAAGCAAGGTCGCGGGGGGGGGTTTGAGGGGCGCACAGATAAGGGCACGGGTGGCATTAATAGGTTCTTCTTTATTTTGGCGAGGTATCAGTATCGAGTATCATTATACTTTTTTACGTATCGGTATTGAACTAAAAATTCTGGTATCGTGACAACCCTAGGTGGCAGTAGCCACAGGCAACAGCATGCGCCGCTGGGGCAGCTCATGCTGTTGCCCTTATGGGCTTATGCCCCCCTATTTTCATTGGTGGCAGTGGCCAAGGGCAACAGCATGCGCCGCTGGGGCAGCACATGCTGTTGCCCTTATGGGCATATGCCCCCCCATTTTCATTGGTGGCAGTGGCCAAGGGCAACAGCATGCGCCGCTGGGGCAGCGCATGCTGTTGCCCTTATGGGCTTATGCCCCCCCCATTTTCATTGGTGGCAGTGGCCAAGGGCAACAGCATGCGCCGCTGGGGCAGCGCATGCTGTTGCCCTTATGGGCTTATGCCCCCCCATTTTCATTGGTGGCAGTGGCCAAGGGCAACAGCATGCGCCGCTGGGGCAGCGCATGCTGTTGCCCTTATGGGCTTATGCCCCCCCATTTTCATTGGTGGCAGTGGCCAAGGGCAACAGCATGCGCCGCTGGGGCAGCGCAAGCTGTTGCCCTTTTTAATAGGTATAAAGTTGAAGAAAATCAGTGGTGACTGACAACCACATGCGCTGCAATGGCAAAGCATGTGGTTGTCAGCCAGGAACAATATAATGTAATATTCCTAAAGTTGAAAAATCATTGGTGGCAGTGTGATTAATAGTATAAATATACACACCTATAAATAAACTAATCGTTGGTTATAGTGGGAGCATTATAGAGAGGGAATTGGGGGAGAAAATATACTTACCAGTGGAAGATCGATCCCGCAGACGCTGACCACCGCCCTGCTCGCTGGCTCCGTCAAACAGCTGATAAGAGGCGCGCACCATCACTTCCGGGTTCAGCGAAGTGACGGCGCGTGCGCACAAGGATAGAAGCGCTTGCAGTGTTCGGCACTGCTAGCGCTTCTGCGCATGCGCCGGCAAGATCAAACTGCGCAGGCGCGGGATTTCAGCGCTAGGCCGAACGGCCTAGCGCTGTCAATCTATTTCAAGAGGGGCGTGGACTTCGCCATGGGGGAGAGCCTCGGGACCCCCCAAGAAGCGGTGCTCAGGAAGAAAGAGCCCGCCCCCCGGTGCTCCGAAGGCTCATTAACATACGGTTTAAACTTCGTTTTCCAGCACAACCGCTGCGCTGTACTCTGCAATAAAGGTATGTTTTAAATGTACTAGTTAAGGGGTTTTAACCTATGTATTTAAATACATAGGTTAAAACCTAGTGACAGAGCCTCTTTAAAAATGATTTTAGGGATTTAGGGCATAAGCTTAGGGCAAGGACCTCCAAGGTAGTGTTTTCCGAAATACTGCCTGTACCATGAGCCACACAAGAAAGGCAGCGGGAGATTAGGGAGGTAAACAAGTGGCTCAAGAACTGGTGTAGGGAGGAGGGATTTGGGTTCTTGGAGAACTGGGCCGACTTCTCCGTCGGCTACAGGCTCTACCGTAGGGATGGGCTGCACCTCAATGGGGAAGGGGCAGCTGTTTTGGGGGAGAAGATGGCTAGAAGGCTGGAGGAGAGTTTAAACTAGGGACTGGGAGGGAGGGTAACTACATTATAGATGGGGAAGATAGTGCAGATAGAGACCAGGGACGAGGTAATGGAACTGGGGGAGGAATGGAAGAAGGAACTAGAACAGATCAGAAGGAAAGGTGTAGGGTAAGAAATATACATCAACCTCTTAATTGTATGTACACTAATGCCAGAAGCCTAGCTAATAAAACTGGTGAACTGGAATTAGTGATGTGTGAGGAGAACTATGACATAGTGGGAGTAACTGAGACATGGCTGGATGATGGCTATGACTGGGCAGTTAACGTACAGGGTTACAATCTTTTTAGAAAGGATCGTCAAAACCGGAGAGGGGGAGGGGTCTGCCTTTATGTAAAGTCCTGTCTAAAGCCCACACTCCGAGAAGATATAAGTGAGGGACATAAAGGTGTGGAGTCACTGTGGGTAGAAATAAATGGAGCTAAAAACAATAATAAAATACTAATAGGAGTTTATTATAAACCACCCAATATATCAGAGACCACAGAAAATCTACTTCTAAACGAAATAGACGAGGCGGCAAATCATAATGAGGTTGTTATTATGGGGAACTTCAACTACCCAGATATAGACTGGGAAACTGAAACCTGTATATCTCATAAAGGAAACAGGTTCTTGGCAATAACCAAAGACAATTACCTTTCCCAACTGGTTCAGGACCCGACTAGAGGGACGGCCATACTGGACTTAGTATTAACCAATAGACCTCACAGAATAACAGATGTGCAGGTTGGGGGACACCTGGGAAACAGTGACTATAACATAATAACCTTCCAATTGTCATTCAAAAGAGTGTTTCTTCAGGGAGGAACAAAAATACCAAACTTCAAAAAAGCTAAATTTAGCCAACTAAGAGAGGCCATAGGCCTAACTAACTGGGACAAAGTCCTCAAAAATAAAAATACAGCCACAAAATGGGATATTTTTAAAAGCATCCTAATATCTAATTGTGAGAGGTACATACCTTATGGGAATAAAAGGTTAAGGAACAAGAAAAAAACAATGTGGATAAATAGAGCTGTAAAGAAAGCAATAAATGACAAACAGAAAGCATTTAAATCACTAAAACAGGAGGAGAGCGAGGAAGCATTGAAAAACTATAAGGAAAAAAATAGAATATGTAAAAGACAAATAAAAGCAGACAAACTAGAGACCGAGAGATTAATCGCTAAAGAGAGTAAAACTAACCCTAAAATGTTCTTCAATTATATAAATACTAAAAAGTATAAACCTGAAGGTGTCGGCCCCTTACAGAGTAATGAGGGGGGAGTTGCAGAGAGCGATGAGGAGAAAGCGAAGCTACTAAATAACTTTTTTCCACTGTATTCACTGAGGAAAATAAACTGTCAGATGAAATGCAGAGTATAAAAGTAAATTCCCCTTTAAAAGTGTCCTCTCTGACCCAGGAAGAGGTACAGCAACGTCTTAAAAATATTAAAATAGACAAGGATGATCACCAGGACCGGATGGCATACACCTCCGTATCCTAAGAGAATTAAGTAATGTCATCGACAGACCCTTATTTCTGATATTTAAGGACTCTATACTGACGGGGAGTGTTCCACAGGATTGGCACATAGCAAATGTGGTGCCAATATTCAAAAAGGGTCCAAAAACAGAACCCGGAAACTATAGACCGGTAAGTTTAACTTTTATTGTGGGTAAACTGTTTGAAGATTTTCTGAGAGATGCTATCTTGGAGTACCTCAATGAAAATAAGCAAATAACTCCGTATCAGCATGGCTTCATGAAGGATCGGTCATGTCAAACCAAATTAATCAGTTTCTATGAGGAGGTAAGTTCTAGACTTGACCGCGGCGACTCAATGGATGTCGTATATTTGGACTTCTCCAAAGCGTTTGACACGGTACCACATAAAAGGTTAGTATATAAAATGAGAATGCTTGGCCTGGGAGAAAATGTCTGTGGGTAAGTAACTGGCTCAGTGATAGAAAACAGAGGGTGGTTATTAACGGTAGATACTCAGATTGGGTCACTAGTGGGGTACCACAGGGGTCAGTATTGGGTCCTATTATCTTCAATATATTTATTAATGATATTGTAGAAGGTTTGCATAGTAAAATATCAATTTTTGCAGATGACACTAAACTGTGTAAAGTAATTAACACAGAGGAGGACAGTGCACTGCTACAGCAGGATCTGGATAGACTGGAGGCTTGGTCAGAAAAGTGGCAGATGAGGTTTAACACTGACAAATGTAAGGTTATGCATATGGGAAGGAATAATGCAAGTCACCAGTACATACTAAATGGTAAAGCACTGGGTAACTCTGACATGGAAAAGGACCTAGGAATTTTAGTGAACAGCAAACTAAGCTGTAGAAGCCAGTGTCAGACAGCTGCTGCCAAGGCCAATAAGATAATGGGTTGCATCAAAAGGGACATAGATGCCCGTGATGAGAACATAGTCCTGTCACTTTACAAATCACTAGTCAGACCACACATGGAGTACTGTGTACAGTTCTGGGCTCCTGTGAACAAGGCAGACATAGCAGAGCTGGAGATGGTTCAGAGGAGGGCAACTAAAGTAATAACTGGAATGGGTGGACTACAGTACCCAGAAAGATTATCAAAATTAGGGTTATTCACTTAAGAAAAAAGACGACTGAGGGGAGATCTAATAACTATGTATAAATATATCAGGGGTCAGTACAGAGATCTCTCCCATCATCTATTTATCCAGAGGACTGTGACTGTGACAAGGGGACATCCTCTGCGTCTGGAGGAAAGAAGGTTTGTACATAAACATAGAAGAGGATTCTTTACGGTAAGAGCAGTGAGACTATGGAACTCTCTGCCTGAGGAGGTGGTGATGGTAAGTTCACTAAAAGAGTTCAAGAAGGGCCTGGATGCATTTCTGGAGGGTATTACAGGTTATAGTTACTAGAGATGGGTCGTTGATCCAGGGAGTTATTCTGATTGCCTGATTGGAGTCGGGAAGGATTTTTTCCCCCTAAAGTGAGGAAAATTGGCTTCTACCTCACAGGGGTTTTTTTTTGCCTTCCTCTGGATCAACTTGTAGGAAAACAGGCTGAACTGGATGGACAGATGTCTTTTTTCGGCCTTACAAACTATGTTACTATGTAAAATAAAAAAACCCAGAATGGACTTGGAAAGAAAATACGTTCATGTGCATGAGCCCTAATTGTACTGACCTGGAGAATTAAGGTAAGAGGTCAGTTTTATTGCATAGGGAACGCCATTAAAAAAAAATAATTCCACCCCATTTGGATTTTTTTTCCAGCTCCCCACTATATCATATGCAATATTAAATAGTGCCATTAGAAAGTACAACTTGTCTCACAAAAAATAAGCCATCGTAAGGCTCTGTGAATAGAGAAATAAAAAAGTAATGGCTCTGGGAAAGTGGGGAGTGAAAAACGAAAATGGAAAATCGCAAGGTCCTCTAAGGATTAACTTTTATTGTGCGGGATAAATAAACTGATACAGTGTCTTGAAAAAGTCTTAATACCCCTTGAACTTTTCCCAACTTTTTTATGTTACAACCACAAACTTAAATGTATTTTATTGGGATTTTATGTGATAGATATATGGTTTTCAAAATTTTTAATAAATAAAAATCTGAAAAGTCTGGCCTGCATTTGTATTCCTGAGTCAATACTTTGTAGGATCACCTTTTACTGCAATTACAGCTGCAAGTCTTTTGGGGTTTGTCTCTACCAGCTTTGATCTAAACCATTCCATTGTAAGCACTGGATGTTTGTTTAGGGTCGTTCTCCTGCTGGAAGGTGGACCTCCGCCCCAGTCTTAAGTCTTTTGCAGCCTCTACCAGGTTTTCCTCCAGGATTGACCTGTATTTAGCTCCATCCATCTTCCCATCAACTCTGCCCAGCTTCCCTGTCCCTGCTGAAGAAAATCCCCATGGTGATGAGATGGTGTGTTCAGGGTAATGTGCAATTTCAGTTTTCCACCACACATAGCGTTTTGCATTTATGTCAGAAAGTTCAACTTTGATCTCATCTGACCAGAGCACCTTCTTCCACATGGTTGTGTTGAGCCCATCTACCAACGTTCCATTGTTATGTAGTGCAGTGTATTGTGCTGTCAGTAGTAAACTGCCAGGCAACCTGGCATACACTGAAGGCAGCCCTTGGGGCCTTCATCAGGTCCCAGTCTGCCATGATAAAACATTGGCACAGATCAATTACATTCACAGCAGTTCCCATAGGTGATAGAGGTAGCCCACTCCCTCTGAAGTTACTTAGATACCACAGTCATTATTGACCGCAGCATTTGAGGGGTAAAACTTCTGGGATAGGTGCTTCTGCCAGACCGTTACGGTGAGGTCACACTGCGAGCAGGGGCATAACTACCTTAGCAGCAGACCATGGACAGATGATTCATATAATTATCTTGCTAATTACAATTTGACTAAAACACTTGCAGTACTGAGTATAGTGCCCACTAGATAATAGGTATATCCAGGGGCGTAACTACCATAGCGACAGACCATGCGACTTCTATGGGGCTCAGGGCAAGAGGGGACCCAGTCTTAGTTGGGATTAGCTCCTCTTCTACTAGAGGTGAAAACTTGGTCAGGACTCTTCCTTTTAAAGGATCCCCTTTTAGCAAATGAGGCAGTGGAAAAATGGCCCAAGGGTCATTGAAAAGGGTTTAGGCAGAAACCCTTTTGTCCTGTGTGGGGGGCTGGTTTGATCCTTGCTATGGGGGCTTTACTTCTCTATGTACACCACTGACTGAGAGCCTGGCAGGAGACCGTCTGTCAAATGAGAGCCAACTACACAGGAACCACGTGCAACACTTAGACTAGGCCATCATAAAAAGGTGGCATGGACTTTATAATATATGTACTATATATAGCCCTCTTTGCAAGACCCTGCTGTACTGTCGTCATAATGCCACGTCTGGTAATATAGCATATCATGGCTGCTGACGGCCTCCTGTGGGTATAATACCACCTGGCCTCCCATAAATTTTTCTATGATCATTCTGGCTGACAGAACAGCGCAGCAGGGCTGGCATTTTAACCTCAAAAAATGCAGGTGCAAAAATGCCACTAAAAAGCAAAAATGCAGAAAAATTCCAGGAAAAAAATTATGTGTGAACCCATCTATACAGCCCAAAAAGGCCAGAAAAATATGTGTGTAAGGGACCCTCACTCAGAAACTACTGGACAGGTTCAAATTCCAGTAATGAAATTCTTTTTTTCTCACCTATAAAGGATTCTAAGAATCACAAAAACACAGCTGACATTAGTAGATCATATAGAATAAAGCAAATGAAATGAACGTGACAGGTCAGGCCATTAATGGGCCCCATTCTCCTTGCATACAAGAGTGCATTAGCTAGGCATTCACTGCAGCCTGGTACATTGTTATTCAGGCTGTGACTTTAATGGGGCAGCCCTGTGAAACTCCACCTCCCTCTCGTCCTCCTGTCACAGACGTCACCGCTGAGGGGTGTGCAGGAGAATTTAGATGCAAAATAACAAGGAAGATTTGGATCTAGGAGAACGGTGCCCTTTAAGTGTCTCTGGAAGGTGAGGACTAGGGCTGACATACATACAGTGCTCATATATGTTTTGGGAGGAGGAGACCTGAATGAGCTGAGCCTGTCATCTGGAAGTGGGGGAAGACAAGGTAAGGAAGACCCTTTAAATCCATCATATCTTCTTATCATCCCAATCAGCCGTGGTATGCAAAGGGTGTCAAGACATGTAGTAATGGACGGATCATTCATTCCTGTAACATTTTCTCCCCATGTAAAGCGTGCATGCAGGGTTATTGTATTTACACTGCCAGGACTATTTAGTGTATCTCTTTTTCCAGCCACTAAATTATCAAAAAAATTTTTGCAGTCATGTCATGTAAAATTGCTGATATTTGTGTATTTTTCTGAAGGCTAGTCGTCCTATGTATCAGAATCCTATCTGTATGACACCCCCTGCTTGCAATGAGAAATATACTCCGACATGATCACATATGTCCAAAATTGGAATCTTTGGAAAATATGGACATTCCCAAATCTCCCCCGTCTTGTATTGTGGTCTATGGTTAGCTACACACAGGAGCTAGTCATAAAATAGCAAGACTTGTGTAGATAAATGAACATCCACTACAGCAATAATATGTCAAGACTGTGATATGTTGTTTATCAGGCTAAACACACCCTAAAATAAAGGGCTTTAGGAAATATACGTCAATCATTATAAAAAAAAATAGCAATTGCTCAGTCGGTAGATCTATGGAGACTGTGACAGGTTTGTTCTGCCTTCTGAAAGAAGATTTTGTTTCTTCCTGCTGGCCACATAAGGGTGGATTTCTTCATGTGTTACAATCCCAGCAGATCAGAGGCTCTTTGCAGCCTTGTTGCCTTTTTAGCTGCCTTGTGTGGCTCTGGAAAATAACGTCAGTTAACTATAGCCCTTGTATACCTCCTATATAAAAGATATATTCTTCATTGAGATGGAGCATGCACCTGCTAAAATAAGACACAAAGAAGATCCAGACATTTGTACAATAGGGCGTTAAATACAGTATAATCTGGTGACAAATCCTTTTGCAATAACACCCCCAGGGACAGTCCTAATAATCAAAGCAGGCAGCCTGTTCCAGAGCAGCTCTTAACAATACTGGCAGTTTCTCTGGTGCAGAGCACAGATAATGGCTTGGTCCTGCCGAATGAAGAGGTGTAAACAGAACTCAAAGGGAACAAATGACTCATTTCTAAAATGAACCAAATCACAGGCCTAAACAATAATATAAGGTCTATATTGTAATCCAGGTCTAAGAAATACTATAGTGTCTATGCAGTAATCCAAGCCTAAATAATAATATAAGGTCTATTCAGTAATCCAGGTTTAAGCAATAAATTTGGGTCTATGCCAGGGCTGGCCAACCTGCGTCTCTCCAGCTGTTGCAAAACTACAACTCCCAGCATGCCCAGTCTGCCTACAGCTATCATCCTACAGCAGGGCATGGTGGGAGTTGTAGTTTTACAACAGCTGGAGAGCCTCAGGTTGGCCAGCCCTGGTCTATGCTGTAATCCAGTCCTAAGCAATAATATAGGGTCTAGGATGCAATCCAGTCCTAAGTAATAATATAGGGTATATGCAGTAACTCAAGCCTAAGCAATAATATAGGGTCTATGTAGTTATCAGGCCTAAGCAATAATATAGGGTTGATGCATTAACAGAGACCTAAGAAATAATATGTAGTCTGTGCTGTAATCCAGGCCTAAGAAATAATATAGGATCAATGCCTGTAATCCAGGCCTAAACACACTAATATACGTAGGGTATATGCAGTAATCCAGGCCTAAGCAATAATATAGGGTCTATGCTGTAATCCGTGCCTAATCAATAATATATGGTCTGGTATGTAATCCATGCCTAATCAATAAATTAGGGTCTATGCTGTCATCCAGACCTTATCAATAATATAGGGTCCATGCTGTAATCCAGGTCTAAACAATACTATGCAGTCTATGTAGTAGTCCATTCCTAAGCAATAATATAGGGTCTATGCTGACATCCAGGCCTACAAAGTAATATGCGGTCTATGCTGTAAACCAGATCAAAGCAATAATATAGGGCCTATGATGTCATCCAGGCCCAAGCAATAATATAGGGTCTGTGCTGTAATACAAAAAGCATGCCCTTCTATTATATATTTTGGTTTAGCCATTTCTGTCCCCTAGACTACTATCCTGAAAGAGAGCTCTGAAAGGAACACTGTAGAAAAATGTGGCACAGCCATATTCCCGTTAAAGGAATTTTCCCACAAAAAAAATCTACAGTTTTCAAACCAGCACCTGGATCTGAACACTTTTGAAATTGCATATAATTAAAAATTTAGCATAGCCACTGAATTATATCTATCTGTATAGCGGCATATGCTGTTTGCTTTTTCTTATTTCTTTGTCTTGCTCACTGAGAAGGTCGCACATGCTCAGTTTCATCCTTCAATTGCCTCCTGAGCTGTGATAGGGAGAGCTGAGACATGCCCCTTTAGTTGCAGCAGAAAAGACACTCCCCTTCAGCTGTCAGCTTGATATACAGTGGGGAAAAAAAGTATTTAGTCAGCCAGCAATTGTGCAAGTTCTCCCACTTAAAAAGATGAGAGAGGCCTGTAATTGACATCATAGGTAGACCTCAACTGTGAGAGACAAAATGAGAAAACAAATCCAGAAAATCACATTGTCTGATTTTTAAAGAATTTATTTGCAAATTATGGTGGAAAATAAGTATTTGGTCACCTACAAATAAGCAAGATTTTTGGCTCTCACAGACCTGTAACGTCTTCTTTAAGAGGCTCCTCTGTCATCCACTCATTAACAGTAGTAATGGCACCTTTTTGAACTTGTTATCAGTATAAAAGACACCTGTCCACAACCTCAAACAGTCACACTCCAAACCCCACTATGGTGAAGACCAAAGAGCTGTCGAAGGATACCAGAAACAAAATTGTAGACCTGAACCAGGCTGGGAAGACTGAATCTGAAATAGGCAAGCAGCTTGGTGTGAAGAAAGCAACTGTGGGATCAATAATTAGAAAATGGAAGACATACAAGACCACTAATAATCTCCCTTGATCAGGGGCTCCACGCAAGATCTCATCCCGTGGGGTCAAAATGATCACAAGAACTGTGTGCAAAAATCCCAGAACGACATGGGGGGACCTAGTGAATGACCTGCAGAAAGCTGGGACCAACGTAACAAAGGCTACCGTCAGTAACACACTACGCCAACAGGGACTCGGATCCTGCAGTGCCAGATGTGTCCCCCTGCTTAAACCAGTAACATAGTAACATAGTCCATCCAGTTCGGCCTGTTTTCCTACAAGTTGATCCAGAGGAAGGCAAAAAACCCCTGTGAGGTAGAAGCCAATTTTACCCACTTTAGGGGAAAAAATCCTTCTCGACTCCAATCAGGCAATCAGAATAACTCCCTGGATCAACGACCCCTCTCTAGTAACTATAACCTGTAATATTGTTACCCTCCAGAAATACATCCAGGCCCCTCTTGAACTCTTTTAGTGAATTTACCATCACCACCTCCTCAGGCAGAGAGTTCCATAGTCTCACTGCTCTTACCATAAAGAATCCTCTTCTATGTTTGTGTACAAACCTTCTTTCCTCCAGGCGCAGAGGATGTCCCATCATCACTGTCACAGTCCTGGGGATAAATAGTTCATGGGAGAGATCTCTGAACTGACCCCTGATATATTTATACACATTTATTAGATCTCCCCTCAGTCGTCTTTTTTCTAAAGTGAATAACCATAATTTGGATAATCTTTCTGGGTACTGTAGTCCACCCATTCCAGTTATTACTTTAGTTGCCCTCCTCTGAACCCTCTCCAGCTCTGCTATGTCAGTCTTGTTCACAGGAGCCCAGAACTGTACACGGTACTCCATGTGTGGTCTGACTAGTGATTTGTAAAGTGGCAGGACTATGTTCTCATCACAGGCATCTATGCCTCTTTTGATGCAACTCATTATCTTATTGGCCTTGGCAGCAGCTGTCTGACACTGGTTTCTATAGATTAGTTTGCTGTTCACTAAAATTCCTAGGTCCTTTTCCATGTCAGAGTTACCCAGTGTTTTACCATTCAGTATGTACTGGTGACTTGCATTATTCCTTACCGTATGCATAACCTTACATTTGTCAGTGTTAAACCTCATCTGCCACTTCTCTGCCCAAGCCTCCAGTCTATCCAGATCCATCTGTAGCAGTGCACTGTCCTCATCTGTGTTAATTACTTTACACAGTTTAGTGTCATCTGCAAAAAATGATATTTTACTGTGCAAGCCTTCTACAAGATCATTAATAAATATATTGAAGAGAATAGGGCCCAATACTGACCCCGTGGTACCCCACTAGTGACAGTGACCCAATCTGAGTATGTACCGTTAATAACCACCCTCTGTTTTCTATCACTGAGCCAGTTACTTACCCACATACAGACATTTTCTCCCAGTCCAAGCATTCTCATTTTATATACTAACCTTTTATGTGGTACGGTGTCAAATGCTTTGGAGAAGTCCAGATATACGACATCCATTGGTTCGCCGCGGTCAAGTCCTTACTTGAACTTACCTCCTCATAGAAACTGATTAAATTGGTTTGACATGACCGAACCCTCATGAAGCCATGCTGATATGGAGTTATTTGCTTATTTTCATTGAGGTACTCCAAGATAGCATCTCTTAGAAAACTCTCAAGCATTTTACCCACGACAGATGTTAAACTTGCCGACCTATAGTTCCCGGGCTCTGTTTTTGGACCCTTTTTGAATATTGGCACCACATTTGCTATGCGCCAATCCTGTGGAACACCCCCTGTCAGTATAGAGTCCTTAAATATCATAAATAAGGGTCTGGCGATGACATTACTTAATTCTCTTAGGATACGGGGGTGTATGCCATCCGGTCCTGGCAATTTGACTATTTTAATCTTTTTAAGGCTACTTTCACACTTGCGTTGTGGTTTTCCGGTATTGAGATCAGGCAGAGGATCTCAATACCGGAAAAAAACTGATCAGTTTTGTCCCCATGCATTCTGAATGGAAAGAGATCCGTTCAGGATGCATCAGGATGTCTTCAGTTCAGGCAGCTTTCAGTTTTGTGACCGGACACAAAACCGCAGCAAGCTGTAATTTTGTGTCCAGTCATAAAAACTGAAAGAAACTGATCAGGTACTGAAACCAATGTAAGTCAATGGTGACGGATCAGTTTTTTTAGGAGACTAAAAAAACGGATCCGTCACCCATTGACTTTTAATGTATTTAGTGCCTGATCAGTTTTCTTCAGTTTTGATTTCACACAACTGCATCCTAACTGAACGGATGCATCCTGATGTGCAAAATCAAAACGGATCAGTTTAATTCAGGTATAGAGATCCTCTACCGGATCTCAATACCTGAATTAACAATGCAAGTGTGAAAGCAGCCTAAGACGCAGCTGTACTTCTTCCTGGGTCAGACAGGGCACTTTTAAAGGGGAATTTACTTTTATATTCTGCATTTCATCTGACAGTTTCTTTTTCTCAGTGAATACAGTGGAGAAAAAGATATTTAGTAGCTTTGCTTTCTCCTCATCGCTCTCTGCAACTCCCCCCTCATTACTCTGTAAGGGGCCGACACCTTCAGGTTTATACTTTTTACCATTTATATAATTAAAGAACATTTTAGGGTTAGTTTTACTCTCTTTGGCGATTAATCTCTCGGTCTCTAGTTTGGCTGTTTTTATTTGTCTTTTACATATTCTATTTTTTTTCTTATAGTTTTTCAAAGTTTCCTCGCCACCCTCCTGTTTTAGTGATTTAAATGCTTTCTTTTTGTCATTTATTGCTTTCTTTACAGTTCTATTTATCCACATTGTTTTTTTCTTGTTCCTTATGTACCTTTCACAATTAGATATTAGGATTCTTTTAAAAATATCCCATTTTGTGGCTGTATTTTTATTTTTGAGGACTTTGTCCCAGTTAGTTAGGCTTATGGCCTCTCTAGTTGACTAAATTTAGCTTTTTTGAAGTTTGGTATTTTTGTTCCTCCCTGAAGAAACGCTCTTTTGAATGACAATTGTAAGGTTATTATTTTATGGTCACTATTTCCGAGGTGTCCCCCAACCTGCATATCTGTTGTTCTGTCAGGTCTATTGGTTAATACTAAATCCAGTATGGTCGTCCCACTAATCGGGTCCAGAACCAGTTGGGAAAGGTAATTGTCTTTGGTTATTGCCAAGAACCTATTTCCTTTATGAGATATACAGGTTTCAGTTTCCCAGTCTATATCTGGGTAGTTGACGTCCCCCATAATAACGACCTCATTATGAATTGGCTCCTCGTCTATTTCGTTTACAAGTAGATTTTCTGTGGACTCTGGTATATTGGGTGGTTTATAATAAACTCCTACTAGTATTTTATTATTGTTTTTGGTTCCATTTATTACTACCCACAGTGACTACACATCTTCATGTCCCTCACTTATATGTTCCCGGAGTGTGGGCTTTATACAGGACTTTACATAAAGGCAGACCCCTCCCCCTCTCCGGTACATATCCGGGCCCATCTGAAGTTTGCTAGAGAGCATTTGGATGTTCCAGAAGAGTATTGGAAGAATGTCATATGGTCAGATGAAACCAAAGTAGAACTAATTGGTAGAAACACAACTTGTCGTGTTTGTAGGAGAGTGAATGCTGAGTTGCATCCAAAGAACACCATACCTACTGTGAAGCATGAAGGTGGCAACATCATGCTTTGAGGCTGTTTCTCTGCAAAGGGACCAGGACGACTGATTCGTGTACATGAAAGAATGAATGGGACCATGTATCGTGAGATTTTGAGGGCAAACTTCCTTCCATCAGCAAGGGCATTGAAGATGAAACATGGCTGGGTCTTTCAGCATAACAATGATACAAAGCACACCGCCAAGGGCAGCGAAGGAGTGGCTTCGTAAGAAGCATTTCAAGGTCCTGGAGTGACCTAGCCAGTCTCCAGATCTCAACCCCATAGAAAACCTTTGGAGGGAGTTGAAAGTCCCTGTTGCCCAGCGACAGCCCCAAAATATCACTGCTCTAGAGGAGATCTGCATGGAGGAATGGGCCAACATTCCAGCAACTGTGTGTGCCAACCTTGTGTAGACTTACAGAAAACGTTTGACCTCTGTCATTGCCAACAAAGGATATATAACAAAGTATTGAGATGAACTTTTGTTATTGACCAAATACTTATTCTTTAAAAATCAGACAATGTGATTTTCTGGATTTGTTTTCTCATTTTGTCTCTCATAGTTGAGGTCTACCTATGATGTCAATTACAGGCGTCTCTTAATTTTTTAAGTGGGAGAACCTGCACAATTGATGGCTGACTAAATACTTTTTTCCCCACTGTAAATCTAGCAGAGCAATGAATGGGGAGATCTCTGGATCCATGAGAGGTAGAGGGCTGGTTCTAGCTTTGTTAGAAAGAGATTGTCGTGTATTATACAATATCTGGTTTTCATTTTTTAAATTAGTCATATGATAACCCCTGTAATGCTCTGCACTATGTTTGAAGGACAGATGATTCATATAATTATCTTGCTACTTACAATTTGGTTAAAACACTTGCAGTACTGAGTATAGTGCCCAGTATAGTGGCCACTAGATAATAGGTATATGTGTAGAAGACCATATGTTGATGATATATAGTGCTTATACACAAATCTTAGGATTTAAACAAAAATTAGCGATTATAGCACTTAATGCTTTATGTATATAAATACATTGATTATATACAATGATCATCCGTTGCAGTAAAACCACTTGCCTAATAATATATATATAGTTTGTCCCTCTCTTACCTATAGAGGGATGGACTGAATAGTATCGGGCACCAAGATTTTGTGAGGCGGGGCGCCATGGATTGAACTTGTTTTTCTAGGACATCTCACAGACACTCAATCAAATTGAGGTCTGGGAAATTTGGAGGCCACCTTCAACTCATTGTCATGTTCTCCTCCAGCTTGCCTTCTTCCCATGATGCGTCATGGTGCTATCTCTTCCCTAAATAAACAGCATACACTCTTGGCTGTACATGATGTTATTAATCACACCTAATCTTCCATTGCTACATGATTAATTTCTAATGCTCATGTGTCCATAGTAGGGCCCTAACTCAGAAAGAGCCCACCCAGGAGGAGGACTAAAATATTTTATTGAGGGCCCCCTCAACAGTGTTATAAATTGACGTTATCTACGGGGACACTGTAGGAAACGGATGGAACAGCTTTCGGGCCTGAGAAGTGATCTTGACTAGCCACAGGAGTGTGGGTTGTACGGGACGAGGGGATTCCGAAGAACGTATCGCGGGGGTGGGGGAGGGTTCAGTAATTTCTAGTCACACCACTGGCCACAACCTGGGTCTCACAGTTCAGCCTGATGCAGATACCTCACACCCGTTACTGGATGTGCAGCTTCAGAAACTGGGACCTCGCTGTCAGTGACACCCAGGCTCCCCCTTAGAGAATGTAAGGACATTTTTTAACTGTCCATGCCTTCTCCATCACTGTATACACACGTTCAATGATCAAGAAGCTGCAATGCCCTTTTCTGCTTTAATCCTAGTCATTATATGATCGCTGGGGGCTGCGTATGTGCACAAGCTGCTTGGTCTTAGCAGACCTAGATCAGTTCTGCAATGAGGCTCAGTAGCCTAATTACAACCTCAGAGGGCTGTATTCCCTTGTAATTAGGAGTAATATGTCGGCCCAAGTTACAGAAGAAAAAAAAAATGTATTAGTAAATAAAAATAAATACAATAGTGCTGTCTCTGCAAGGGACAGCACCAGAGCAGCAACAACCACCTCTGTGGCTCACCACTTCATATTGGCTTATCGAGCACCATATGCTTAGGGGACATATCTCAAGAACAGGGGGAGGGGTGCAGGCTGATAAATTACACAATGCCATGCTCAAGGAAGCAGCATTATTTAGCCCAATTACTATGGTGACAGGTCCTCTTTATAATAAGACCCCTAAAAGGTTTCTTTAAAGGGGATCTATCACCAGGAATTGCAATGCTAAACCAGGCACAGTGGGGGTCATTTATCAACGACGAGTCTCGGTGAACAGCTGTAGGGCAACAGTGTGCCAGAAAATACGAGCAAGGCTGATTGACAGTTCAGGATATGCTGTTCAGTGGTTCAGTGGTGTCGACCCAGGTCTACTCTGGGTCGTTCTGTAGTGAGCTAGGCCAGAGCCTATGAGCGGGCTTGAACCATGAGTATGGACAGTACCTTGAAGTAGGTGAAATTGGTGGCAGGCCCAACAGGAGCCGAGTCAGTTCAGCTCTGTCTGGAGGAGTAAAAATGTGTAATCATAATAAGCATCTCTAGTAAGGAAAGGACTCACCCAGGTCTGGTGTTTCGCTTGGCGTCCACGCTGGGCCTTGCTCGTTTTACCCGGTGATACCAGTTGCCAGGCGTCAGGCTCTGGAGGCGTCGGGAGAGAATTTACCTGGTTGGCAGGCATCCAGGACGGGATCTCAAGTGGCGTAATCCCCAGCGTCTCCCAAGCTGCTTTCAAATCTTGAGGATTTCTGATGGTAATTTGCCTTTCATTTTTTATAATGGCGAGGCCTAAAGGGTATAGCCACCTGAAGGGAGTCGCAGAGGCTTTTAGGGCTTCTAAGAGTGGGTGCAATAGTCTGCGCTTAGCCAGCGTGGAGGGCGCCAGGTCTTGGGGAAAAAGAAATTTCTGTGTCTTGATATTTAAGTGTGGTTGACTCCCTGCTGTTTTTCAAGAGTTCCGCGGTGTCCACATAGCTCAGCAGACCACAGATGGTGTCTCGTGGAGGCTCATTGGGTTTGGGTTTCGGACAGAGCGCTCTGTGGATTCTTTCAATCACAATGGAGGCTGCCCTCTCAGGGCCTAGCAGTGAAGTGAAGAGCTCTTTTGCCGCTTTGGGTAGGTCTTCTGGGTCTACCGATTTGGGTAGCCCGCGTATTGGCAAGTTCCAGTGGAGGGAGGATTTTCGCCTTGTCTCCTTGGACGTAGAGAGCCTCTACACCCGTATCCCTCAAGACGCGGGTGTGGAGGCTGTATGTGAAGTACTCGAGGGTACAGAAAAATACAGCCTATTTATAGAATTCATCAGAGATGCACTAAATAACATTTTAAAAAATAACACTTTCATGTTTGGAAGGGATTGGTACTGTCAGCGCTGTGGGACGGCCATGGGGACACCAGTAGCTTGTACATTTGCTAACATCTATTTAGCTAGATTAGAAGACAAATATGTTTACACTGTATGTAACCCTTTTCTATCCTATATACAGCTGTATCTTAGATACATTGACAACGTGTTTATGGTATGGTTGGGCAATGAAAATCAATTTGACGAATTTGTGGAATATCTTAATCGGTCAAATGATATGAACATGAAATTTACTCATGTATTTGGAGGGTTCAAGCTAGAATTTTTAGACGTTTCAGTTGAGGTGAAAAATGGGGAGCAAAGTGTGAGGGGTTATCGTAACCCACCGCTACTAACTCCCTTCTACACCATACGAGTTACCATCCTAATAGTGTTAAAAAGGCAATCCCTTATGGACAATTTAGAGGATAAAGCTAAAGAGGATCAATAATACTGTGGAAGGGTTTATGGAACAGGCTAACAAGCTAAAAAAAGACTGTTAGTGAGAGGTTATCCCTTAAAGGGGTTGTCCAAGTTATTTTTTTGTTCTTTATATGTTTCTAACTTGTCAGGTATAACAACTTTCCCATATACTTTGTGTTTCTAAAGCTGCTGGTTTCTCAGAGTTGACTGAGGGTCACATGACCTGTGATGTCACCTTATCTCTCTGCTCTGTGATGTTTCCTTCACAAGCCTCAGAGTTCAGATAACAGTCTGTACACGAGATGTCACTGGCCACGCCCCCTTTCTTTGCCGGGCTCCTGCTATCTGCTTTCTTCCTGGTTTCCTTCAGATAAAACATTAACCCCTTCAGCCAGAACACACTGAGGGCTCAAGGCTTTACAACAAACAGTAGCTGCAGCAGTGAGAGGAGACAAATGCTGGGCACAAGAGCTGTAGAGGAATTGTATTGTACAAGAACAGGTAGGGAGAAATTCCTGTGTGTATCAGCAGTGTCATTGTACAGCTGGGACTTGTAGTCCTGCACATACAACATGCTGCTGAGTATTCCAGCAGGCAGACATGTCACTCAGCACTTGTATTCATTCCCTTTGCAAAGAGGGGGGGGGGAGGGGGAGGGGCTGAGATTGTTGTTATTGCATGTAAACAAAGTCCAGAAGAGAACCAGGGAAATTAGGAAATATGGATTTTTTTTTGCCTAAAACCTGCTTAACTTAGTTATATATTGCTGCCCATCAGATTTACAGTGCTATATATTTTTTGTCATAACTCGGACAACCCCTTTAAGTATGTTGAATGAAGCCCTTAAAAAAGTATCTAAAATGAATAGAAAGGATCTACTAAATAGATCCGGCAGAACTAAAAGTAAGGATGGAGTCAGATCTACTATCTGCCCATTCTCTTTTAGGTTTAGCCCAATGGCAGGCAAAATAAAGGAGATCATTAAAGAAAATTGGGACATACTATTAAGGGATGACAATCTCAGAGAGTTAATTGACAAAACCCCATTGGTATCTTTTAGAAGAACCCAGACATTAAGGGACAGAATAGTGAAGAGTAGATTTAAAGGGGTTCACCGGGAATTAAAGGGGTTGTCCGAGTTATTTTTTGTCCTTTGTATGTTTCTAACTAGTCAAATACAACATCTTTTCCATACACTTTCTGCTTCTAAAGCTGCTGGTTTATCAGATTTCACTCAGGGTCACATGACCTGTGATGTCAGCTTGCCTCCCTGCTAATCTTATATTTGTGCACAGAGTCTGTACACGAAACGTCGCTGTGCTGGCCACGCCCCCTGCTCTGCCGTTGCTGCTATCTGCTCTCTCCCTGGATTCCTTCAGATAAAACATTAACCCCTTCAGCCAGAACACACTGAAGGCTTTACAACAGCAGCTGCAGATGTAAAGAGACACAGGATCTGCCCTCCTCACCCTACAGACACAGAGCTGTCTGGAGCTGATCTGGAGGAAATGCAAAGTATTGTATTGTACAAGAAAGATAGGGGAAGACCCTGTGTGTATCAGCAGTGTTATTGTACAGCTGGGACTTGTAGTCCTACACATACAACATGCTGCTGAGTATTCCAGCAGACATGTCAGTCAGGGCAGCTCTTGTATTCAGTCCCTTTGCAGAGCGGCAGGTGAGGAGGGGCAGAAATTGTTATTACTGCATGTAAACAAAGGCCAAAAGGAGAACCAGGGAAATGAGGAAATATAGATTTATTTTTTTTTTTGCCTAAAACTTGCTTAACTTATATGATTAACGTTATATATTGCTGCCCATCAGATTTACAGTACTATACATTTTTTTCATAACTCGGACAACCCCTTTAAGAAAATGAAACACTTAAATATTACTTTATTATAAATATATTCCCAAATACCTTACATTAGTTATAATAGCTCGTTTTGTCTAGGGAGCAATGATTAGGAGAAATAAAATGGCTGCCGTACTATTAGTACACATAGAACCTGTCCTAATCACACAGGAGGACAAGTTACTTCACAACACTGAGGTAAAGAGCTGCCTCATCCTCCTCTCTGTTCTGCTTGTCAGGAATAATGATCCTAAATACAGCTAATGGGATCTTTAGTTGAGTCTCTGTAGGAATGGAGTCCATGAGCAGATGTGGCTGATGAGCAGCAGCTCTTGTATACAGTCTCCATTACCACAGTCTGTCCTGTCCATCCTCTCTGTACTTCATGTCTCCTTATGAACTCCATTCCCACAAAGATTCATCTGAAGATCATATTAAACTGTATTCAGGATCATAATCCCTGACATGGATGAAGAATGAGGCAGCTCTTTAGCTCAGTGTTGTGAAGTAACTTGTCCTCCTGTGTGATTTGGACAGGTTTTGTATGTACTAATAGGACAGCGGCCATTTTGTTTCTCCTGATCATTGCTCCCCAGACAAAACACGCCATTATAACTAATGAAAGGTATCTGGGAATATATTTGTAATAAAGTAATATTTAAGTATTTTCATTTTCTTAATTCCCGGAGAACCCCTTTAAGGAGGAGAAGACAAGTACATGGTTAGGGAGTTTCTCACCTATAGAGAATTATAAGTGTGGTAATTGCACTTTTTCTAAATACAATGGACAAATGAAGCTCATACGAGTCGGAGGCATTTAACATCGAGTAAGAGAATTGATTACATGCAAAACTAAATATATTATATACATGGTATTTTGCATATGTGGAAGATGTTACATTGGAAAAAACATAAGATGCCTCTATGAGAGGTTTACAGAACATTTTGCATCAGTTGTCACTGGTAAGGGTTGCGCTGTCTATACGCTGGTATACGCTGTCCGCCCCTGCATGTAACTGTTTCTGCCTATGGTGAAATAAAGTATCGACCATCCTGGTGAATGCCGCTTTTTCCTTCTACTGTTTTGTGGTATTGGCAAGTTCCGCCTATGGCTACAATTCTCTTGATCCTCAAGTTTAAGGAAGACTTCATTAAATAGCATTTTGTAAGTCTGTAAAGCCTCTCTAGTTTTTACCCCGTAAGTCAGTATGGCTTCTTGGGTAATCTCTAGGGCCACAACTCTATGGCCTAGGTGACGTAGATCTTCTTTAAAATCTGTAAGATTTTTTTCAATGGTGAAAGTGCTGTTTCCAGCACATCTTGGAGGATGGCTTTAGATATAGGAGGTTCTCTCCGTGGAGGTCTGTGCTCAGATGTGTCCGAGATGCTGCCTGTCTCTGAGTAATCCTGTGCGTCAGAATGTGGCGCATGGTCGGGCTGAGGTTCCTTCCTAAGGAATTTTTCCATGGCCGGTTGTTTTGCACAGGCAGGATCCCTGTGCTTATCTTTGCCAGTTTTCCCTATGCTAGGTCAGATGGAGAGCGTTAGAAAGGGATTTGGAGCCAGTTCTTGTGAGGAGCTCAGACTCAAGCAGCCATTCAGCAGCGCAGCCAAGCTTTGCCCCCGGAAGCACCTAATTTATGACAAGGCTCAGGCCTCATCATACATTAGGCTCCCCTCTGGCAGTCCGTGCACCTGGAGTGAAAACTACTCTAGCCCTGACTGAAATAGTTTTCACTCCTCCTGTTTCCATGTTTGTGGGGGCTGATGTCCCATCCCTGGCCCTGCACCCACCACTCCTAAATCGCAAGGACGGCTTAAAAATGCCTGTGCAACAAAGTATTGATGCATAGGTGTTTAAAAAGTTGCAAAACGGGGTCTTGTGACTTTTTTTTTGCCAAAAACTGCATAGTGCTGATGGTAAATGACTGGCTTAGTCTTGTAGGGCTAGCTGAACTAAAGGGAAAGAAAAGTACTTTTAATCCACATGTAAACAAGCATTTAAAAGGAACCTGTCACCAGACTGTACCTATGCAGCAAATGGCACGTCACTGGGATTCCAGTTATACACCTCTGTGTCACCTGGTACCACAGTGACTTCCGGTTAGGACAAAACACTCACTTATTTCACCAAACTGGCTTCAAGTTTAATTTTAAGAAAACTAAGTTAAAACTGTGTAATGTGCTGAGCAGCGATGTGCCATTTGCTGCATAAGCATAATCTGATGACAGATTCCCTTTTAGTGCACCAGAGGGTGGGCCCAAGCCACTCTGTGCACCCTTGCTCCTCCTCCTTCCCCTGCCAACCCCCCCTCTTCTTCTTTATTGACAGGGCCAGGCGAGATGACTATGGAAAATTGCAATGATATGGGAGTGTAAATTTTTGACTCTCGGATCTCACAAAGGGTGTTTGTAGCATTTTAAAGAGCAAACATTATTGCAAAATAACCGGCATGTGAGAACTTGCTTAAGATTTGCAGCTTATGTGTTCACACAGCTGCCTTTTATGTAAAAGCCACAGTGTGATATGTGCATTGCCAGAATTGACAGTATGCAAATCAAACCTGCAAGACCTCTGTGTATGTACAAATGCATACATTTAAAGTGGTTGTCCGGACTACAGATATTGATCACCTATCCTTATATTAGATCAGTGGTCTTCGCACTCCCAGCATCCCCTCCAGTCAGCTGTGCAATGTTTATGGTGCACAGTCTACGTTGTAGTGGGGTGCAGTGTAATTACAGCATTCAAGTTAATGGACATGTCCTGAGGATAGATCATTAATATCTGTAGCTCGGACAGCCCCTTTAAAACTTAAAGGGGTTGTTAAAAATGTTTATTTTAATTCCATTCCCCGCCTTCAGCCAGCATGCCAGTGCTTGTAAGTCTTACTTACCTGCTCCTCCGCTCTGGTCAGGCTCTGTGGCTCTTAGACTCTCTTCACTGGACTTCTAGTTCCTGTCTGAAGACCAGAAGTCCAATGAAGAGAGCCCAGGAGCCACAGAGCTGAAACAGACTGGGAACAGGTGGATTTCTTCACAGGTATCACTGGCTGGAGGAAAATACAAGTCTAGGACACCCCTTTTAAAGTTTTTTACAAGATTTTTTAAAACTTGACACAGAACGGGACTGAATAAAATAAAAAAAGGAGATTTAAAGGGGTATTCCCATCTTAGATAATGGGGGCATGTTGCTAGGATATGCCCCCATTGTCTTATAAGTGCGGGTCCCACCGCTGGGACCTGCGCCTGTATCGAGAACGGAGCGGGGAGCAATGTGGCCACCACCAGGCACAGCTCCCCGCTGCTCCCATAGAAGTGAATGGGAGCGTACCGCGCATGCACGGCCACCGCTCCCATTCATATCTATGTAGTTGACAGAAATAGCCGAGCCAGCGCTTGGCTAATTTCGCCGGCCCCATAGAAATGAATGGAGGGCAGCTGCGCATGCACAGTACGTCCTCCTTCACTTTTGGGGCTCCGTTGTCTAAGCTGGGAATAACCCTTCAAGTGTCCCATCGTTGGTCTCTGCCACTCCGATTCCACAGGGCCTGCAGCGGTCATGGGAATGAAGAATAACATTTAAAAGGGAGTCCTTTTTTATTTTATTTTATACAGCCACATACTTTTTGGCTTTTTTTATTTCAGAAAACTCCTTTAATTCTACATACGTACACATACATGAAGACGTCCATTCCCGATCCTTGCCTGCTCATAGCTGTATTTACACGCAGCAATGATTGCTGCTATATAATGATGAATGTTCATTGTCATGTTCCTTTCCTATAAAGCTTTGTCTGTTTCTGTGTAACCTCCAGGGAGCAGGTTACATTTTTATGCGAGCACCCGCACAGGTAGGAGGGTGTGTGTAGGGTGATGAGTGAATCATACAGCATCAGCTTCTGCGGATTTCTGCTTTAAGTAGTCGTCTGAGATGTGAGGGTAGAACACTGATGGTATCCTTCCCTCTCTACCCTGTGCTACAAATTGGAAGCAAAAGCACAATGTCAGTTGTCTGTTTACATCATATTACATGCATATGCAGTAAGATTATGTGGATCATGGGTTATTTATACTGTTGTACTAAGGTTACAGCACAGCTAAAGGTCAGGCTTGAAATTCATCACAACTGGAGAGAAACTGGAACCACAAGCAAATGCAAAACACAAAGACACTCGGATGGTACTCAGATAAGGATATACTGTACGTCTGGCCCGTGAGATAGTGAATTACCAGAGACTAGATGTCTGCAGGACACCTCAAGAATTTGCAGCAGAGTGCTAACCACATCTTCATGTCTGTTTTTTTTTGTCATGAGAGCTAGTGGGTCCAGGTTTGCTTGGTGAGGCACAAAAGAGAAAGTTTGTGCATCCCTGGATGGAAAGATGTCTCACCTTCAGTCTAAGAACTATCAAGGATTAAAAAAATGAGCTCCCAAAATTAATTATAAATCAAAGGGATAGGATGACAGATTCATCTGGTGTAAGGATGATATCCAGGATCGCAGGACAACAATCATTACACATAGGGGACAGGTTGGATTTCAAACAATTCAATAAAATCACTCACTTCAAGGAACATATAAACTGGAGATTGCTGGTAAAAGCCAGATTCCAAAGGGTGCTTGCTTGGGGTGGATAGCAGCACATGAATACAGTGGGGAAAAAAAGTATTCATAGTCAGCCACCAATTGTGCAAGTTCTCCCACTTAAAAAGATAAAAGAGGCCTGTAATTGACATCATAGGTAGACCTCAACTATGAGAGACAAAATGAGAAAACAAATCCAGAAAATCACATTGTCTGATTTTTAAAGAATTTATTTGCAAATTCTAGTGGAAAATGAGTATTTGGTCAATAACAAAAGTTCATCTTAATACTTTGTAATATATCCTTTGTTGGCAATGACAGAGGTCAAACGTTTTCTGTAAGTCTTCACAAGGTTGGCACACACTGTTGCTGGTATGTTGGCCCATTTCTTCATGCAGATCTCCTCTAGAGCAGTGATGTTTTGGGGCTGTCGCTGGGCAACATGGACTTTCAGCTCCCTCCAAAGGTTTTCTATGGGGTTGAGACCTGGAGACTAGCTAGGCCACTCCATGACCTTGAAATGCTTCTTACGAACCCACTCTTTCTTTGCCCTGGCGGTGTGCTTTGGATCATTGTCATGCTGATAGACCCAGCCACGTTTCATCTTCAATGCCCTTGCTGATGGAAGTAGGTTTGCATTCAAAATCTCACGATACATGGCCCCATTCATTCTTTCATGTACACGGATCAGTCGTCCTGTTCCCTTTGCAGAGAAACAGCCCCAAAGCATGATGTTGCCACCCCCATGCTTCACAGTAATTATGGTGTTCTTTGGATGCAACTCAGCATTCACTCTCCTCCAAACACGACGAGTTGTGTTTCTACCAAACAGTTCTACTTTGGTTTCATCTGGCCATATGACATTCTCCCAATACTCTTCTGGAACATCCAAATGCTCTCTAGCAAACTTCAGACGGGCCCGGATATGTACTGGCTTAAGCAGGGGGAAACGTCTGGCACTGCAGAATCTGAGTCCCTAGCGGCGTAGTGTGTTACTGACGGTAGCCTTTGTTACGTTGGTCCCAGCTTTCTGCAGGTCATTCACTAGGTCCCCCATGTGTTTCTGGGATTTTTGCTCACAGTTCTTGTGATCATTTTGACCCCACAGGGTGAGATCTTGCGTGGAGCTCCTGATTGAGGGAGATTATTAGTGGTCTTGTATGTCTTCCATTTTCTAATTATTGCTCCCACAGTTGATTTCTTCACACCAAGCTGCTTGCCTATTGCAGATTCAGTCTTCCCAGCCTGGTGCAGGTCTACAGTTTTGTTTCTGGTGTCCTTCGACAGCTCTTTGGTCTTCACCATAGTGGAGTTTGGAGTGTGACTGTTTGAGGTTGTGGACAGGTGTCTTTTATACTAATAACAAGTTCAAACAGGTGCCATTACTACAGGTAATGAGTGAAGGACAGAGGAGCCTCTTAAAGAAGAAGTTACAGGTCTGTGAGAGCCAGAAATCTTGCTTGTTTGTAGGTGACCAAATACTTATTTTCCACTGTAATTTGCAAATAAATTCTTAAAAAATCAGACAATGTGATTTTCTGGATTTGTTTTCTCATTTTGTCTCTCATAGTTGAAGTCTACCTATGATGTCAATTACAGGCCTCTCTCATCTTTTTAACCCCTTCCCGACCAGTGGTGTACATGTACGGCGCTGCGGGAAGTAACTTCCCGACCAGCGCCGTAGTACTACAGCGCGCTGATCGGGCGGGTGCAGGAGCTGTGGGGGGACATATTAACCCTTCATGTGCCGCTGTCAGCGCTGACCGCGGCACATGCGATGCGGGCGGTCGGAAGGGGTGTCCATCGGGTCCCCGTGCTGCTGTGACGGGGACCCGATGGCTTAGATAGCAGCCGGATGCCTTCCTTAGTTACTGTGTGTAATACACTTCCAGCCAATGCACTACAATACAGAAGCAATGTAATGCATTGTAAAGGGGATCAGACCCTAAAAGTTAAAAAAGTGTAAAAAAAGGAAGTGAAAAAAGTGAAAAAAAATAAAGTTTTACAAAAAGTTTCAAGTTCCAAAAAAAAGCGTCCTTTTCACAAAATAATATAAAAAAAATTGTAAAAAATAGTGAAAAAAATAAAAATAGACATATTAGGTATCGCCGCGTCCGTATCAACCGGCTCTATAAAAATATCACATGATCCACCTTGCCAGGTGAACGCAGTAAAAAAAAACAAAAAAAAAAAACTGTGCCAAAACAGCCTTTTTTTGGTCACCTTCCCTTACAAAAAGTGTAAAAAAATAAAGCCAAAAAAAATTAAAAAAATATGGCTCTCAGAAAATAGCAACACAAAAAAAAGATTTTATTCTGTTCAAAAATGCATCCAATGTGTAAAACTTTCCAAAAATAAAAATGTTTGACATATTGGGTATCGCCGCGTCCGTAACAACCTGCTCTATAAAAATATTACATGAGATGGCCCCCCAGGTGAATGCTGTAAAAAAAATTTTAAAAAACTATGCCATAACAGCCATTTTTTTCCACCTTGCCTCACAAAAAGTGTAATAGCAGGTGATCAAAAAGGCTTATTTACCCCAAAATTGTACCAATCAAACCGTCATCTCGTCCCACAGAAATGTAGACCCTACCTGAGACAATCGCCCAAAAAAAAAAAAAAAAAAATATGGCTCTCAGAAAATAGCAACACAAAAAAAAGATTCTATTCTGTTCAAAAATGCATCTAATGTGTAAAACTTTCCAAAAATAAAAATGTTTGACATATTGGGTATCGCCGCGTCCGTAACAACCTGCTCTATAAAAATATTACATGAGATGGCCCCCCAGGTGAATGCTGTAAAAAAATTTTTTTAAAAACTATGCCATAACAGCCATTTTTTTCCACCTTGCCTCACAAAAAGTGTAATAGCAGGTGATCAAAAAGGCTTATTTACCCCAAAATGGTACCAATCAAACCGTCATCACATCCCGCAGAAATGTAGACCCTACCTGAGACAATCGCCCAAAAAATAAAAAAATATGGCTCTCAGAAAATAGCAACACAAAAAAAGATTTTATTCTGTTCAAAAATGCATCTAATGTGTAAAACTTTCCAAAAATAAAAATGTTTGACATATTGGGTATCGCCGCGTCCGTAACAACCTGCTCTATAAAAATATTACATGAGATGGCCCCCCAGGTGAATGCTGTAAAAAAAAAAATTTTTAAACTATGCCATAACAGCCATTTTTTTTCACCTTGCCTCACAAAAAGTGTAATAGCAGGCGAACAAAAAGTCTTATGTACCCCGAAATGGTACCAATGAAAACGTCTTCTCATCCCACAAAAAATGAGCCCCCACATAAGACAATAACTCAAAAAAATAAAAATCAATGGCTCCCGCAAACCAAGCCATCAAAATCTGTGCTGCAAAATCCATATGGCGCTCCTTCTGTTCTGAGTCCTGCCATGTGCCCCCACAGCAGTTTACCACCACATATGGGGTGTTGCCATATTCAGGAGAAAATGGGGAACAAATTATAGGGTGCTTTTCTCCTGTTACCCCTTGTGAAAATGAAAAATTTGGAGCTAAAGCAACATTTTATTGGAAGAAATGAAACTTTTCATTTTCACAGCCAAGTGTTTCCAAATTCCGTAAAACGCTTAGGGGGTCAAAGTGGCCAGTACCCCCCTTAATATATTCTTTGAAGGGTGTAGTTTCCAAAATGGGGTCACTTTTTGAGGGTTTCCACTGTAGGGGTACGTTAGGGTCTCTCAATTACAAAATGGTGCCTAAAAACCATTCTAGCAAAATCTGCCTCCAAAATCCGTATGGCACTTCTTTCCTTCTGACCACTGCCACAAACCCATAGAGACGTTTACCACCACATATGGGGTATTTCTGTAAACTGCAGAATCAGAGTAATGTATATTGAGGTTTAGTTTGCTGTTAACCCTTGCTGTTTTGCAAGAAAAAAATTATTAATAATCTACCAAAAAAGTGAAATTTTGACATTTCCATTTTCCATTAATTCTTGTGGAACACCTCAAGGGTTAACAAAGTTTGTAACAGCAGTTTTTTATAATTTGAGGGGTGTAGTTTCTAAAATGGGGTAATTTATGGGTGGTTTCCATTATGTAAGGCACTCAAAATCACTTTATATCTGAATTGGTGCTTAAAAAAATGGTTTTGGAAATTTTGTTGAAAATTTGAAAAATGGCTTCTAAACTTCTAAGCCTTCTAACGTCCCAAAAAAGTAAAATGACATTTATAAAATGATGCCAACATAAAGAAGTCATATGGGGAATGTAAAATAATAACTATTTTTGGAGGTATTACTATATATTTTGAAAGTAGAGAAATTGAAATTTGCAAATTTTTCCAAATTTTTGGTAAATTTGGTATTTTTTAAAAAAATAAAAATGAAATATTTTGCCACAAATTTACTACTGTCGTGAAGCACAATATGTGACGAGAAAACAATCTCAGAATGGCTTGGATAAGTAAAAGCGTTCCAAAGTTATTACCACATAAAGTGACACATGTCAGATTTGCAAAAAATGGCCTGGTCAGGAAGGTGAAAACAGGCCCGGGGTTGAAGGGGTTAAGTGGGAGAACTTGCACAATTGGTGGCTGACTAAATACTTTTTTCCCCACTGTATGAAAAAGAAGATGTCATAAGGCTATCCATATCTGCGTTCCTAATTCTAGCACAGGAACAGAGGAGGCAGGTGGGGAGAGTTGTGGGCAGGACTCACTTAACAACATGTGTGTCAGAAAACTGATGCACATTACACCTAAAATCCACACCAGCTCCATTGCTGGCATATACCGTATTCCATTTTCGGGTGCAAGTAACTCCTGAAGATGTGCCAGAATGATTACCTCTTAATTATGGCACATCGTATGCCAGCGGGGTAGGAATAAAACAACTTGGCAGATTTATTTTTAAATTGTTGACCCCTTCACGCACCTGGATGTACCTGTACATCCAAAGTATGCAAACAGTGCTTGGAGTGTATGTACTGGTTGTTTAATAGATTGGAGATAACCCTGATCATTTAACCCTCTCAGATGCTGTAGTTAATCGCAGCATGCAGCTTTGTGAAGTACAAAGAATCTCCATAAACTATAGTAGTAAACTAGAACAATCACATTTCAAGTCTCCTAGGGGGACTAAATGTAAAGCAAAAAGTAAAAATATTTTTAAAAAAAGGCAAACATTAAAAATTCAAATCAACCCTTCTAGGCAGAGTTCTCATAACTGTCCATCAGAAGAACAGAAAAATAACAAAAAAAATTGATGCTGTAAAAAAATAATAATAATTCTGTGCATCATTTTTGCACATTTGGCATCATTTGGAGCCATTTCCATCAGAGGTTCTTGTCTCCCCCCCAAAAAAAATGACTAAAAAATTATCAAAATACATCCCAAATTGGTACCAATAGAATCTGTAGCTCACTCTGCAAAAATGGACCCTCACACAACGCCATTCTGAGAGACTTGTTAGCCTCCTTACTGACTGCGCATCAGCCGCTTACCAGCACGGACATCACTGAACTCTTCCATTTACTGTGCTCCATACAGCATATTGATAAAGGCCGTGAGCCGAAAACGTTCTATGAACCCAAGCTGTACTTTAAGCGCATGAATAAAATATATGTGATTCAAAGCAACCTTTGCAACACAGGAATCTTTCTTTATTTAATTTGTCTGGCGTGGGAGCCATTTCCTGTGTCACTCCATCACACTTGGAGGCGTGACCCGACTTGTTTCACATTGAACCTCTCTATGTTTACACCTGCATGTCACTCATATATCTTTACACAGTATGGGGGTCATTTATTAGGCGTATTTCTGGTGCAGATTGTGGCTCAAAGGTACTTTGGGCCAAAATCTGCAACTTCTCCCTGCTCATGCCAGGTCTAAAAAAGTGGTCAGGGAAGGAGACGTGCCAGCAGGCCCATCTCATTTACCATTTTCTATGCCTGTTTTTTTAAATGTGCCCCTATATCTTTATTTTAGTCCTATATTTTGGTTTCTTGTCCAGGTCTCACATCGTTTGTCTGTCAAGCTTCATATTGACGACTCCTATAACTACCAGCCACTATTCATGTAATTGAATTATTACACATGTGTGTATGGGCATGATTATGGTATGTTTCTGCAGCTACTGCTTTGCAATTATAATTTAATCCCCCCAGTAGGCAGGGGTGCCAATCTTATTATTTTTGTATGGACCATTTATCAAAAATTAACAGACACATAATAAATTAGAAAGTCATAATAAATTGTAAATGCAGCACAGGGGTCCTGTGTTTGAACATGACCAAGGGCCATGTTTGCATTGATTCTCCCAAGTTTTTGGATGTTCAAAGAGGGACACTTATGGTTCATTGTGTGAAAGATATATGCACATAGGAGCCACACATAGGAGCCAGCCAAACACTTTCTAGATCAATATTGTAATTGCAATAATGAAAATCTATACCACACAATAAAATAAGGGGCATTTATGGAGCAGAATGACTTGAGTCAAAAATAGTGACTGTCCCTTCAAAAGAGGGACATATGGGAGGTTTGCATTGAGTGTATATGTTCTCCCCATGTTTTCTCAGGGTACTCAGGTTTTCAGAAAAAACATACCCGTCTATTAATGTGGAATTTAGATTGTGAGCCCTGGTAGGGACAGGTACCAAAGTGAGTGATATCTGTAGGTGCCATATAAATTACTGAAAAAGGTAATAATATAAATAATACATGTCTATACAGTAGTCTAGAACACAGATAGGACCACATTAGCAGAATTCACTGTAAATGAAAATAATCATAATAATTCATGCAAGCTCTTCCATTTAGCATTTAGTTTTTTCATGGACATTGGAAAAATGTCTCCAATTTTTAACATACTGATCAGGTATTTAGAGGGTTGGCAAGCCCAATATATGTGATTTTCAGTATGTTTCCATTGTTGCAATCAGAATTTAAAACTGTGTCTTGCAGTGTGTTGATTGTTTCTTAGAAATGTATTGTTCATATGTTAGTTATCAGAGATATATTATTGGTAGATGTAAAAGTCAATATGGTGATCACCCAGCAAAAGTCTGGTCACCTAGCCCAAGTCTTTGCATAGGTGTCCACATAACCTAAAGACAAGTTTTGCTCATCTCACTGTTTCTTGAGAAAATCCAGCTACATCCACGCTGTTCATATCTGATAAATAGAGTAGAGTTTCTAGTAACATTATTTGTCATTCTTTCTCAATGTTTTTTTTTGTAGCAACAGAAGAGTAGACCTTCCTTCATCTAAAAAGGTGCAAATATGTCTTCCGACCCAACCACGCCAACCCAACCACTTCAGTCTCCAAAATCACCGATAGGTCCTTCATACCTATTCCATAGAGAAGGGAGCCGACTCTGGGAGAGGAGTCACCTTCTTCTAGGAGAACTGCCGAGCCCTCTTCCAACTAAGAGAACTCGTACATATTCAGCGTATGTATTATACGACATAAATACTGCCGTGATGTACAGCTGTAATGATTTTATATATGTGGCTTTCAGTTTATAAAGTTCATAAATCCAGAATAGTGAAAATGAGGGAGGCATTTTAACAGGAAATTGCACATTTGTAGTGTATTTGTCTATACACATAGTAGAGTACTTTTATGATGAGAAATCCAGGGCTTAGGGCCCTTGCACACAACCATATGCCCTCCGAGACATATGGTCCGTGAGCGCGCTATATGTCCTGGAGCGGCATAGATTGTGCGCACGAGAGCGCACAGCATAATAGATTACAATGATGCTGTGCATGTCAGGGCCGCCCGCGGGACTATTGTCCTGGACTCATGATCTTATGAGTGCGGGACAATAGTTCCACGGGCGGCTCGACATGCACAGCATCATTGTAATCTATGATGCTGTGCGCTCCCGTGCACATGATTTATGTCGCTCCGGGACATATAGCGCGCTCACGGACCATATGTCTCAGAGCGCATACGGTCATGTGCAAGGGGCCTTACTCTATGGAAGTCCATTTCTAAAAACTATTGGGTCATCTATTAAGACCAATGTTTTAGACGCTGGTCTTAATAACCCTGCGCTGGCACTTGATGCACCTAAGTTATGTAGAGGCGCTAGCCTCTACATAACTTAGGCACATCCACTGCCAGCGTATAACACCATTTAATCTACACCAGCTCCCTTGCTGGCATAGATTTAGATCATTTTCTATGCCAAAAACTGGCATACAAAGTGATAAATGAGATGGGCCTGTCTGCCCGCCCTCTTCTCCATCCATGCCATGCCTCCTTTTTAGAACTGGCCTATGTGGCACGGAAGTGGAAGAAGTCCCAGATTTTGCCGCAAATCATGTGTGAAATTTTTTTTTCCAAAAAGTAGTGTATATTTGCTCATAAATGACCCCCTATGTCTGTAATACATAAGTGACATTTCCTTGCCACAGCAGGGATCAGGGGAACTGATTCTGTCCATTTAGTGTGAATGGGGCCGCATCTATTCTGCAATTTTGCGGAATAGATGCGACCCCAATTATTTCAATGGGCGACATTAGATCGCGGAGAGCCGCGGCTCTGCGAAAAAAGACAATAGCATTTTGTATAGGGTGTCCTATTATCCGTATTTTTGCGGATCCGCAACAACACGGCCGTCTGAACGGCCCCTTAACCTTTTAGATGTGTACATTGTACATGAGTGGTTCCTCAAAAAACTTTAAAGAAAGACACTGCATCCCGAAGAACTAAAATAGATCAAAAAAGTCCTTATGGGGTTGACAGAGAAATCGAGTTAAAAATGATCTGATATGTGAAGATCTGAGATCAAATTGGTGAAATCTGTGACCTCTGACCACCACCGATTTTTTTTTACTGCTATTTATGGCTGAAGTTTTCTAGAAGCAGCAGGAAATGTTTCTGCTTTTATACAGAACTGCAGCACAGGATCTCAACACAAGGGAAAACAAAAATAAAGCTGCAAAACTGCATTGTTCTAAAAATGTGTTAATAGAAATCATTTATCAAAGCAGCAACATAGCGACACCCATGTGCATGCACCCCACAGTTTAAAATAAAAATATTCCATGTACAGAAAGTCCTCACTCCTCTAGGCTGGTGCTAGCTTCCAAAGATATTGTGAAATCATTTCAGAATGCTGATGTACAAATAACATGTGAAAACATGCAAGCATAAATGTTTCTGTATTTGACAAGGAAGGAAAGTATCATTTTACCAGCTCAGCAAATTACAGGTCACATGTGCAGGTTGTTTATTTCAAAGGTCAGATTTTGCTGATATTTGGTTTAAAGGGGTTTTCCGGGCTCCAGATATTGACAAAGTGCTCTCAGGATAGGTCATCGATGCCAGATTGGTGGGGGTCTGACACCCAGCACCCCCACCGATCAGCTGTTCACAGAAGATGCCAGAACTACAACTGAGAACAGAGCTGGAAGTACAGTGCCGTTCTCAGAATAGTGGTCATGTCAGCTTACTGCAGCTCAGCTCCCATTCACTTGAGGTGCAGTTACTGCACGGTCATTACATAGTGAGTGAAGCCACCTTCTTCTGCTCCATTTTCCGTGTTAATTCCGGTGCCTGCTATGAACAGCTGTATGGTAGACGTGTCCGGTGTTGGATCTGAAATAGATGGTCTTTCCTAAAGGTATGTCATCAGTTTCTGGAGCCTGGAAAACCCATTTAAAAGGAACCTGTCACCTCTACTCTGATGCCCTTGCTGAGGGCAACATAGTATAGTGACAGACCCAATGAGTTCAGCGGGCTATCACTTGTGGGCTGGCAATCAATACATTTGGAGTACTGACAGCGCGAACCTTGGATCTCATGCCAGCGCTGAGTGGGAGATGAGTCTGATGATTTTATTTAAACAATTTGTAGATAGAAAAGTGTAAATGTAATTGTTAAGTTTGTACTTACATACACTTCTAACAAAAAGTTAGGGATATTTGGCTTGTGGGTGAAATTTCAGGATGAACCTAAAATGCACTCTTTACAGGTAAACTTAGTTTGACCTTCTCTAAACTTTTGAATGCACATGTCCAGCTGTTCAATGTTTCAGTACTTTTTGCACAACTTGCTGTTCTCTAACAAAGAGCTTAAGGACCTGAAGGCCGTCCTTCAAGAAGAGTAGGATGCCATGCCTCAGCAGACAATAAATCGACTTGTGAACAGCATGAGATGTCATTGTCAAGCTGTAATTGATGCTCAAGGCCACATGGCATTGAGACATTGACATGCTTCTGCTTAACTGCCCTACTTTCACGATATAATATCACTGTAGCATGAACTTTTTACGTTTTCCATTTCCACCTGAAAGCCAAATATCCCTAACTTTTTTTGAGTAGTGTATGCTATTAGTCGGACAATATTCAAACTACGTATTTATGTTCCCATTAGCACTGCAAGAGCTTCTGCAGGACCAATCTACAAGGGTGTTTGCAAGCAGTTCTCTCGTTCCCAGGGTCATGGGTTCATTACTCCAGAAAATGGAACAGAAGACATATTTGTACACATTTCCGAGTAAGTGCTCTTTACTGTATCATAATAATTAAAAAAAGTAGTTTGATAATTTACTGCCATTTTGAAGAAATACTGCTTTCTCTGCTTATTATACATTCAATGGCAGACAGCTTCAGCTCATGGCCAGATAATCACTACCCTAAAAAGTTCTAATATTACACTAAAAAAAAATAGATGCAGAATGTCTTGAAAGGAGGTCCCTGACAATTCAAAGGGAATCTGTCACCTCCGGTATCAGAATACACTGCCATGTAGGGCATGTACACCAATACATAACCATACCTTTCTTGTGGAAATCCAGTCTTCTGATTTTGTGGACCGCAAACCGGAGATCTACAAAACACAGACACTGGCCATATACACCCTGCATTGCAGTGTGGATGGCTCCACAATCTACAAGATGCGTCAACCAATAAGAAATGTCCTATTTTTTGGCTGTGTGGCCTCACTGACCCAGAAGGCCTTCCATGTGCCTCCAGGTCCAAACGACCATGCCGCAAAAGATAGGGCATGTCCTATTGATTGCTGCATCTTGCTAATCGCAGACCCATTGAAGTCAAGGTGTCTGCATCGCGATGCAGGGTGCATGTAGTCAGTGTCCATGTTTTGCAGAGCCGTGGTTTGCGGTCCACAAAACAGACACGGTCGTGTGAATGGACCCTAGTATTAAGAAATATATCTATTTACTGTTATGCAAATAAGGTTTTTGGTGCGCCTAGAGTTCTCTCCATCATTGCTGCCAGCTCTCAAGGACTGTCATTCATACCAAAGAAGGTCATTCTGGACAGTATTAAAAAGGATGATTGTACACCAAGTGGAGTGGTCTTATCTAAGGTGCTCTGAAAACTGGATTTGTATAAAAATTGAAAGAATCACTTGTCAGCATTAGAGAATTGAATTTTCACAAGAAATGTATGGTTATATTTTAGGCATCTACCCTACATGGCGGTATGCTTACTTTGAAACCAATTTTGGGTTTCCACCAATCACCAGAATATTTTTATATTGCATACTTCCTCTACCTTCTCTTCACTTCAATTCAATGGAGATGAATTGCAGTTTTGTGCATACCACCCGGTCAAGAGAGGTATTGTGCAAAGAAAGTGCTGAAGGGGCCTCAGCCTCAAATTAATGCAAAATATCCCCAGTGTCCCCTCCAATAATGTAAGTGATGGCATATATAAGATGACATCATATCATTAAAAAACAAACAAGCCTGAAACAGTAATAAGGGCATCTCAATGTATCAAAAAAGAATTGCCCCCAAGGGAACAAATGATGATACTCAGAAGTCGTATATACTAGAATATAAAGTTGTATTAAGAGTAAAAGCAAAGAAACATAATTAGAAAAACATAATAGAAAAAAAGCTGAAAAAAAAACATCAGACAATGGTAAGGGTAACCATAATTGTAATCCCGAGTACCAGACCCACAATTCACATACCCTCCAGTAAGATGTACCACATGTCCGAGGTGAGATACAAAAAAAACAAAACAAAATAATGATACCAATCAGGATACCAAATAATGATACCAATCAGCACTAGCAACTACCCAAGGGGGGCATCCCAATAGTACCTTCCACAGGCTCCAAAGTAAACACTACGGAGGTAAATTAGGCATATTTCAGGCGCAGATGGCGGGGCAATGGTTAGTTGTTTCAGGTGTAGAAAATGGTCTAAATGTAAGACAGCTTGGAAGCTGGCTTACATTTTTAAATGGTGCTGGATTATAACGTGGAACCACCTCCAGATATGGGCCTTTATTAAGACCGGCGTCTAAAATGCTGGTCTTAATAAATGTGCCCCTATACAACAATATAAATACATCCTACAAGTAGAACCCACCTAAAGACATGATCGGAGGTTATGTGTCCAGAGGTGTGCTTTTAGTGCACACCTGCTTCGTCAGGAGGTGACTAATGGTCAAAATCCTCCACATTATAAGGGAAAAAAAGGTGCCACAGGCACTCAACCTCAGATGTGAATGGCGCGTCCGACCGGGTGATGCGTGCTGTGTCATAATGAGATGTGCCAGCCACGATAGGGGAGGGACAGGCTGAAGGCACTCACACTGCCCACTGCCCAGCCCACCCACTGACACGTCAAATGACGCTCCCACATGACACCGGTCTTCAGCGCACCGCAGTGACGCGCACAACAACCCTGATAGGCGTACCAGCTGCCATTGCCATGGTGCCAGTACATACTAACACCGATCATACTCTATAGAAAACCGAATGCACCATGAATGATGGTTATACCAATTACAAGATGATAATGCATCTTACAAGACGAGCAACAATGCATATTATCCTGAACAATATGCAATAAATATCTATTAGTGTATAGCTTAATATCATGTCATGGGTTAGATTCAATTGACCTATACTATTTCTCAAATAAACTATGTTACTATGTAAATATAGAAGTGTTCGGTGTGTACGTTTTTCTGTCCGGATTGTATGCAGATTGCTTGTGTTTTTCATGTGCATGAAAATTAGCTGAAGAATAAGGGCCCATTCAGACGACTGTGTGAATGGGTCCGCATCTATTCTGCAATTTTGCGGAATAGATGCGGCCCCATTCACTTCAATGGGCGGCTCGCGATCTTGCCAAGCCGTGGCTCCGTGCAACAGCGGACAAGAATAGGCATCTTCTATGGGGTGCCGGCAATTTGCGGAACACACACCGTTCCGCATCCGTGGTATTGCGGATCCGAATTTCCGTCTGAACGGCCCCTAACAATCTGCATCTCCCAGCAATCATCAGTGAAAAACACACTGCATCCGAATGACTTACGTTTTTCACGCAAGCCCCCTTCACTTCTATGGAGCCAGGTCTGCTTGAAAGATGCACAATATAGAACATGCTGAACACAGAGATGATGCATAAAAAAGTGTGCTCATGTGCACAGACCCACTGAAATGAATGGTTCAGGATTCAGTCCGGATACTATACATTCGCTACACGCATCACATCTGGACAGAAAACGCGTTCATGTGAAAGAGGCCTTATACTTCTGGATCAAACAGCCAGCTCTGGAAAATGTTAAAATTTAACATCTGCCTTTTTTCAGCCTAAGTACCTATGTAATATGGATTCCTTAGATGGTATAGTACATATAATTGGATGACTGAAAAACCTCTTTGATGAGACACACCCAAAATTAATTTTCCAGCAACTGTTTATTTTTCAGTAATTTAAAGGGGTTGTCTCACTTCATTCCTTTAGTGCTGCAGGCCTGGACTTCTGGAGCTCTTGGAGGCAGTGCCTGCTAGTCTGAATGGCAGCACAGGCAAGCAGTACTAGGATAATGTAATCCCGCCCCTTGCCTGTGCACATGTTCCCGAGTCTGCTAATGATTCAATAGCAGCCTTGGCCAGCTGAGTGGAACAATAGCAGCTTATGAAGTGGCTGGGGAGGGGAGCCACTGTGCATGCGCATGACTCTATGCGTACTAGCTTCTGCAATCCCTGCCACCAGAAAGGCCGGCTTTTTATGTTAGTATGCAATCACGGCATCAGCTGCTGCTTTGCAGCAGTGACCATAACCCCTAGAAATGAGCATTGTATAAAGAGAAGCAAAATTCAATAATACAAGGACAGGAGCCATTACTAAAAATGAAGGTAATTTAGTAGGTTACTTACCGTATATTACCATTTTACACAAAATAAATGTCACATGCCGAGGTGAGACAACCCCTTTAACGTGTAACTGTAACTATACTGATAACTATACTGCTATAAAAAAAATCTAACATATCATAGAGACATGTGAAGGGTTATGATTAGAGATGAGCGAACGTGCTCGTAATGAGCACTGTACCGCTCGGCTCCCCTGCCCTCGCATGGTCGCAGGCAGCCGTTTCCGTCCTCAGGGCAGGGGAGCCGAGCGGTACAGTGCTCATTACGAGCACGTTCGCTCATCTCTAGTTATGATCAAAGTGTCAGATGCTATAACCCTATGAATCACTAGAACAAAGGGGCAAAACGCTTTGGCTATTTTATTTTTATTCCCCTCAAAACTGGTTTTGTGAATTTTAAACCAGCACGAGATAGTTACATAAAGAAAATAAAACTTACATTATGGACTCGCTTTGGTGTTTTTTACATATAAAACTCTGTGGGACTGGAATTACATTTTGTGGAAATTATTTATCTTACTGCTATTTCTTACTTATTACAGCATTGAGGGGGAATATGTACCTGTGGAAGGAGATGAAGTAACATACAAGATGTGCCCGATCCCACCCAAGAACCAGAAATTTCAAGCTGTGGAAGTTATTCTGACTCACCTTTCTCCTCACACAAAACATGAGACCTGGTCAGGACAGATAATCAGCTCTTAGAATGTATCAAAGCCTTCCATAAGTGGTGAGGACCAAAAAGAGACATAAAACTGCCATATTGATCCAGTTCTGCACCTTCAAGAGTCATACCAGATCTTCAGGAAAGATTGAGCCAGTCATGCTGGGATATTTTTCTTTATTAATGAATATGGGGACTAAAGACTGGTTCAAGCTGTCCCGAAGATCTGTAGTTAATTCCCAGGCTCCTCACTTCTACTAATGCCATTGAGTTGAATTTCAACCAATATACTATCAGGGTCCTCCTGATTCTCAGCATATTCTCAGTCAATCGTAGTAGGACATCTGTTTTTCACTCTTCTGGTCATTTCATGTGACTTTTCATTTGCCATTTTCGTCATGGAAATGTAAGATAACTGAGTTTTCACTCTACAAGCCAGACTTTTCTCACATTTTAGAGGGTTCTATGCTTTTATAAGAGCTTTCAATGGTTCTTGGGACTTCAGGTTTTAACACCATAACAATGGCTGCATTTCTACATTCTGTATCATCAGTCATCATTTCTATGTTAAAATTTGTATTTTACCATTTTGTAATGCATCACCCTAACCATATGATCACCACCACATGTTAATTTTTGGGTTTCATATACAGCACACTTCACTATGTTGGTGAGGGGAAAACTGAACGTATATATTCTTAGCTGACGTGAATATCACCTGCTTTCAGATTTCAGAATATTCCTGTCGGCTTTAATACTGTTGAAAGTATATCATTGTGATTTTTTTATATATATATTTTTGTGTGTGAGTGCCTTAATTCTTGTAGTATTGTACACTGTTTTGTATTGTAAACCCCAATTATTTTTTCCTGTTTTCTTATTTTTAGTTTCTTTACTATACATTTGGTCTTGCTTGATGAGAGGTTTCTATGTGTTCATCAATGATGTAACCTGTCCACCACAGTCAGTACCATAGTGCAGTTGTTATAGCAGGTTTATTCCATAGCAGGTTACCACTTACTGATTTACCAGTCATACTGTATATTTATATCAAGAAGAGCTGAAAAAATCCAGTTACACATGTCCCTGTTTATAATACAGCCAGTAATATTCAGTAACCCATCATAAAACGTTTTCTTTACTGTACCAGTTGGCCTGAGATTACATTATTGATAGCCTATCCTGAAGATATGTGATCAACAGTGATCAGTAGCTCAGCAGCTACTAAATTTACAGTAGTGCCATGTTGGATCCATGCCAGTCTGCTGTTTTAAGGGGCCATGGCAGTTGGCCAAGCTCTTTACACCTGCGTGCCATACGTTTAGTAGCGACTGTGCTGGGTATGGCAGCTTTGTCCCTTTCACTGAACTAATATAGATGGCTTATTGCTTATCCTAAGAATAGGTCATCAATATTTTAACCCTTGAAAACTTCTTTAAATATGATTTAGTTATTCACTGTCTGATTCAGTTTGAATAAAACAGTATTTCTCACATAGATTTTTGGATATTTTTGTAAATGCATACAAAGTACTTAATTCCATCAAACATTGTATCACTAGTGTTTCAGTAGTAAGATAATAAATGCATGCATCACTTGCCATGTTTCCCTCATGTGAATGGTATGTTTTCCTTGAAGATGTTATCACTTGAACTTTGTTTGCAAAAGTAAGAAGAGTTATGTACATGAGTGGGAAGAAAGAAGCTTTCACTTTTCTTGTGAGCAATGAGTCAAAACCCTCTACATATACAATAAAAGCAGTGAGTGCTCATATGCCGGCCTTGTCCTTCCATGTAGAGACATGAAACAGTTGCATGTTTTAGAGCTCCAGATATTTTCCTTTCTACATTTTTATTAACTTGCATGACTAGTTCTATAGTAATCAATGTTTCCATTAAAGGTGATTACCTAAAATAAATTTAGACTATTTTTACTGAAAAAAAAAACAACAGTTTAGGGAATCAGGACTAGCTTATAGACTATAAAGACAAAATACAGTATAAAAAGAGGGTGTAATAGTGTACAGATAATAGGACAGAAGGTGACCCTGGCTTTGACTATCAATTAAGAAAGCATAATACAAAATAAATGAATATAAAATTATAAAACGAAATAAAAAAAATATGCAATAGTAACACTTACTACTTTTCTAATATGGTTTGTTTGTTTTTCTTTGTTTGTTTTTTTGTTGTACATTTCTTCTACAGCAGTTGCTTTTGGCTAATGCCAGAATGCAAGTGAGCAGTTATATGTACCAAGCGAGGACCCAAGCCACTCTGTGCACCCTTGCTCCTCCTGCTTTCTCTACCAGCATCTCCCTCTGCTTTTTGTATAGTCTTCTTGTCTGACCCGTCAATCAAGAATAAAAGGGAGAGGCAGGTAGAGAAAGCTGGAGAAGCAAGGGTGCACAGAGTGGCTTGGGTCTGCCCTCAGTGCACTTAACTGCACTTTTTCATATGGAATGAAAATACTTTTTCTCCAGAATGAAAGAATGAAGCAACAGATAGTTGATTCAGCTGAGCTAGCCTGACAAGGCATTGTGCCTGGTTTATCAGTGATTTTCTTGGTGAACGATTCCCTTTAAAGTGTTTTAAACCTAATACCCTACATTATGAAGCAGAATATAATAAGAAATATATTTAGTTTACTCCAATGGCCATTTGACTGAAAAATTGTCAAACTGGTATAATGCAGTCCACCTTTAAAGCCACTGTTACTAATACTGTCAGATTTGACTGCAGGAATAGCACTGTCTGTCAATGCTATTCATGATATTAAAATGACAGAAAACACCATGTTACCCCAACACACTCCATCCTAAGTCAATGGCATTGTTGGGATCTGATGTATTATAGCTCTCAGAAGACACAACACAAATGTGATCACAGCCTAATGTGTCACCAACATGTCACCCTCCACAAGGAACATGGTGGGTAGTACAGTTACTGAGAAAACATGGGTCCTATTCTAAATAATAGGAGGCACGCAGGAGACTCTTTACTCATTTTATGGTTGCTTTGGCCACTATACCATGCAGCATGCTCCCTGCGTTTCTCTTCAATTGTGATGTCAGATCGGTAGTGAGGACAGCGTTATAGTGACACTTTAAAGGGTTTCTGTCACCAGAAATAACCCTATTAAACCAAGTGTCATTTGCAATGAGCAAATGACACTTGATGCCAGTAATGTTACTATTATACTTCTCAGTAACGGCGTTTTGCTAAAAATAGCGATTTTATAATATGCTAATGACCTCCCCTAGGTGCAGTAGGCGTGAACCTGCACCTAGGAGAGGCCATAATAACGCCTCTTACCACGCCCCCGGTCGCGCTGATTGACAGGGCCGGGCAGCCAGCTCTTTCGGCTCCCGGCCCTGTACGATCCGAAATCCCGCGCCTGCGCAGTAATGAAGCCGGGACCCGGGCGGGCGCCGGCTCTCAACGCACGCTGATCCCGCGCCTGCGCATTGCGATCAGCGCGCGTTGAGAGCCGGCGCCCGCCCGGGTCCCGGCTTCATTACTGCGCAGGCGCGGGATTTCGGATCGTACAGGGCCGGGAGCCGAAAGAGCTGGCTGCCCGGCCCTGTCAATCAGCGCGACCGGGGGCGTGGTAAGAGGCGTTATTATGGCCTCTCCTAGGTGCAGGTTCACGCCTACTGCACCTAGGGGAGGTCATTAGCATATTATAAAATCGCTATTTTTAGCAAAACGCCGTTACTGAGAAGTATAATAGTAACATTACTGGAATCAAGTGTCATTTGCTCATTGCAAATGACACTTGGTTTAATAGGGTTATTTCTGGTGACAGAAACCCTTTAAGGCTGGAGACATAACACATAACACTTAGGTCGCATTTTTAGGTATTTTTGAAAGGGAAGTTTTAGATGTTTTTTAGTTTTCAGAAAAAAATCAGATGCTTGTTGGTAGTTACTAGAAGCATATGCATTTTGGGTTACTTTGTGATATTTGCACCTATGGCGAACTACCTGCATGCTGAAGGTGTGGGTTCTAGGGCATTCTTAACCGTAGGCTTCAGTGGACTGTAAACTCCTGTTCAAAGAGAGTATTGGGTGTAAACTATTTTAGAATTTTTTGTGGCATAAAGCTCAAATGGTGCAACAATTTTTTTTTTTTTTTTTTTAAACCATCCATTTAAACATGCAGCAGAAATGCCAGAATAACTGCATGGCAGAATTTAAAACTGCATGTTTTTTTTCAAATATTCATTTTATATGTGTTTTCTATGCATTGCATATTTAGATAGTCCATACTGTAAACACTGCAAGTGACAAGGCTTTTGGAGTTTTCCCTTTATTCACTGTTATTACTGTAATTTAAATAAATATACCTGGAGCAGAATGGATATGATGTACAGAATAAGTAGATAAAGAAGAGATATTTTAGGGCGGTTTACAGATGTTTGCCAGGTTAAAAGATTAAAACATAATGCTGAATTTTTTTATTTTTCCATACAGACAAACATTGATTTCAAGAATAAAATTACTTTAAAAACTGGTTAAAGTGGACCAGTCACCCCCTCCTCATATGTCTGTTTTGGTTCATGAAATAATTAAATGGGTTTTCCAGGATTTTGATATTGATGGCCTATCCTCATGATAGGTAATCATTATCAGATCGATGGGGGTCCTGGCAACCCTGCTAATCAGCTGTTTAATTTGAAGAGGCCTCTGGTGAGCACTGAAGCCTCTCCCTAGGCTGGTGACATGTTCATCTATCACGTGGCCTCTGCGCAGCTCATTCCCATTCAAGTACTTGGTGTGCTGTGAGGAGGCCGCAGTGCTCAGCGGACTGCCACGGCCTCTTCCAATAGCTGATCGGTGGTAGGTGCCAGGTTTATGACCCCCATGGATCAGATATTGATGACCTATCCTGAGGATAGGCCATCAATATCAAAATCCTGGACAAGGATTTAAAAAGCCACCTATATTTCTATGGTGATCCATGACTTCAGATCACTCACTGAAGGCTCCATCTGATAACATTGGCTTAAATACTGTAGGATATACTTAACAACACAGTCATCTCCCATTGAGTAGCCCAAGAAATGATAGAAATTGCTAGAAAAGAAAAGACTCACTAATACAGAGCCATTTATATTGTTATAGAAAACAATGCAGTTTCTGTTGCAGAAAAAGTTGCCTTTATGTCTTGTGTTTTTTTTTTTAATCACCAGTAGTCCATGAAGCACAAATTACAAAATCTTATATAGAATATAATATATTACAAATTTAAATTCCCAAAATCAAAATTATATTTGATTATAATTATTATTGGCTAGTGACATGAACTGATGAGATTATAGAAAACCACTACATTTATTAAAGTGTGATGTCAAATTTCTGAAAATACTGTCGTCCTTTTGCCTAGGAATGACCTTGGGGGGGGGGGGGGTGAAACACAGGGTACATTTGCAGAGAAATACATTTGTAATAAAAGTGCACTAGTTGCTAGCACACAGCTTAAAACAGACATTTTGTATTCTCAAAATGTTCATAACATATCATTGTCATTTCATAATGAACTAGAGACATTTAATAGGTAGTTCACTGAGAATTAACAGGCTATGATCTACTGTAGGTAATATGCTTTCCGGTTAAATACAGACTTTACAGTTTGAGCTAATATTAAAGTGACATTGAAATCCTGTAGCAGATATCAGCAAACGCCTTATCCGTTTATCTGGATTTTTGCTTCACCGTCAGGCATGTGAGTGCGCGCGTGTGTGTTTTTCTTTATGGGAGTGCATGTACGGTTTCCTTTATGGGAGTGTGTGTATCAGTAAAGTTGGGTGAAAGCAGACTCTTTACATTTTACACAACCCAGTCATTGATCTATGCCTTTGGTTAGTATGAGAAAAACATCATGTACCAATGGATACTTTGTAGGACTGATATCAGGTCCAACCTTCTTACACATGATGTGTAGGGTCCTTTTACACAGGCAGATACTCTGCCCTGTAACAAGCACACTCTTTACCTGTATTTACATGCAGCAGTCATTGCACTGTATGGGGACAATTATTAACACAGTCGTTCACCCCTTATACAGTTTGCATCATATCTGCAGCACATTCATTGTTTACATAGGGAGATGTGCTGCCAACAAATTAACAGTTTGATGCTTGCACAATCAGGTCTACATTAACAAAGGGCAATGATCGGGAAAGAGCATTCACAGAAATGTTTTTCTAGCCAATAATTGGCCTGTGTAAAAGGGCTCTTGGGGTACGCCAACACGGCACGTCATGGTGTGGTTTTGGAACCCATGCAGCTGACCACATGAGGTTAGCAGATGCATGATCATTTTAGTCCCTGATCGTTTATGAACAGTTGTTTAAACAGTTGTGAATATTTTGTGGTTCTTTAGCATTCTGATTAACTTCAAATAGTGATACATGTGGTGAATTAGGTTGAACATATACCGCAAGTACTGTAACTGATCAACTGTATACCCCATGTGGTCAGCAGCTGCAGGCAGCAGGACATGTTTGGTGCAGTCATCACAACCTTGAAAGTGCCAGGTCTGTCTCAGAAATCTATTTCCCCAGTGACTTCTATTGAAAAATGAGATGCTGAGGTTTCTAGCCGCATCATGACCCTTAGATATTCTGATCTTTATGTCATTGCACAATAAGGTCACTTTATAGTGAAAAAAAGAAAACTGCTTATGTGAAGGTTTATTCATTAGAGCATTGGTATGATTTCCGTAATTTTGTTATTTTACTTTTCTTTGCACTGATGTCGATGCATTGTTTGAACAGAGATATCAATAACTGAATTACCATTACTCAACAGTAAGACCAGCAATGTTTGGTTTTCCTATCCGTAGCTTGTATATTAATAACCAATATGGCTGCACTTTCTGAAGTCAAAAATTATATATATATATATATATATATATATATATATATATATATATATATAGAAATAGCAAATGGCTGTCACTTTCACATCTTATTGTCTACTATATGGCTACTTTTACATTTTCAGGCATATTCATATTGATTCACTTTTGTCAGTATATGATTGCTTCTTAGGTCACAAAAGTAAAAAGAACTGTCCTATACTTTCATTCAAGTACTGATGACACATGCTAATGTCTATCTCTTTGTTGCAAGGAATTGTTATATACATCAGTTGGCATCTAAACTCATGTCTGTCTGTTTTACTGTTCATGTGTTGGCAATAAATAAAAATGCAATAAAACAAACTCATTTTCTGTATTTTTGCACACACTTATGGTAAAAGCATAAGGAAAAAGTGGAGGTAAGTGGAGGAGTTGCTCATAGTAACCAGATTATTACCTTCATTTTTGAAAGGAAAGGACTGATCAAAAATGAGCTTTGGAACATGATTGGTTGCTATGGACAACTGTTCCACTTTTCATAAATGGCATCAATAGCATTGTCTTTGTTCAGTGATTTGTAATTTTTTATTTATTTTGTACGGTGGTGAACTAGACTCTTGTGAGCCACTGTGCAAACTTTGGACCCACCCCCCTGGTCCCCCCATCATTACGCCCAAACTGTGTACTGTCTTCACGTCCCTGCCTTAAAGGCTGATAGAGAGTGAAGATAGTGCGCAACTGTGATGTGCCTTGGGTCTCCCTCTCCCGCGGGGTCTTGGCTTGGTCACACACCCTGCCACCACAATTGTTACGTCTCTGATTATGTATTCAAAATGAACACCTAGCAATTTTAGGGCTCATACACACGACCATATGTATTTTGCGGACCGCAAAACACAGATCCGCAAAAAATATGGATGACATCCGTGTGCAGCTGCCTTTTTTAGAACAGTTCTATCCATAATGTAGACAATATGCTCTATTTTTTTGTGGAACAGACGTGCGGACATACGGAAACAGAATGCACACGGAGTAACTTCTGGTGTTTTTTTTTTTTTGGCAGACTGGTTCTGCGTACAGTCCGCAAAAAAAAACCCCGGAACTGACACGGAAAGAAAATACGTTTGTATGCATGAGCCCTAAGGGACATTAAAATTGTAGAACAATTTTCTCTTCCTTGATCTTATTCTATATATTCTTTATTCATATTGCAATTCAAGGATTGAAAAAGGGTAAATATATATGAGTCACTGATGTCATTCATTTTGTCTTGCAAACCCTCACTCCATAGGCAGTGTTCACCTCTGCGCTGTGCCAGATACCACCATGCACCCCATTTCTGGCATATATGCCAGCAGTATTTTCTGTCCAGCCAAAAGCTGGCATATATGCCGGATACAGTGACCAGATCAGACTTTAAAAGGCATTCCGTTTTAATCCATCCTAATACAATGGAATAGACAAAAGAAACAAAAACAAACGGAAACCGTCATTCCTGTCTGCAGGACTTTTGCTTCTGTCCAAAATAACGGAACCGTGACAGAATGCTACTTTCAGTTTTTTGGGGTTTTTTTGTGTACTCAACTGTATTTGGACAAATTAAAACAGAATGCCTTTTAAAGTGTTCTGTTTGGCTTTTCGTTATAGCAATTCTGTTATTTTCCATTTTAATCACATTTGAACTGAATGTTATAACGGAAAGGGAAACGCTGATGTGAATCCCCAGAGGAGTTACATTGGCTGACAATATAAGAACAAAATTACAATATTGAAAAAGAAATCATTTTATTGATTCACAGTACAGAATAAAGTGACATCTATTAAAAAGTATTTTTAGCAGCATTTAAACACAATATAAAATATAGTCCCATCATCACACATGCTTTACATATACACGTATATATTTACAAGCTCTCTTTACAAGCATCTCCTGAATATCTCTTTTCAGCAATGGTGTACATTTTCTGGTCCGAGGGCCACATTGTTGTAATGAACAACTCACAAGGTCACAATGTAGCATAAAGGAGTATTTTTTCATCTGACACATTTATGGCATATCAAAAACATGGGACCCCCACTCCCAATCGGCACTCTGTGGAGAAGGGAAGGCAAGATTTCTAATTCATATACTTTCTGGAATGCCAAGCAAGGCTCAAGGGATCTCATTCTCCTGCTTCTGAGCCATGTAGCACCCCTTATCTCTCTGGCATGGAAGATGCATGTGAGCAGCCACATACAAACATGCATTTCTGTGTCTAGGTGGTTGGGGACTACACAGAATGGTATCTTGGGCTGCGTGTGGCCCACGGCCACTAGTTGTGTACCCCTGGTTTACAGACTGACAAGCTGTCATGGTCTCCTGGTTGGATGTTACAGCTGTCAATCAGAGCAGACGGGAGGGACTGTAAAGCAGCTCAATACAGAGAACAGAGCACACTTCACAGTGAAACTCCGCCTCCATTGCAGGAGCATATTTTGGCAGAAAAAAACATAATATTCACCCTAACCTTACGATAACAGTTTCACAAAAGGTATCTTTGTACTTCTCTCCTCAGCCCCTGCCTAGTGCCATCAGTATTTTAGCACGGGAAGAATACTGACAGACTCCCTTTAAAAGCTGTTTAGTAACTTTACTTGCATAAAGCAACAATATCCACTACAGCTTTCCATAAAACTGTAACACAGTAGATACAGCCATAGTGATGATGCTGGAAATAATGGTTTCCACATTAATGTATGCTCATTCTTCGTTGCATTTTATTGGTGTTAGCTACTCAGGCTAAGCCATGAGTTGGAGGTATTGGTTTTATTTACCACCATTACTATCACAGAAGTAGAACTAGACAAATCTGCTACAGTATGCCATAGAAAATCACACTGCCCTTGGCTTTCTTGCTATCCTTCAATAGACTACGTTGTGCTTCTGTGGTGTTTATGGCCGTGCCCTCCGCACCGCAAAAAAGTAGCGCAAGCACTACTTTTTTGTGGTGCGGACCCTCGGATGCTGATCTCGGACCCCATTCAAGTGAATGGGTCCACGATCCGCATGCGGTGGCCTCACGGTCAGTGCCCGTGCATTGCGGACCGCAGTTTGCGGCCCGCAGCACGGGCACGGTCGGCACACGTTCGTGTGAATGAGGCCTACCAGTCATGATTTGAGAATATCCCATGGAATGAATACCTGTGGTCAGTCCTGACGCACTGAAACTAATTATATCACCTGCTGAATACTAAGGAAATCCTGAAAACCGGACCGTTAGGTGGGCCCTGAGTTTAGGAACACTGTTTTAGTGCACCACAAGGTATCTAAAAACAAATGCAAAACTGCACTATTGTTCACATCTTCCTTGGAGGCACAATTTAGAGCTTTCCATTGCAGATAATGTAAAAATGGCAGATAGATTGGTGCAGCATACTGCATAATTTTGTCTGGTAAAATTACATACACCATAACGGAAACCAAACAAAGCCTATTATACTCAATGGAGTCTCATGGGCACGGCTGACGATGGATCCCTCTCTGGCTTGCATTCCATTTTTCTGTTTCTGCGATGGATCAAATACGGATTGTCCCACACAGATGAGAACAAAGACTAATACAGTCTCATAACAAAAGCAGATTCTTGTACTGATTTGATGTTTTACTTTTCTCTCAACTTCATGAAGGAGTTTATATGGACGTCCTATTTTGATTCTGAATGTACTGTATTCGTTTTTGCCATTTTATGACCCTATTCAAAATACATCATAGTGGGTCTTTTGAGCTGCAGCACTCATCAGACCCACTGCGCAAGTAGAGTCCTTGAGTTGACAATGGATCTTTTACTGCTTTCAAAGCTCAGAAAGCAGCACCAGATTCACTGCGCAAGCACCGAGGTGCTCCAAATAGATTATTTACATAAATATCAAAATGAATATATCTCTGCAGCTATTAACCCTATAGAAAAAAAGAAAATATATATATTATATATTTATATAATATATATATTATAATATATTTTACTCAGTATGATCAACCCTACCAGGTAATATGCTTGGTTTACTAGTGTTGATCATGCTGAAAGATGCTGTTTAAGTTCATAAAGGGGCTCGGTAAACACATATACATTCAAGTAAAAGAAGTAATTGCAGTATACATTCTTATAAACGTACTGCAAAATTACAGCACATTTCGTGCTTCAGACTTTTTTACGTTTTCATATTTTGTTACGTTGCAGCCTTGTGCTAAAATAAAAAATACAAGTATTCAGACCCTTTCCTATAACATTTGAAATTTAGCTTTGGGGGCCTCCATTTTCTCTAGATCTTTGAGATGTTTTTATACCTTGATTGGAGTCCACCTGTAGTAAATGCAGTTGATTGGAAATGATTTGGAAATACAATGCCCTGCCAATATAATGTCTCACTGCTGACAATGCATATCAGAGCAAAAACCAAGGTATGAGGAGGAAAGAACTGCCTGTAGAGATCAGAAACATGATTGTGTGAAGGCACACATCTGGAGAAGGGTACAAAAAAAATTCTCTGCCACCCTGAAAGTTTCTAAGAGCAAAGTGCCCCCATAATTCTTAAAGTGAAGAAGTTTGAAATAAACAAAACTATTCCTAGAGCTAGCCGCCACACCAAACAAAGTTGGGTGAAAGGGCCTTGGTAAGAGAGATGACCAAGAACCCAATGGTCACTCTGATGGAACTCCATAGATCCTGTGTGCAGATGGGAGAATCTTTAAGGAGATCACTGCAGCACTTTACCAATCTAGGCATTATGACAGAATGGCCAGAAAGAAGCCTCTCCTGAGTAAAAGATACATGAAAGCCCACCTAGAGTTTGCAAACAAAAATCATCTAAAGGACTCTCAGACTGTGAGACACAAGATTCTCTGGTCTGATGAAACATGATTTAACTTTTTGGCCTCAATTCTAAGTGTCATGTTTGGAAAAAAACATTGCCCAATACCAACCTGCAGTGAAGTGTGCTGGTGGCAGCATCATGCTGTGGGGGTGTTTCTCATTGTATGGGACAGGGAGACTGGTCAGTGTTGAGGGAAAGCTGAATTGATCAAGGTACAGAGAATACCTTCCAACAAGACAATGACCTTAAACACACAGCCAAGGCAACACAGGAGTGGCTTAGGGACAAATTGAGTGGCACAGCCAGAGCCCTGACTAGAACACAATCAAATATCTCTGAAGAGGCCTGAAAATGGCTGTCCACCGACAGTCCCCATCCAACCTGACAGAGCTTGAGAGGATCTGAGGATCAAATTCAGATGTGCAAATCTTGTGGCATCATACCCAAGAAGACTGAATGCTGTAATCACTGCCAAAGGGGCTTCAACTATCAGTACTTGCAACAGTACTGAGTAAAGGGTCTGAATACTTATGTCAATGCATTATTTTCATTTTTCCTTTTCAATAAATTAGCAAAGATTTCTAACATTTTGTTTTCACTTTCGCATTATAGGGTATTGAGTGCAGAATGATGGAGAAAAGTGTGAACTTTTTTTTTTTATTTTAGCACAAGGCCACAACATAACAAAATTTAAAAAAACGTGAATACTTTCCGAATGAATTGTATATTGAGTTGAATAGTTGCTTCAACCATTTAAAAAAAAAAAACATTCAAGAGCTACAAATGACAATAGTTCTAAGCATCAGTTAAAGGGTAAATGATTTAAAAAAAAACTTTTGATATGTCATAGCGACTTATCAAAGGTTTTAATTGGTGGTGGTCCAAGTGCTGAGATCCCCACCAACTGTTAGAATGAGGTAATAGAAGCGCTCACATAGCAGTCTTTGGGCTGCCCCCTACATTATAAAGTACAGGGTGGCCAACGAAAAAGTAGCCCGCCTCCAATAGTCAATCTGCCTTAGTAGTCCATAGCAACCAAGCAGAGCTCAGCTTTAATTTTTTCATCACCCTGTAGGAACTGAAAGCTGAGCTCTGATTGGTTGGTATGGACAACTAAGACAGATTTACTATTAGGCAGTTTGATTTGGAGGCAGGCTACTTTTTTGTGGACCACCCTGTATATGATTCCATCCCCTGCAGAGAGAAGAGAGAGCACAAGTGCTTATCTCTCCTTCTTCTGGCAATCAGTGGGGTCTCAGCGCTGAGACCCCCACCAATCAGAACCTTTAATATGTAATATGTATCTATAGAATATCAAAAGTTTTATGAAAACTCAGTTACCCTTTAAAAATACCAACAAATATGAACATTACACACCCAACATAATTGTGCACACGTGGCTTGAGTGTTACAGCTACAAAAAAACACCAGTTAGTACACCACACAACAAGACCATAACGTTAGATGAGATGACATCCAATTTGTCATGTAAACAATGATATTTATCCCTAATATTTAGCATTTGGGTAAATGTTTCAGAGAAACGTCATTAATATGTAATTTCACCACTATTCTCATCTTCATCAGTTGCGAAGCATCTTGTGTATTATCCTGGCTTGTTCTCTAATGAAATACTGAACATTCTGGAGACCATGCTTGATCCAGCCAATGCATGTGCAGCTGAAAACTTCTCTAGAATTCCTCCATGGTCACGTATCTATTAGTACCTACAGAAGAAAGCTCTGATCTCTGGCCAACCACAATGGTCCCACTTGGTATTTAAAGATTAGTCACTAGTCTAATTCCAATAAAACGATGGAACGAGATTTAAAGTTCATTGTTTCTTTCTGAGAAGAAGAGTTGCCGGCACCTCCGCACAGTGTCCTCAGGTGATACAACCGTATGTCCAATTGTCCTTGGATCAGTATAGATCTCATAGTCGTTACCACCCTGTTAAAGAAATAATTATTCACTATTAGAAACCATTATATTGGTTTCTTATCTATTGCTTCAATAAATAAAAAGTGTCAATTGTAACGTTTTATGACCATATTGATCCTTCTCCTCCCTTCTCTATTGACTTCTATGGGCAGCGACAGAGTACAGATATTATTAGTGTATTGCGAGGGGGTGATCAGTTCAGGAGGAGAGACATTTGGGGACAGGAGGAGAGGAGCCTGGTAAGTGGAGATGGAAGCATTTTTCCCTTAATAAGATATCAATTTTTTATCTTCTCTTGTACGATAAATTTATAGGAAATATGTAAGCAATAATTAAATCTTTAAAGGGGTTGTCCCATGAATACAACTTATTCCTTATCCACAGGATAAGGGCTAAATGTCTGATCAGGGCCTTGGCCTATAACCGATGGGGCCTTGGCCAATCACGAGAACAAGGGACCTGTTTTCCCCTTGTGTGCTGCTCCTCCTTTCAGCTCTATGGCGCTGCTGGAGATGGCTGTGCACCTTTATTTGGCTATCTTTAGCACTTCCCATTGTGTTAAATGAACAGTAGACACATGATAGACTCACTGCCGATCCAATACTCATCTTCTATTCTGTGGATAGGGGATAAGTACTGTAGTCTTAATGGGACAACCCCTTTAAAATAATGTTTGTGTTTATGACACGGCTATTTGTGAAGTTTGCCTTTTCCGAACGAAATAAAAAAGGAATTTAATGTCACCGGTGAAGTCTCGTTGCCAAAGAAGTGAATGCTTAGAAACCGTTCCTCCTCCAGAACGTCCAGACAGTAACGTTTGTCCCAGCCTTCTGGAAAAATATCAAAGCTGATCATCCCACCTAGGGAAATAGGACATCAATATATAAGTTCAGCCATGTTGAAAAGAGGGGGAAGTTTAGATGATAAATAACATGGGTAAGTTTTAGTTAGCACATCATAAGCACAATGCCTATCATCAAGATGAAATGCTTCGTGATGAAAAGGATACATACACATGACAGTGCAAAATGTCCATGTGACTGCTGTTTTTTTAATGGCTGTCACACAACCGTTTTCAGAACCATTGAAATCTATGGGGTTATTCCCATGGATGTTTTATTAACAATGTATTTTTGGCTGTTTTGATGGCCAGACAGAGCCCACGGCTCGTTTTTAATGGATGTTTAGACAGAAGTGCACCTATCAGATATACTATGAAAAAAATATTCACCTCACCACAGGTATGACTTGGAATACTTGCTCTTGTTCCACACTGGACTCAGCCGGACCTGAGGCTCCCAGTATTAAGAATTCACATGATCATGCTGAGAGCTTCAGGTCCTATCGCCTCCAGTCAGTACAGAGTACGTGTTCCTATGTGTTCCTGTGGTGAAGTGAGTATTATTATTTTTTTGTTCATTTGTCGGCATTACTGGGGGTGGGGACATTATTTGTACTGGGGACCCTTTGGGGGCATATTATATACTGAGGGCACTGCTGGGGTTGGTTTTAAAAAAAGGTACTTAAAAACTGAAGAAAAATGAACATTAAAGGGGTATTCCCATCTTAGACAATGGGGGCATATCACTAGGGACCCGCACCTATCTCATAAACTGAGCCGGCAAAGTGAAGGCACTGTGCATGCACGGCCTCCCTCCACTCATTTCTACTGGGCTGCCGAAAATGTGTGAAAATGGCTTAGCCATTTCCGTCCACTGCAATGAAGTGAATGGGAGCGGGGGCCGCGCAAGCGCAGTTAGCTCCCGGTCATTTCTATGGGGCCGACAGAAGCCGTTAAAAAAGACCATGTGAATAGCACCATAGACTTCAATGGTTCTGAAAATGGCTGTCACACATCCGATTTCCACTGTTGTGTGAATGTACCCTAAGGGTCCCAGACATGTTTTTTTATTGCATGTTTTTTTTTTTGCCACCTGCATTTTTTCCTGCATTTTTTGGGGCTTTCTTTCGTCCATTTTATGAAAACAATAGCCCAGATTTACTAATGTATCTGCAAAAAAAGTGGTGCAAATTAGAATCGATTTTGAGCAGCTAGGTTTCTCTGACTTGATTGAAAATGCACAAGACTAATTGGGAAGGGACAGAGCTTTGTGGGAAAGGGGTGAGGCCTAAGATACCTGTGATACATCTGGTGCAGGTCTAAACAGCCTGTCAAGTTTACATCATCAACAGGATTAGTAAATCTGAGCCAATCCACTAGCAGTTTTTAATGGTACTTTTTCCTCATTGGAGAAGATATCAAAATACCGAAGAAATAGAGCATCCTACTTTTTTTAAAAGAAGCCAGGAAAAAACGGCAGTAGCAAAAAAACAAAAACAAAAAAAAACAACATATGTGCATAAAATTCCAACAAAAATGTAATGGTGCAGGAAAAAAAAACAGCAAAAGCCTATGAGTGAACCCACCTTTAGACCCTAGGCCAGTGATGGCTAACCTCCGGCACTCCAGCTGTGGTGAAACTACGACTCCCAGCATGCTCCATTCATTTCTATGGAGTTCTGAGAACAGCCAAGCAAGTGTACATCTTGGGAGTTGTAGTTTTACCACAGCTGGAGTGCCGGAGGTTAGCCATCACAGCCCTAGGCATATGATGTATTTTTGGTCCACATCTAATTTGCATTTTTTGCAGATCTGATGTGGACTCACCCATTTTAATGGTGCCGCAAAATATGTGGACAACACATCCATAGTTCTGTTCCGCCCTTCAACAAAACAGTAGAACATGTCCTATTCTTGTCTATTTTGCAGACAAGAATAGGCATTTTTAACATAGTGGGGGATATGCAGAACGGAAAATTGTGGAACGCACACAGCCTGTATCTGTGATTTGCGGATCTGTGATTTGCAGACCACAAAACAGATATGGTCATGTGCATGAGGCCTTAATGTGAGACTTGGTAGCATGTAAAGAGAAAGGGCATAAGGGTTTTCAGAATGAATGGGGAAGAATAATGATTACCGGAAAAGATTATTAAAATAATCTAGGTGCAAGGTGAAACACCTTTCTCTTTTCTTAATAGGCTGAAGTTCTGCTAATCTGAAAAAAGAATTTCAGTTCAGTTGTACCATTTGACCTAGCCTCTGAGGCTCTGCAGGTCTTTAGGGATAATGAACACTATGGCTACCTCATTTGCACATGTTCCGGATTACGCATGTTTTTTCCATGCTGATTCTCATGCAGAAAAACCGCAACGTAATACTGTACTAGTAAAGTGTATGGATTAGACACATTTTATGTACACTTTGCTTTTTCCTTATGTGCATATATGTGTGTAAATATATGTGTGTAAATATATAGGTGTAAATAAACGTGCTCATTATTTAGTGGAATTGTCTCACCAGAGACAAGCCTTTTCAAATTTCAGCTGATCAGCCTGGTCCCACTTCTAGCACCCCCCACAGCTGATTTGCCATGTAAAATAAAGAACAGCTCGAGTTCCTATAGAGCGTCTCTCAATTATGGCTCTTAGGGCTCTTGCACATGAACGTGTGCTGTCAGTGCCCGTGCTGTGGATCGCAATTTGTGGTCCACAACGCATGGGCACTGACAGTGGGGCCGCTGCATTTCGATCGCGGACCGATTCACTTGAATGGGGTCCGCGATCCCCCCACAAAAAATCACTACTTTTTTGCAGTGCAGAGGCACGGGCAGAAACACCACAGAAGCACACCGTAGTGCTTCCATGGTGTTCCAATCCGTGCCTCCGTTCCGCATCTTCGTGATTTCAGACCCGTTGAAGTGAATGCCCATGGGCCAGCACCGGTCGTGTGCATGAGCCCTTAGACAGAGGTTTCTAATATGGTATATGGACAGGGGGTGTCTTCATGAGCCACCCCATTAATCTATGTTTGGCAATGGTTGTAAATACAATAGTAAAATAACTACCATTAGTTAACAGGTAAAATACAATGACAATAGAAAGGAGAAACAAAATAGAAGAGAATGTGCTGTGTGGCAAAATGAATAAAACATTTACATCACCTTTGGTAAATCGTAAGCCTTTCCCTGCAAATTCTTTCTGTAGAGCAGCCACAAACTTCTCCCTGATTTTTTCTTTCTGCAAACAATGAGTCAGTGATCAGAGACCATGTTTGTTGCCCAACGACAGGTTAAACCTGCTTGTAGTTGTATAATCTTCTACTAATGTGCATATACTCAGTTAAAGGGGTATTCCTAAATCATAAAGTGAAAGGATATGCCATCAATTTATGACTGATAGGGGAGTAACTTCTGAGACTCTTCACCAATCCTGATAACGGGCCAGCAGCACTGGTTTACAAATTAGACCCCCTGCTGATGACAAAGTGATGGCTTAGGCTACTTTCACACTAGCGTTTTAAAATTCCGGTATTGAGTTCCGTCATAGGGGCTCAATACCGGAATAAAACGCTTCAGTTTTGTCCCCATTCATTGTCAATGGGGACAAAACTGAACTGAAGACAACGGAATGCTCCTTAAAGCATTCCGTTCCGTCTTCAGACCGGAGAACAAACCGCAGCATGCTGCGGTTTGCTCTCCGGTCCAGGCATCCGCACCAAGACGGATCCGGAATGACCCCCAATGCAAGTCAATGGGGGCGGATCCGTCTGGTGTGACCACAATGGTAACCGGATCCGCCCTCCATTGACTTTCAATGGAGTTCATGACGGATCTGTCACCACATACACACAATACACACATAGACATACACATAAACATAAACATACACAGACATATATACATACAAATACACATACATACTTACATGCTCCCCGGCAGGTCTTCAGAGCGCTGGAGGGACAGGACGGCGCGCACAGATGACTATTCCACCAGGCGCCCAGCAGAGGGCGCTGTGGGGACCTGCCGGGAGCATGTAAGTATGTATGTGTATTTGTCTGTGCATATGTGTGTGTGTCTGTGTGTATGTATGTACTGTGTGACATGTGTGGGGCCGGAGCGCGGTTCCGGCTCCACACATGTCGCTGCGGCAGTCCTGATCCGGCAGCACCCTTCACCTGCCGGATCAGGCCTGCCGCTAGTGTGAAAGTAGCCTTATCCTGGAGGTATGGCATCAATTCTGAGATGGGAATACCCTTTTAAATATGAATGTACTCTATTCAGCATACAAATGTAATACAAGACACCATGTCTACGTACCCACTGTAATTACCAGGTTCTGAACAATCCTGGCAGCAGATGATAAAAATGCCATGTGATGAGCTATTTATAACAAAATGTAAAATGCCAGATTTGTTCCAGAAATATATATTTCATATTACTTCAGGTATAAATACAGTATATTAATCAGCATAGGAAAGGTAAAATAGTGTAAAAGAATGGATGACAATAATGACTCCTGGCGACGAAGAATGAACAGTAGAGGTTAACCTTGGCAGATCCTTAACATGTATCTATTAAGTATTTCTGTTTAAGGTCCTATTATTTAGATTCATCACCTACTTTATCTACTTCAGAGAATTCAATCCTCTCCTCCTGACTGCAGCTACGGCCAATTGGAGAAATATTCAGCATTCCATTGCGAAATTCAATGAACGTTCCCCTGCAGATTGACAAGCACAATGGTAGAATATAACACATCTGTATTTATAAAGAAAAAAAGTCAGTCAGCACATCCCAGTGCGCAGGTGCACGTTGGTATGGCTAAATGCACAAGGAAAGGAAAATACATACAATGCAACGGCACACTACCAACCAGATAAAGCACAAAATGCCATAGTGATATGAAGTATTCTGGAGCTAATGCTATGCTTGTTTAGTAAATTAGAGATTCTTGGCAAATATATTTTGTACAAAATTATCTGAGCCCATCCACCAAATAGTCAAGGTGATCTCTGTAGGACGGTAACCTAACACTATTTCCTACCTGTTATGTGCCAACCTTGGCTTCCGTATAATCATGTTGGTACCTGCATCCCTGAATGAGTGGAGGCCTTTGAAGCACCAGAAATGGCAAAAGGCAGAGGGGATCCAGCATGCATGTGGAACCAGCACCCTCTGATTATACGGAAGCCAAGGTTGGCACATAACAGGTAGGAAATAGTGTTAGGTTCCCGTCCTACAGAGATCACCTTGACGATTTGGTGGACGGGCCCAGATAATTTTGTACAAAATATATTTGCCAAGAATCTCTAATTTACTAAACAAGCATAGCATTAGCTTCAGAATACCTCATATCACTATGGCATTTTGTGCTTTATCTGCTTGGCAGTGTGCCGTTGCATTGTATGTATTTTCCTTTCTTTGTATATCAGTATTTATATAGCACCAACATACTCCACAGTGCTTTACAATTCAGAGGGAATGTGGACAAAACAAAATCAGACATTACAGGGTAACAAAAAAACAAGAGGAGTGAGGACCATGATCACAAGAGCTGGCAATCTATGCGGACATAACGCTTGCTTTGTACAATGGTCCAGCCAGTATCTTTTAATGGTTGTTCTTAATTACCGTTTCTTGGGCAGCTTGAGCATAGCAATGTAGATGAGACAGAAATTAATGAGATCTTGTAGCAGTTCCTCTCCAAGGTGATTTTGGATGGCCTGAATAAAAAAAACATTAGGTCAGTGTGTTATGGATAAACATGACATATTGCAGTGATATGGAGTATTACATAACTGCTTTGCACAGAAAAAAAATCAAACAAACTTCTGCTTTTTAATTTAGATTTTCAATCCAGGTTAGTAAATATTTTTTAATAAAAAGCTTAAAGGGGTTGTCCGGGCTCAGAGCAGAAACTTGGCATAACCCCTTCTTCACCCAGGCAGCCTCTCTGAGTTAAGCTCTGAATCGTGCAGGGCAAGGGTTTTTTCTGCAGATCCAGTGATGTACCGGGTCTCTGCTAGGCTGAGGCTTCCACCTAGCATTTGTACCTGGTGACGTCACCGGCACTAATGGGAGGGCTTAAGCGCTGCCCTAGCCTGTAAAACCCATCAGTGCTGGTGAAGTCACCGGCAATACTGCTAGGTGAAAGCCTCCTCCTGGCAGTCCTCATCTTAGAGGGGCTGCCTGGGTGAAAAAGGGAGTATGTCCAGGTTCAGCTCAGAACCCCACCCCCTTTAATCACTATATGATAAAAAAAAGTTCGGCAACTTTCTAATATCTAATATCTTATCACTTTTAAGAAAGATGTCTGCAGTCAGTGAATGACACCAATCTTGATTACATCTCTGCTGACAAAAACAGTGGACACAACTGTACTCAGTCTGGCAATCATATATGAGGGGTAAACATGCCTGTAATATATACTGCAGCTTGTTCTAGTATTTGTATAATAGGTTTAAGATGTTGTTCAGGTTGTTCCCACAATTAAATGTCTGCCTTTACAAGTACAAAGAATATATTGCGTTGTGTGGCAGATTGTACTGTCTAGAAAGAGAGCGGAGGAGACTGAAAGCAGAGTTAACCATGGACTGTAACCTCTCCTGTATGTCTTGGCAACTACTTCATTGCATTATCCATGTAATTACAATTCTCAAGCATTTATTCTTATGAGTCAATGATTCCTTTATTGTTCCTGACAGACTTGAAGACTTAATATTTAGCAGTCTGCAATAAGGGTCCTGCTGGGTGTTAACAGTTGGGGGGGTGTCCCTGCACAGTCTAAAGACTCATTCACATGTCAGTGTTCGGTCAGTGTCTTCCATCAGTGAATGTGAGCCAAAACCAGGATTGGAGCTTCCACAGACATAAGGTATAAGGGAAAGATCTGCACCTGTTCTGTGTTTAGAGCCGCTCCTGGTTTTGGCTCAAAAATCACTGATGGAAATCACTGACTGAACACGGATGTGTGAATGAGGCATAATACTGTCACCACTGATTGGATAGTGTTATACTGTGAAAGGACACCCCCTCTCCAGGTTCCTGTGGTCATATACTACACCGGTTGCTCTACCCAAGTTTGCTACAGTGTGTCAGTTTGGAGTTTGGGCTGTTTCATTTGTTCATTGACGTAATAGATATATCTCATATATATTATCTAATGTGTACAGGTGTTTCCCAGCTCTCCAGGTCAGGAAGAAAGAAAGCACGTTTGATTTCAACATGCCGATTCTTTGTTCTCATGGAAAATAATCGTCTCCCCCCATTAAAAAAATAAGCATTCTCAAGTATTCACAGGTTTCCAGACTCTGCATGTGAGCAAAAATGTTTTTATCCACAGAAAACCAAGATTCTGAATGTGGCGAGGACATCAAAGAAAGTCTAATACACAGTTGTGTAAGTTTGCAATATACAGTTGTCTGTTTCTTCCACCCAGGGGCGGACTGGGAACTTAAAGTGGTCCTGGAAAAAATACTAAAAGTGGCCCCATTTTGTAGTTGGGTCCAAATTGATGGAAGGCAGGGCCAGTAATACAATATTGTGGCACATTATACCGCCCCAACAGAGCCAAATACCACAGTCCATCACAAAATACTTCCCCCAAAATTTCCACTTGCTGGCAATTAGGAGGGCCCAGATGGCCCCCTGGGCATCGACCCACCGGGAAATTTCCCTGTAAGGTCTATGGCCAATCTGCCCCTGTTTCCACCAATGCATGATACAGATCATACATTCAGACTTATCACACCTACAGGAGATGATCTGGATGTAGATGTGCAGGGACTCAGATAAATTGGATGCAGACACATGTAAATGTCAACATTCTGGATAATGTCATTAATACTTGGAAAATAATTAATATTATAATCTTACCTGTCTTGAAAGAAGCTGGCCATCTTTGTATTGAACAGTCCCATTCTCAGCAAATACGTAATCAAATTTATGAATTACTACATGGGGAGTCACAAGATAAAAATAATCAGTAATGACGTGTGAGTAAGTTATAAACCTGATGAATACATTGACAATGCATGATGTTTGAATTATTTGCTGTATCTAGGATTATTTTGAACACCATTTACAGTATATATATATATATATATATATATATATATATATATATATATATAAATGGTTCAAGTAATGTTGAAAATACTTGAATTTTCTTGAACCAGTCGGCATTACAGACTGTGCTAAACTCCAGAGCTACATTCATTCCAGAGCTAGTGGAGCCAGGCAGTAAGCTTGTTGACAGACACATCTACCTTAGCTGATTACTGGTGTAAAGGTGACACAGAATTCAAATCATCAGAATAAACTTGGAAATATCAGACCTGTGGACTGCAGAATTGTAAATGAAGCTTTGGACATTTTGTAACTCAGAATCAGTGGAAGATATGTAAGACATAGTGTTAAAATGGTTTGATCTGGATCAGGATATTGATTACTTTTCCTGTGGATAGGCTATCTATATCAGGTTGGTGGGGGTCCAACTCTCGACACCCCATTCGAGGTTGCAGCATCCTGGCCATCTATCTACAGGCTGTCTACTCAATAACATGAACGGAACTAAGCTTAAAGGGGTATTCCCATCTCACAAATGTAGTTTGTATAGTTAGATATAGCCATACCAATATTATTACTAATAGAATGTATTTATATAAAATGTACCGTTTAGAAGATTTGCCTATTTGTATGTCCATTGTCCCACACACATCAGTCAGGCCATTGCCCCTAGTTATGACCACCGTGGCCATGTAGTAGTGGTGGCCGGCTTGCTCTTGTTCAAACCTGCTCTGAGGTAACTGCTGTATTGTGTACGCACATTGCATGAGCATGCGGAGACACATCTTAGGGTCGTAGCATTTTTGTCTGCGCTTCCAAAACGCAGAGAAACGAATCCTGTTCAATTCATCTCTATGAAGCAGGATCAGTTTATAAACGTAAATTGTGTTTTGGACTTATAGCATCCAAAACGCAGATGTGAAAGTACCCTAAGATGTGTCTCCTCATGCTTATGCAATGTGCACTCACAGTACAGCAGTTACCTCAGAGCCTGTTTGAACAACAACAAGCTGACCACCACTACTACATGGCCGTGGTGGCCGTAACTAGGGGCAACGGCCTGACTGATGTGTGTGGGACAATGGATATACAAATAGGGAAATCTTCTAAACGGTACATTTTATATAAATACATTCTATTAATAATAATATTGGTATGGCTATATCTAATTATACAAACTACATTTGTGAGATGGGAATACCCCTTTAAGTTCTCTGCACCACAACGCCTCTACTTCACTAATTTTCTGCATCCCCACTAATAAGTAGACTAAGGCCCCATTCAAAAAACCGTATATTTGGTCCGCATCTGATCCACATTTTTTTACGGGTTGGATGTGGACCTTCCACAAAACATGCTATGTGACTGCATGTAAGTAGTCACGACCATTAGCATGGATAATAACTGAACCAAAGTATAATGCCGGCCATACATGAGATAGCTTGGCTTGCCCAAATATGCATATATAGTGAATGGGAGAGAAGGAGAGCCACTGTCAGAGAAGATATCTCCCCGCTAACAATATCTCAGGCAGTTGAAATAAAACATATCCAATCCTAATATCTGGTGACATGAGCCATAGGGGGAACAGTCGGGAGGCCAATACACAATAGATGCCAATAGATGGTCAGCTGTACCCGCCAAAGTCATTAGGTCCAGGAGATCCTTCAAGATGCAATGGCCTCAGAATACAATATTTTCAACATACAATGGTCTTTTCTGACCCATTGTAAGTTGAAACTAGACTCAACATACAATGCCCCAGACTCAGATCCAACCAATCAAGGCCACTTCTCTGGTAAAATAGCTGGATTAGTTGTTAGTTATCAGCTATCCCTGACTGTTATATGTAATGACTTGTTTTATCATTCATAGTTATCTGCTTATTATACTTAAATTTTCATTTTCTCTTATCTTGGATGACATTTTGGGGCTTTGGAACAATTACTCAACTTACAATGGTTTAAATATACAATGGCTGTCCTGGAACCAATTAATATTGTAACTTGAGGGACCACTGTATAATGACTTATGATGTTGTGAATTCCAGTCTCATGGCTGATCTACTAAACTGTTATCACATAATACAGTGACTACAGTTCGGTAGATCGGTGGTGAGACTGAAATTCACTACATTATAAATTATTTTATAATGTTACGAGTTCACTTCACAGGAGCAGTGTTCAGGCTGGGAAATACCTCTCACACACGGAGCGTGTTTTCTGGAATGATTACAATGATCGAACAATTGTGTGTTTTTGAGCTGTAATGTTTGCATTACCCTCATCTCCATCTCCAAGCTGCTCTGCAATCTTTGAATAATCGGATCCACCCACCACACCAATCTTTACCCTCTGCCGGAGCTCTTGTAAAAACAGATCCACCTCAGGGTCCACCTTCTGTTAGAGAAAAGAGATATTTTGTAAATGTTTTCCCTTATAGTCCTGAAAAATCAGTTATAAGTATGACTTCAATATTAGCATTTTAGTCCCTTTCTGCTACAGATAATTATTCAATATTTTCCTGATATATGTTCTTGGATAAATAAGAAAACCTTAAGAAGGAGATTTGATAATGCCACCACTTCAATCATGACTTGAGCCAAGCTGAAGACAAAATGTATTTGTCAAAGTAATACAAATAGTATTTCAGAAGATGCAAAGTGTAAGTCCACAAGTAGCTGACTTTTTTCCACTGCAAATTTGCTGAAAATCTACTACTATAACTATGTAAATATGCATATACTATATTATTGCAAAATTTGCATGTACTAGTGTATATTCAGATATTGTACTTTTTTATCCTTAACAGAACTTCAAAAATGTTTGTACAAAATTACACAAAAAAATCCGTAAATACACATGTAAAAAATGGCATAAAATGCTTTAAACTTCACTTCTCCAAGAAAAAAAACATTGGGGCAGATTTACGAAGCCTGTAGATGGCTTGACCTGGACAAGATTTATCACAGTGGCTCAGACTGGATGATATGGGTATGGCTACAGGGCGGCATGTGTTGAGTGACAGCTGCGACGTGACAGTTGCAAAAAAAAAAAATCCAACTTCAATTTTTTTGCGACTGTCATGATGTCGCACAATGTCACATGTTGAAACATATTACATGAAAAGTCGCCATTTAGCCGTACCCTAAATGTGGCGCAGGGATAGACACTTTTTGCTGACTCTAAATCAACTACCCATTAGGATAAACTATTGTGCTTGTTTTAAAGACAAAACAACGTGTGTGACACTTTGGTCAAGAAATGACCTTTCTCAAACAATACAAATAAGTAAAATACAAAGAGTTAACATATATATCTTTACAGTATCTTTACAGTCTCATAAGTCAGATATGAATATGTATCTAATGCAAAAACGGAAGCTGAGACAACATATTGTGAATATAGTTATGTAGGCAGGTATTTTTTTATATAATATGTCAAAAGAGGCTTAACAGACCTTCACAGTGGACAAGCAAAAGATATCATGGTGAATATGAAGTTTCAAAATAAGAAGTTCCATAATAAAAAGTAAATCTACTGTTAAGGATCTAACATAAAAAGGATAGTAAAGATAGTAAATCCCTGTGAAATATAATGAGGTTCTATCAATGGCAGTACAGAAAGCAGGGCCGCACCCTTCCCACATTCCCATGTGAGTAGTAACTGCCCCCCCCACTCCTTCCCACATCCCCATGTAAGTAGTAATTGCCCCACACCCCTTCCCACATCCCCATGTAAGTGTAACTGCCCCCATGCCTTCCCACATCCCCATGTAAGTAGTAACTGCCCCCCTTCCCACATCCCCATATAAGTAGTAACTGACCCCATCCCTTCCCACATCCCCATGTAAGTAGTAACTGCCCCCCACCCCTTCCCACATCCCCATGTAAGTAGCAACTGCCCCCACCCCTTCCCACATCCCATGTAAGTAGCAACTGCCCCCCTTCCCACATCCCCATGTAAGTAGTAACTGCCCCCCATCCCTTCCCACATCCTCATGTAAGTAGTAACTCCCCCCCATCCCTTCCCACATCCCCATGTAAGTAGTAACTGCCCCCCATCCCTTCCCACATCCCCATGTAAGTAGTAACTGCCCCCCCATCCCTTCCCGCATCCCCATGTAAGTTGTAACTGCCCCCCACCCCTTCCCACATCCCCATGTAAGTTGTAACTGCCCCCCACCCCTTCCCACATCCCCCATGGCCCAGTCCTTTCAGCATAGCCAGAGTGGCTTACACAAGATTGGGGTTTGATAAGACTCCCGCCCCAATGTGGCCTCACTCCTGTTCACACAGAGCCTGCATCTCACTGCTAGTAGTCGGACAGAGGGGAAGGGGACAGTCTGCAGACAGTGTCCTGTGGACCCCCCAAGGCTGCTATAGCTGATTACCAGGGATGTCCATCCATCTGCAGGAATGGTAAGTGTAATGTGTGTGTTATGTGTGTGAATCTATTTGCATATATCTGCCGTGTCGTGTGTGTAATATCTATGTCAGAGTTTATAATTAGCGTTGAGCGAACGTGCGTTATAAGTTTGGCATCCAAGGTTCGGGCTATCGGAACCCAAACCATAACAGAATTATTTGACGCCATGCGTGAAAAGGCACCGGAGCTCCCATGAGCGCCATGGCCTTCTCGTAGCTTTTCCTAGGCCAGTGACGTCACGTTCATCGGTCACGTGGCCTAGGAGCCACTCAGCCCCATTCAAGTGAATGGGACTGAGCACAATACCAAGCACAGCCACCGTACAATGTATGGCTCTGTGCTTGGTGAGCTGCCAGAAGGTACAGTGCTTACAGGAGAGCTGGTGCCTTCTCAAACAGCTGATCGGCGGGGTCCCAGGTGTCAGACCCGCAGCTATCCTGAGGATAGGTCATCAGTAGTTAACTCCTGGAAAAACCTTTTAAGGAATAGCAACTGTTCATCTCTTGCGCTGGTATATATTTATGTGTGAGGTATATATAGTGGGCTACTTGGCTTTCATACTATTTTTTAATATGGGGAACCCAATAAAATTTTGGGCAGCGGAAGGGCAATGGGCAATGAGCTCTTTTATTGTGGCAAAGGGGTTAGGTTAAGAAATTGACATGGTGTGTGGGGGGGGCATTTTAGTTTTCGCCTCAGGCAGCAGAAAGGCTAGGTGCACCCCTGACAGAAAGTACTACATATGTACCAATTGCTGCTGCTACGTTACTATATACAGTGGGGAAAATAAGTATTTGATACACTGGTGATTTTACAAGTTTTCCCACATACAAAGAATGGAGAGGTCTGTAATTTTTATTGTAGTTACACTTCAACTGCAAGAGATAGAATCTAAAAAAAATCCAGAAAATTGTATTGTATTTAAACAATTAATTTGCATTTTATTGCATAAAATAAGTATTTGATCACCTACCAACCAGAAAGAATTCTGTCTCTCACAGACCTGTTAGTTTTTCTTTAAGAAGCCCTTCTACTCTGCACGCATTACCTGTATTAATTGCACCTGTTTGAACTCATTATCTGTATAAAAGACACCTGTCCACATACCCAATCAATCAACTCCAACCTCTCCACCATGGCCAAGACCAAAGAGCTGTCTAAGGACACCAGGGACAAAATTGTAGACCTGCACAAGGCTACCCTAACCCTACCCTAGTAAGGTTTACCCTAACTGGTCCTGAGAGCGCTCCTGTGCGCTCCCAGCTGGCCCCGCCTCCTCCCTCATGGGAAAGAAGAAGACCAAGGCCCAGCCCCCTCCAGAGTGGCGTCAGGACAAGTAACTGTAAGTTTTTATGTGTTTCATGTATGTATGTATGTGTGTGTATGTATGTATGTGTGTGTGTGTGTATGTATGTATGTATGTATGTGTGTGTATGTGTGTGGGTATATGCATACACAGTACGTACTGTATATTGTACAGCGTGGCGCAGGGGTTATATTGTCCGGCATGGTGTAACCGCCATGCATTTGTTGTACAGTATATATTATAATTCCTGTACCATGCTATACAATGTACAGTATAATCCATACACCATACTGTATTATATACAGTATAATCCGTACACCATTGCATATAGTATACAGTATAATCCATACACCATACTGTATAATATACAGTATAATCCGTACACCATGCTGTATAGTATACAATATAATCTGTACACCATGCTGTATAGTATACAGTATAATCCATACACCATGCTGTATAGTATACAGTATAATCCATACACCATGCTGTATAATATACAGTATAATCCATACACCATGCTGTATAATATACAGTATAATCCATACACTATGTCATACAATATACATTATAATCCGTACACCATGCTGTATAATATACAGTATAATCCGTACACCATGCTGTATAGTATACAGTATAATCCGTACACCATGCTGTATAGTATACAGTATAATCCGTACACCATGCTGTATAGTATACAATATAATCCGTACACCATGCTGTATAGTATACAGTATAATCCATACACCATGCTGTATAATATACAGTATAATCCATACACCATGCTGTATAATATACAGTATAATCCATACACTATGGTCATACAATATACATTATAATCCGTACACCATGCTGTATAATATACAGTATAATCCGTACACCATGCTGTATAGTATACAGTATAATCCGTACACCATGCTGTATAGTATACAGTATAATCCGTACACCATGCTGTATAATATACAGTATAATCCGTACACCATGCTGCATAATATACAGTATAATCCGTACACCATGCCATATAATATACAGTATAATCCGTACACCATGCTGTATAATATACAGTATAATCCGTACACCATGCTGTATAATATACAGTATAATCCCTACACCATGCTGTATAATATACAGTATAATCCCTACACCATGCTGTATAATATACAGTATAATCCATCCTTGTGGCTGCCCCCATTCAGTATAATGTCTCCTTAATTTAAATAAATAAATCAATAAATCAGTAGCTCATGAATACATTTCTTTATTGGCAAATGGGGGTGTGGCATGGGAGGAGCCAGGGTAGCATGTGGGATGGGCCAGGGTAGTGGGCGGAGTTAGGGGCCCCATTTAGATTCTTGCTATGGGGCCCAATGATTTCTATGTACGCCCCTGGCTACAGGACAATAGGCAAGCAGCTTGGTGAGTGTCACAGTGCTGTTCACTGTGACAGTTGTGGCTGTGTAGGCTGGCTGCGTGCCCTCTTGAGTACTGGCTGCAGACTGACCCCTGTGCAGGCTAGTTTTTTGGGGCTGTGTGCTGGCTGCGGTGTAGTGTGTGAACTGTGCTTGTAAATGTGTGTACTCCCAGTGTCTTCATCTCAGTGCAGTTCTTGTCACTGTTGCCGTACAGGCTAGCTGCAGGTTCTCTTGCTTACTGGCTGCAGTCTTTTTCCTGTGTATGGGAAAGTGTGCTGGCTGTAGCCTTTAGTGCCTGAGTAGGTGGATTCTCTTTTACTTGTTGGTGTCTGGTTCCCTGGTCTGTTCCTGGGTGTGGCTTATCAGGTGTTCTCGCTCTTGCAGCCATTTCTATCTATGAGCTGTGGGGTTTGGTAAAACATTGTTGTTGTTATATCCTTGTCCATGCCTTGCCTGATCTTCTTTATCTGTTCTGTGTCTTGATCCTGTCTATTCCATGTATAGCTTGGCAGTGCTCAACTGCTTCTGATCCTGTCTGTTCCATGTATAGCCTGGTAGTTCCTAATTGCTTCTGATAATGTCTGTTCCATGTATAGCCTGGCAGTGGCCGACTGCTTCTGTGACTGTCCTGTGTATGTGAGAGGGCTCTGTGACTGTCCTGTGTTCGTGAGAGGGCTCCTGGGTTCTCCAGAGGGAGGACATTTAGTCTGTGTGCAGTTCTGTCTATGACCACCATACTTCCATTCAGCATAGTCAGTTGAAGCACCTAAATATATAGTTGAAGTTCTACATATATATAAGGCTGCTACCCTTATGTTCTATTCAAATTTCCCTGTGTGGTTTTGTACCACTGAAGCCATGGTGACCATAATGTAAAGAATTTGTCGTTGGACAGTGTTTCCCAGCTAGACAATTCCTCTAATCTGCATATCTCATGAACCTTGTAGATCCATTCCTTCAGGGAAGGTGCCTTATCCGATTTCCAACATTCTGATGGTAAGGAGGGATTAAGTTTATGCAAAACATCAGGGGTACGATACCATTTTGTGAGCAGCTTATAAGAGTTCTCCTGAACTCGTACACAAGGTGAGAAACCATGGGAATTTTTTAGTATTTCCAAAAGCTCCTTGTCAGAGAAAACCTTCCCTAGATCTGCTTCCCAGTGTTGTATATAAAGGGGTTTTTTAGGCGCTCACAACTCCAAGATTTTATTGTAAACGAGGGATATTATACCTTTATGCGGATGCGTTGAGTTTGACAATTGGCCAAGGTCATCAAAAAGAGTACGAATGGCCGGGAACGCCCCTACAGGATCAGACAAAAACAACAAGATGTCGTCAGCAAAGGCCGCAACAGTGTGGGTCACTGGCCCTTCCACTAGGCCTTTAATGTTAGAATTTTGTCTGATAGCCTGAATAAGCGTCTCTAAGCATAAGATAAAAAGGGACAGCGATAACGGGCATCCCTGGCGTGTTCCGTTTGAGATCTAGAAAGAAGGAGAGAGGGCCCCATTAACTCGGACATGGGGGGAGGAGTACAGGGAGAGAATTGCATCTATGAATTGAGCAGGAAAGCCAAATTTCTGTAGTGTGGCTTCCATAAATCTCCAGTCTACCCGATCGAATGCTTTCTCTGCATCTGTACTGAGAAAAGTAAGTTGGGATTTTGTAGAAATGGCATATTCCAATGCCTGGTATACCCGAAAAGTGCTATCGCTGCACTTTCTCCCACCCACAAACCCAGATTGCTCCGGTGATATTAAATTCCCAAGAAAGGGAGCAATTCTGTGGGCCAGAAGCTTAGCCCATATTTTTATATTGTTATTCAGAAGTGAAATCGGCCTATAACTCGATGGGACTTCTGGATCTTTACCCGCTTTAGGCAAAATCATGATGTGGGTGTAACGAGTGGCCAGCGGCGCGCTCCCTCTGTGCGGCGCCGCCGGCCTCCTCTGCTGCAGGCGGCGCGAGGACGTGGGGAGCGTCCTCGTCGCCATGGTGATCAGGCGCAGAGGACCCGGCGCACTTCTGGGTCTCGTGCGGCCGGCGTCCTCCCCGCCCCTAGCATTACTTAGGAGGCAGCCATGTGGTGCTGATCACACCACATGGCTATTGTTTATGTTGGTGTTTTGCACTTGTTATTTGGAGCCATGTGGTGCTGACCACACCACATGGCTAATTGTCATTGTTTTGAATTCGAGTCGACGCCCTCTTTGCATCACAGGTCATGTGACGCTGGCCACGTCACATGACCTAGAGGTGGGCTATTTAAAGATGGCAACTGCCAGGGCTAGTTGCCTGTTATTGAAGTCCTTTCTTTGCAGTGCTGTGCATTATTGACTTGTGACCTTACCTTGTATCCAGACCCATTGCTTGTGACCTCGACCTCGATTCTGCTAATCCCTCGGCTCCTGACGTACGCTCCCGGTTTGACCTTGCTAAGCGGACTATTCGTATTGTGTTTGTTCGTGCCTGTGTTTGTCTTTTGTTCCTTCCGTTCCCAATCCCTCACTTATACAGAGTAGGGATTGTCGTCCAGTTGTCCCCCTAGGACCGTTAGCCTAGGGTGAGGCAAGCAGGCAGGGACAGTTGTGGGATAAGTCAGGGCGCACCTTATCCCAGTGTTCCCGTCGTGACAGAATAACAGGCCCAAAAATTTTTATGGAGCCGTTGCGAGTACTGACTGACCAGGTCCAAAATATGGCACAAATGGTCCAGGACTTGGCGGAAAGGCTCCAGCAGCATGAGGAACAGCTTACCACCCCTGTGGCTGTTGCTGAGGTCCCTAATACCACCTTGGAACCTCAGGTTAAGCTCCCCGACCGTTTTTCCAGGGATCGTAAGGCTTTCCGCGCCTTTAAGGGAAGCTGTAAGCTATATTTTGAGTTGCGCCCAAACTCCTCGGGGCCTGAACCGCAGCAAGTTAAAATTATTATCTTCCGGCATTGAAGAGCCAGTTTAGGGGGGGCTCTCTGATCAGCTTAAGGATCTCCTGGTTAGTTACCCCACTCCGGAGTCCCTAGAAGAGTCTATGACGTTAGCCATTAGACTTGACAGACGTGTTAGGGAAAGACGGACTGAACGCTTGACTCCCTTTACTGTGGTCGGTTCCCCGGATTCTTCCTTTCAGACTGCATCTCCTGGCAAGACCCCGGAGGAACCCATGCAACTTGGAGCCACCTTGAGGGAGCAGAGGCGTAAACAGGGGGCCTGCTTCTACTGTGGTGACAAGGACCATTGGCGGCAACAATGTCCCAAACTTCCTCCTTCCAAGAGGTCTGCCGCAAGTGTTAAGGTACTTCCTACGGTGGTAAGGAGGAAAGTGTTGTTACCTTGTACTATTTCTTTCGGTCAGTCCAGGAGTTCTGGATGGGCATTCATTGACTCAGGGTCTGCATGCAATTTTATTGATTTTGAATTTGTTCAATCCTTGGGTATTCCTTTGATTCCCCTTAGGGAGACCATTCCAATTATAGCATTAGACTCCACCCCCCTTAACAGCGGTGGAGCTGAGTTTGGTACTCCTGAGGTTACTCTTATTGTGGGTATCCACCACGTTGAAAACTGTTCCTTTCTAGTTTTGAAGAATTTGCCCGCCGACCTGGTGCTTGGGTTACCCTGGTTACAGAGTCATAACCCGACAATTAACTGGTCGACTGGTGAATTGGAGAGGTGGGGACCGGGTTGTAGTAATTGTTGCAAATCTGTTCTTCAGTTAGGCCTTACCAGCAAATCCACAGGCCTACCTGAGTATATTGGGGATTTTGTTGATGTATTTACCATGACTGAAACAGATTTTCTTCCCCCTCACCGCCAGTATGACTGCACTATTGAAATAATTGAGGGGTCCAAGTATCCTAAGGGTCGCATATTTAATCTCTCTACACCAGAGCGACAGGCTATGAGGGATTATCTCAAGGAGAGTCTGGCCAAAGGACATATCCGTCCTTTGGTCTCCCCCATGGGGGCAGGTTTTTTTTTTGTGGGCAAAAAGGATGGTGGTCTAAGACCCTGTATTGATTATAGAGAACTCAATAAGATTACGGTGAAGAACAGGTACCCTTTGCCGCTCATTCCTGATTTACTTAATCAGGTTAAGGGGGCTTGTTGGTTCACCAAGTTGGACCTTAAGGGGGCTTACAACTTGATCAGGATCCGTGAAGGAGATGAGTGGAAAACCGCCGTTAACACCCCGGAGGGCCATTACGAGTATCTAGTAATGCCCTTTGGATTAAGTAATGCCCCTGCGGTCTTTCAAAACTTCGTTAATGACATCTTTAGACCCTTCATTGGCAGATTTATGGTTGTCTATATCGATGATATCCTCATCTTTTCCGTTGATTGGGAATCTCATGTAGGCCACGTCAGGCAGGTCCTCGAAGTGTTGCGCAAAAACAAATTGTTTGTTAAAAGTGAGAAGTGCTCCTTTGGGGTTCAGGAGGTGGCCTTTTTGGGGTACATTTTGACTCTCTATGCGTTCAAGATGGACCCCATCAAGGTGCAGGCTATCCGTGATTGGGTGCGACCTTCTTCCCTGAAGGCGCTCCAACGGTTCTTGGGATTCGCCAATTTTTATCGAAAATTCATTAAAAATTTTTCGGTAATCATTAAGCCTGTCACCGATCTTACTCGTAAGGGGGCAGATGTGATAAACTGGTCTCCTACTGCTGTGAAAGCGTTTGAGGATCTTAAGGAGTGTTTTTCTACCGCTCCGGTTCTGATCCAGCCTGATCAGAACAAACCGTTTGTGGTCGAGGTTGACGCATCTGAGGACGGTGTGGGGGCTGTGTTGTCTCAGGGCTCCTCCACTCTCACTAATCTCAGACCATGTGCCTTCTTCTCCCGCACATTTTCACAAGCAGAGAGGAATTATGATATAGGCAATAGAGACTTACTGGCCATTAAATGGGCATTTGAGGAGTGGCGTCATTTTTTGGAGGGGGCGTTGCACCGTATTACAGTTCTTACGGACCATAAGAACCTGTTGTTTCTTGAATCCGCCAAAAGGTTGAATCCTAGACAGGCAAGGTGGGCCTTGTTTTTCACTCGATTTGATTTCTGTGTTACTTTTAGGCCTGGAAGCAGGAATACTAAAGCAGACGCCTTGTCTCGTAGCTTCCAGGCATTTCAACCACCTGAGGCTCCCCCTGAACCGATTCTGCCGGCCGGCATTTGTGTGGCTGCCTCATCACCTGACTTAGCTGACGAAATCCTGGAGGGTCAACATCTCGCTCCAGACGGTACCCCCACTGACAAATTGTTTGTACCTGTTTCGTTGCGTCTTCGGTTATTGGGTGAGTGTCACAACTCTGTCTTGTGTGGACATCCCGGGATCAATGCCACCAGAGAAGTAGTTGCCAGGAATTATTGGTGGCCATCCTTGTCCAGGGATGTCCAAGCATTTGTGTCCGCCTGTAGCATTTGTGCTCGATCTAAAACCTCCAGAACACGACCTATGGGCGAGTTGCATCCCCTGCCTGTACCGGACAGACCGTGGTCCCACTTGTCCTTGAACTTTATCATGGATCTTCCATGTTCTGAAGGCAAAACTGTTATTTTGGTGGTGGTCGATCGTTTTAGTAAGATGTCTCATCTTATCCCTTTGTGTAAACTTCCGTCGGCCAAGGCTCTTGCTGCTATATTTATTGATCACGTTGTCTGACTACATGGTGCTCCAGATAATATTGTGTTGGACCGAGGGGTGCAATTTGTGTCTAGATTTTGGAAGGCCTTCTGTCAGAAGATAGGTACTTCCTTGTCTTTCTCGTCTGCCTTCCATCCGGAGAGTAACGGGCAGACCGAACGGGTTAACCAATCTGTTGAGCAATTCTTGAGGTGTTATGTGTCTGAGAACCAGCATATGTGGGTCAAATTTTTGTCTCTGGCTGAATTTGCATTGAATACTTAATAGTTAATAGTTAACTCTTCCTCTGGAGTTTCTCCTTTTTTTTGCAATATGGGCTTTCATCCCCGTTTTGGTTCTTTCTCCCCATCGCATCCTACTGTACCAGAGATTAAGGGGGTGTTTCAGGAACTGTGCACAGTTTGGGCTAAGGTTCAGACGAACCTAGCAAAAGCCCAAGAGACTCAAAAAACCAAAGCAGATAGGAAACGTTGTCAAGGGGTTGAATTCAGTGTTGGGGACAAGGTGTGGCTGTCCACAAGGAATCTACGTATTAAGGTAGCCTCTCAAAAGTTTGCACCTCGTTTTATAGGGCCCTATGAAATAATTAAACTGATTAATCCAGTATCCTTTAAGTTGCGCCTGCCTGAGTCTTTCCGAATTCATGATGTATTCCACAAGTCCCTGCTTAAGAGATTTATTCCTCCGGTACTGCCTGAAGAACACCCTCCGCCTCCAATTGAGGTGGATGGGCAACTGAACATGAGATTTCGGATATTGTGGATGTCAGAAAGGTCCGAAACTCATTCCAATATTTGGTACACTGGAGGGGATTCGGACCAGAGGATAGAAGCTGGGTGCCATTGACCAGGATTCATGCCGATGAGCTCATTAGAGCTTTCCACCGGTTGCATCCTGAGAAACCGGTTCCCTCCGGTAAGGGTCTGGTGGCCCCTAATGAAGAGGGGGGTACTGTAACGAGTGGCCAGCAGCGCGCTCCCTCTGTGCGGCGCCGCCGGCCTCCTCTGCTGCAGGCGGCGCGAGGACGTGGGGAGCGTCCTTGTCGCCATGGTGATCAGGCGCAGAGGACCCGGCGCACTTCTGGGTCTCGTGCGGCCGGCGTCCTCCCCGCCCCTAGCATTACTTAGGAGGCAGCCATGTGGTGCTGATCACACCACATGGCTATTGTTTATGTTGGTGTTTTGCACTTGTTATTTGGAGCCATGTGGTGCTGACCACACCACATGGCTAATTGTCATTGTTTTGAATTCGAGTCGACGCCCTCTTTGCATCACAGGTCATGTGACGCTGGCCACGTCACATGACCTAGAGGTGGGCTATTTAAAGATGGCAACTGCCAGGGCTAGTTGCCTGTTATTGAAGTCCTTTCTTTGCAGTGCTGTGCATTATTGACTTGTGACCTTACCTTGTATCCAGACCCATTGCTTGTGACCTCGACCTCGATTCTGCTAATCCCTCGGCTCCTGACGTACGCTCCCGGTTTGACCTTGCTAAGCTGACTATTCGTATTGTGTTTGTTCGTGCCTGTGTTTGTCTTTTGTTCCTTCCGTTCCCAATCCCTCACTTATACAGAGTAGGGATTGTCGTCCAGTTGTCCCCCTAGGACCGTTAGCCTAGGGTGAGGCAAGCAGGCAGGGACAGTTGTGGGATAAGTCAGGGCGCACCTTATACCAGTGTTCCCATCGTGACAGTGGGCTTCTAAAGCATGTGTATCAGGTTGGATGCAGATAGTAAGGAGTTGAAATATGATACCATATGAGGCCCCGGTACTGTCATAAATTTTTTGTATTTGTAGTAGGAAGTTGGAAGCCCATCTGGCCCAGGGCTTTATTGGATGGTATGGACTTGAGTACTTTTTGTACTTCTTCTAGTGTGATGGGGGACATTAGTGTTGCACAGTCTTTTTCTTGTAAGGTGGGTAATTCTAATTTTGCCAGGAAGCGTTTAATATTTTCTAACCTATGGGTTAGAATATCCGCAGTTTTATGTGGATGCAGATTGTATAGTGAGTTATAAGAAGAAAATATTTTAGTTATTTCTGGAGTGGATTTTATGATTTTGCCCTCTGGGTTTTGCGAGATGTGCAATTGCTCGATTCGTTTGTTAACTAATGCTGACATAATTTTATTGCCCTTGTCATCATGAGCATAATGCTTATGTTTGATTTTAGGCTCTAGCAGCCCTCATGTTTAAGAGCGTCTTAAGCTCAACCCTCAGCTCAACCAGGCCCTCATAGTCTTTTACAGCCAGGGATTTTTTGTGGGCTTGGTCTAGCGGTGCTATTTTAGCTAATAAGGAGGAAGACAGCTAAGTGTTGTTTTTTGAGGTGAGAATGACGACCTTATGGGCTTCCCAGATGGAAGAGGGGGAGGATTCAGATTGATTGTTATTCAAGAAATAATCTTGAAGTTTGTTAGATAAATTACTAACATTGGATGAAGTGTCTAACAGCGTGGGATTCAGTCTCCATGTCCACTCACGCCCAGTCAAATCAGAAAAGGACAGAGAGATGTCATAGAGACATAGAGAACTAGAGCATGATCTGACACTGTTATGTTATGAATGTCAGCTTTAGAAACCGGAGGTAAGTATTTGTCAGGGATGAAAAAGTAAATCTAGCCTTTGGTAAGACTTGTGCAGATTAGAATAAAAAGTGTAGTCCCTTCTGTCTGCATGAAAAGACCTCCAGACGTCGCTCAAGTTAAGTCCCCTAAACTTTTTATGAATACCTTTCAGTGCCCTATAAGAGATGACAGTTTTCCGAGTGGAAGAATCTAGAAGGGGATTAAAGGCAATATTAAAGTCGCCTCCCACTATCAATAATCCAGATGAGAATTCTGAAATAGTCTGAAGCATTTCCCTCAACCAACTGACAGTTCTCCTATTGGGTGCATAAAGGTTACATAGGGTGACTTCAATGCTTCCCTGCATGCCCCTCAACAGTAAGTATCTGCCATCAAGGTCGGCTAGTTCAGAAAGCATTGAAAAAGGGACATTCTTGTGAATACCAATGCTAACTCCTCTAGATGAGGAGCAGTCATAACAGGAATTAAACCAAGATTGATAATACGAGTGTGATAATTTCGGTGCATGACCCCGTTTGAAATGGGTTTCCTGGAGCATAACCACATCCACATCAGCTTTTTTCAAGATTTGGAAGACACGGCTTCTTTTCAATGGGTTATTACAGCCCTGTACATTAAAGGTAGCTAGAGTGAGTTTTAAGGCAGCCATTAAGTCACATGAAAAGTGTAGGCTAATTGTCTTGTATGCTCCACGACCCAAACATAAAACACAGAACAGAAATTCAATATGAAAAGTACAAACATAAATAATACTAAAGGATAAGTAACAGCACAGAGGGCTCCAAATGGAGCTAACAGGGGGGAGGTAGGTACACTCATCTGTGGACCTGATCTGCCTAAGCAACCCAAGGGAAGCCTGGTGAATATAGTTTAGAATTATAAATGGGACTATCCCAAATGGAACAAAGGTAACATGGAACAGCTAACCAGATAACCTGGAAAAGAACATCACTATTGTTGGTGAAGACCATGAATAGTAGACTAACACATTGAAATGCAGCATTATAGTGTGATATATAGTAATATTACCCGAATAGAAACTCCAGGGCCCAGTGCCCTAAGATCTAGAAATATTCCTTACAGGGAATGCTGCATCAGTCATTGGTATCTCTATTAGAAGATCTCTTGCCTCACGCCAACCTCTGTTTCTTAACTGTTGACCACGCAGGCGGTATTGGTAAGGTGCGTAGCTCCTCATCTGCAGGCAAGGGTAACCAAGATGGCACCTCAACTGGCGGTATATCTAAAGCGTCCCAAAGTTGTAGATCATCAGGGGAGCAAACAGTGAATCGTCGGTTGCCTGATGTGATTAGTAATCCAAATGGAAAGAGCCAACGATAGGGAATTTTTGAGGAGCGCAGGAGATCTGTAAGAGGTTTTAAGATCCTCCTCTTCTGGAGTGTCAAGGAGGCAAGATCTTGGAAAATCTGAAGTTTAGATCCTTCATACAGTACATTATTTCCCCAAGTTCTCTGGCTTTCTGTAGGATAGCATCAGTGTCCCGATAGCTCAATAACCCGCAAATAATATCTCTAGGGTTTTCTGTAGGGGAAAGCTTTGGGCGCAGCGCCCGGTGCACTCTTTCAATAATGACTTCTGCGCGTTGCGGGCCTAATTAAATGGCGGTCAGCGCCTGTATGAAGGAGAACAAATCCTCTTTGTCTGTGGCTTTTGGTAAGCCGCGAATTTACACGTTCTTCCTGTGGCTTCTATTCTCTTGGTTTTCCAATAGTAGCAAGGAGTTATTGATAGCATTTCGATGAGACCCCAAGGCGTTTCTCACTCCGGAGTTGAAGGTGAGTATGGATTCTTGTGTCTGCTCTAAAGCCTCCACTCTATCTCCAATATGGTGTATGTCGGATTTAATGACCGATAGATCGGCGGCTATAGGTGCCAGAGCCCTACTCAGGGCTCGATCCAGGTAGTCTCTAGTGAGAGCAGAGTCACTCACCCCTTGAGGTGATATGTCCGCTTCCATCTTTGCATCCGAGTCATTAGTAAACCTTGGCCATTGTGTGAAGGAGGCCTGAGCTACTGCTCTCTTTTGTGCAGAACATGCAATACAATACACTGTAAGGCTACATGCACACGACAGTGAAAAAAAAGTCTGTTAAAAACAGACATTTTTAATGGACGTTTATTTCGCTGATGCCTTTCTGAGAAATGGATGTTAAAAATGGACCCATTCACTTGTCTGTCAGTGAAAAACGGACAGTCAAAAAAACTGCCGTGTGAATAACCCCATAGACTACCATTGTCTTAAAACAGATGTGTGATGGCCATTAAAAAAATGTATGGTACATCACGTCTGTTTTTCACTGTTGTGTGCATGCAGCCTAATTGAATTCTTAGTACCGTAATTTGTTACTTACACATATACACTTTATATGTATATTCTGAGCACAAAGACTAATTTAGACTGATCTTAGAGGCACACTCATTATATGTGTACACTGCAGTACTGTGCAGCTCATCAGTATTCACATGACACATACAGCCTTGGAGTCATTCTGTAATGGAATATTCCCTTTCTGCCCAAGTACATGAATATCTATTGGCATTAGTGTGTAGTGCTCAATGATGTACTGTATTTTTTTCTGAAAAAAAAATCATATTGCTTGTTTCTATGTAGACCATAGTGAAAATTTATCATGCCCTGCACTCCAAAATTCTATCTTCAAAAAGTCACAGAATAGGGCTTTTGTGACTTTTTGAGGTCACAAACAATATTTTTGTGAATTTTCGCATTTTTACACCACTCATTCCAGTTTTCAAATGTACGTGGAAAAGTGGGTGTGGTTGTCTATGTTAATAAGTTTCACTCCAGATTTATGACTGGGACTTTTTAAAAAGTTGCAAAAAAACTCTCAAAGCCACCCCAGCAGGTAGCATATAGTAGCATATCTAGATAAAAGTGTTAGGTTTAAAGATGAACCAAATTAAGCAAACATCTGCCGTTTAATCAATTTGATGCAAAATACTCCCAAAGCAGACTGAAGGAAAACTGACTTTAAATATTACCCTCATAATAAATTCTCCACTATGTACCTCAATAGTAACAAACAGCAAATACATTGTCCTAGATTTACTAATTCTGAAGATGGTGTAAGCTTAGACAGGCTGTCTAGGCCTGAACCAGATTTATCACAATGGCTCAGGCTGGATGGTAAATCCAGTGAGGAAAAGGCACTTTTCACTGACTAATTTAGACCAATTGTACACCAGAATTGCACTGAAATGTTGGTGTAAAATGGCCCATTTTAGACCCCACTCCCTCCTGTCAACCTCCACTCACTTTTTGTTAATCCCCACTTCTCATCAAGCACGTTACATTTATAGTTTCTTTCATATGTTATATGACATCACATCACCATCACCCAGGACCATACCAAGGTTATGCACATAGACCCAGAGTTTAGGTTTGTAAACAGTTAACTTCTCATTTGCATATGTATTAAAAGTACATTGTCTCCTGATTGAAGCAGCGGATCAGTAAGTGAGAGGTATCATTACATTCAGCTAAGCTAGCCTTACAAGTCATTGGGGGTCATTTATGAAGATTTTTACGTAAGGTTTTTGTGTTAAAGATAGTTGGAAACCCCTTTGTTGCGACTTTTTAAACTCCCATGCAACAATATTTTTTCACACTGGCGTTTTTAGGCCATCCTTGCTAATTGGGTGTGACTTCGGCCCCAACAAATTTACTAACTTTTACGAATAGAAGGAGGCGTAAAAGAAAAGTGAAAACTACCCGTGTCAGGGGCTACAGTAGTTTTCACTCTAGGCGCACAGACTACCAGTGGTGTGCCTAATTTATGACAGCGCAGAGGGGAAACATTGTGCCTGGTTTTAATATTGGGGCTAAAAGTTGATCTTGGGTGTGGTACCTATCTCGCTATTAGATGCGGACCATGTATGAAGTATATGCAAACATCAGTACAAAGCACACATTTCGTAATGTTGGTTAAATAGTTACTTTAAACCTAGTACGACTGCTTGGTGTCTGTATATATAGTAAACATATGAGTATGTGAGACTACGCCTGCAGCAGATAACACCAGGAATAACAAAAACAAGGTAATGAACAGTCCAAAGGTTCACTGTGTGCAAAGGTGAGGCGAGCCGTCCTTGTCACAGAGCCGGTCAGTGTATAGACCATGGACAACACTTCACTAGTTATACTCTACTGTTGTTTTTGGTTGCAGCTTATGAACCCCTCAATGACTGTCCTCTGTCTCCTGATGCCAGGTGGTGCAGGTCCTCAGTCTGCAGTGACGTCTTTTGTGTTCTAGAAAGGAGCTAGTAATGACAATTCTGCCTATTAAAGCAGCGTCCTGGAGTTTAACCGATTGATCACAGTGGTTCATGACTGAAGCATGATTCAAGGGGATTCACCACTGGATTTCCAGCTGACCCATTCGAAGACTGGAGTACCCTTGCTGGAACATAGAAAGGATGCCAGGGCTGCCTACCTGCTGTCACATAGTGTTACTGTAGTTACTTTCACTGCTATGTCACTAAGCCCTCAGGGCAGCTTGGGTCACTATAGGTTTAAGAAAAATATGTAGAATTGCAACTCCTTAAAAAATGTATAGAAAGTGCTTATTAACTATAAAATACATTTTCTTGAGCATGCATTACATTAAAACAAAAACCTATACCTACACAGGTTATCCATGCCTTCGAAATATCCTGAATGACTTCTACAGGTTATTCAGCGTGAAACCCAAACAGTATAAAAATAAAATGCTCTAAGAGCGCTTTCACACATAGGTTCCTAGTGTTGTTTTTTTTCACCTTTGTATTTTTGCTGTTTGTTTTTTGGACCAGTAATGGTTTTTTATGATAACTGTTCTTGTAGAAGAACAGATTGGACAACTGGTGCAAATATGCATCACTAATGATCAGACATGTTTCTGTAGATTTCAGAAGAATACAGCAAGAACAGAAGAATGCAGCTAACCTCTAATGTGAATACATGAGTATAGGACTGTAGAGTGAAGCTCAATTTATTACTCTGTATGGTATTCTGGGCACAGTGCCATACACTGTATAGTGGCTGTGCTTACTTTTGAAGCTCAGCCTCATTCACATGAGTGGACTGAGCCACAGAAAGGCCATGTGACTGATGGGCATGATGGCACAGGTTGTGGAAGAGGTCGCAGCATTGCATGAGTTCCACAGCTCCTTCTGAAAACTGACTGATGAGGGTGCCAGATGTCAGACTCACATTGATTTGATATTGAATGAATACTTAAAGAGGAACTCCCGCAAATTTTTTTATTCTCTGACCTGTTAGAAAGGTGCATGATATAATCTGTAGTGAATGTCATTTTCTTATCAGAGGCTGAAATTGAGAGTTTCCACTCTCTTCTTATTGTAGCTGGGTCATGTGACCAACTCCCTGACCTCCAACTGACCCAGGACAGCAAGCCAGTCACTTCTCTATTCATTCCTATGAGACTGAAAGTGAGGCTCCCATAGGAATGCATAGAAAATTAGACTTCCTGTCCACACATAAGGTGCTGTGTGAGTTAGTGGGTCTAATTCCTAGTCACATGACACAGATAAGAAACTTCAGGATGATATAACTCAAGAATTCAGCTACTGGTAAGAAAATGACATTCACTACAGATGACATCATGTACATTTCTAGCAGGACATGGAATAAAATTTTTTGTGGGAGTTCTTCTTTAACCTGAGGACTATATGCAAACTGATGCAATGGATCTGTTTTTTTTTTGTTCTGGATCTGTCATAATAATTGACATAAATTTGCATCAGTTTTTGGAACTGAATCAGTTGCTCTAAAAAAACAATGCTGACTTTGTGCCTGAATGAAAATGTGTTGTGAAAGATGCCTTAAAGGGCTGTCTGAGATCTGGTTGCACTGATATTTACAGAGAAAACAGCTTGTTAGCTATACTGAAGACTGATGGCTTATTCGTTTTTTAATTATTTGAGCAACGGCTAGATCAGTGATATACAGACAGACAGCTGTTTTTAAATATATTTTAATGTAAAAAAAAGCTAGCATGTGTAATAAAGATGGAGGGAAAGCCCAGCACCCAGTAAATATTACAGTTCCCAGTGCTAGGGGCAGTCATGCAGAATATCAGCTTGTAATTACACATGAAAATCTGTGAGCCATAATAGGAAAAGATCTGCTATATAACTGTTATATCTGCTTAATGATGCTGTGAGCTATGCTATCAGTGGCCATGTTTGATTAGGGATTAGGCTTATGAGGCGGTGATTTACATGGTTAAACACGCACAATACTAGCTAATGGTAAAAGCAGACAACCATGGGACAAGTGTTTATAGCTATGTTCTCTTGTGTCATTTCCAAGATGGACTTTCAAGATTAAGAAATGTACCCACCATAAAACTACTTAGGGATAGAATTCTCTCTCAGATTTCTATACTATTCACCCATTCCTGAGGCAATTATGTTATTTGTTGTCTGCTATAGCAGAAGTGCTGATTGTTAAAGGGGTTATCACCCCTGAAATTCCCACCCCCCCATGTGCCGGGCCCCTCACATACAATGTACCTACCTCGCTCCCCGGCACCCATGCTGCTCCTGGTCCCCGCATGGCTGCAGCTGCTTCACCCCATGCGCGGATGAAAACACCTGGTGGGGGGGGGCAGCCAATAGTAGGCGGTGACGGGGACGAGCCTCCCTAGTGTCACCCGGGATGCTAGGGAGGCTTGTCCCCATTGCTGCCTTTGGCCGAAAACCAACCGCTACCCCCCCCCTTCCTAGATACCAGATATTTTAAGCTGCGCACAGGGAGAAGCGGCGGCCATGTGGGGACCAGGAGCGGCATAGGTGCTGGCGAGCGAAGTAAATATATTGTGTGTGAGGGGCCCGGGCATATGGGGGAGCATTTCAGGGGTCGGATAACCCCTTTAATGCAGGGGCGGATTGGCCATAGACCTTACAGGGAAATTTTCCGGTGGGCCGATGCCCAAGGGGCCGCCTGAACCCTCCCGATGGTCGCCAGTGGAAGTTTTTGGGGATGTATTTTGTTTCTGATGGTAGTATTTTATGATGACTGTGGTATTTGGCTTTGTTGGGGTGGTATAATGTGCCACTATATGGTATTGCTGGCTCTGCCTTCCATAAATTTGGCCATGACTCCAAAATGGGGCCACTTTTAATACATTTTTCCAGGGCCACTTTAAGTACCCAATCCGCCCCTGCTTTAATGTTAACTATTGCCTTCAGCTACGGCTATATGGCCACTGTGAATGCAACTGTTATGAAGGTACTTTGGCCACCTTATGAGCTGTCCTGATACAGAACATCATAATACACACACCAGCTAAAACAAGACTCGTACTTAAGAAGAGTTGGCCCACCAGTGATTAACATGAACGTCCCACTCCCTTTTCAAGAAAAGTTTCTGTAGCAGCTGACATGTGTATTATAAGTAATAATAGGCATCCACAACTCATTAAGAATATGATCACTTATGTGGATGTTGAGTAGTAGAGATAGGGCAGCAGCCAGTGTTCCGTTATGAATCTCATTATCTTTTGGTCCTGTGTAGGCATCTAACAACAGAATTGGATGGAATCAGTGCTAAAAAGTACCATCCACAGGAAGGAATTTTAGCTGCATGTGTTACTGCTTGAGTTCTCATTATGTACTACTCTACAGCATGGGTTCTTTTGACCTTTAACCTTCTGTTGCTCTGGTATGCAAACTATGAACCTACAATCCCAAGCAAATAGCACTATGAACTTTGCTTGGGGATATGGCAGTCACACAGTGTATGACGTTTTTGTGGAACTCTAAAAAAAAATGTAAATGGTAAGGTGAATTATGTACAGGAGTTCTCCAAGCTTTTACTAAAACCCCTGTCTTCTAACCTGTGTAACATCGTAACATAGTTTATAAGGCCGAAAAAAAGACATCTGTCCATCCAGTCCGGCCTGTTTTCCTATAAGTTGATCCAGAGGAAGGCAAAAAACCCCTGTGAGGTAGAAGCCAATTTTCCCCACTTTAGGGAAAAAAATTCCTTCCCGACTCCAATCAGACAATCAGAATTACTCCCTGGATCAACGACCCATCTCTAGTACCTATAACCTGTAATATTATTACCCTCCAAAAATAAGCAATCTAATTTAATCAGTATGTACCCCACCGATTCCACTGCCCTCATGTGACCACCTGGACCGACTGCACGCTCTTCTGCTGAGGTCCTGAATGGATGTGCTCCTGAATCTTCCTTTTCATGGTGGATCGGCAGTGCGATGGAGGGGTAAGTAATGCTAAAACAATCTTGCTTTCAGAGGTTACAAGACAGATAGATTTTAGTAAAAGCCCAGAGAACTCCTTTAAAAGGAAATGTTACTATCATTAGTAAACAATGCAGCATTTTTAAATTCAGTTTACGGAAGCCTAATAAAATGGCTTTTACTGCACTCACATTACATACAGTATAAAGGCTTATTCACACGTCATTGTTTTGGTCAGTGATTTCCATCATGGTTGTGAGCCTCCACAGAAATAAGGTATAAGGGAAAAATCTGCCCCTGTTCTGTGTTTAGAGCCACACCTGGTTTTGGCTGAAAATCACTGATGGAAATCACTGACCGAACACTGATGTGTGAATAAGGCATAACGCTATAATACTACAGTATATTATTGTTTAGAGTTGTGATGGCTAACCTCCGGCACTCCAGCTGTGGTAAAACTACGACTCCCAAGATGTACACTTGCTTGGCTGTTCTCAGAACTCCATACAAATGAATGGAGCATGCTGGGAGTCGGGAAGTTTTAAGTTGTTTCCAGGTCTAATATTTTATTTTACATAGGCTATTTTGAAGTGAACATTGGTTTATAATCTGCAGTATGTGAGAAATTTATCAAAAGTAATGCAAGTCAAAAGTGGAGTAGCTGCCAATAGTAACCAGATTTCAGCTCTCATTCTTTAAGAAGCTTTTTGGAAAATGAAAGGAGCAACATGACTGCCTGCCATGTAGGGGTATTGCTAGAGTCTCACAAGATCCAGGGCCCAAGCCCTAATGCATATGTGCCAAATTCTGGAACCAACTGCCCCTTCATGTCCTAGCACTAAAGAAATATTTTACGTGCTGGATGGATATTACATTCAGTGCTACCAATTCCAAACATACAGGAGCATACAGCACCACATACCTCTCACATCTAGTGCCTCAGATGTCTCCCCTGATGTAGATGTTCTCTATCCTTTTCTCCATCCGCCATGATGACTTCTGCCAGCCAAATCTCATCTTTGCAGAGTTTGCCACACAAACATCTTGGGTTCCTCACTTTTCTATCATCCTCCCCACCTGGGTGCCCCAACAGTGTTATCCTGCTCCTACTCCCAATACCGTGTCCACTGTACTCCTCCATGCACACAAATAATATACTGCAGAAATAATAGTGCCATACAGATAGTCCTTCCCATAGTAATATAAATGCCCCACCCTAATTACTAATTCTCTTCCAGAGTGCCCTCATTAGTAATATCCTCTACAAAGCCCCCAATAATGGTTATGCTCCCCAAGAGTGTCCTGATAGTAGCAGTGTACACTATAGTGTGCCCAATAATAATGCCCGATATAGTGCACCCAGTAGTAATAAGGTCCCTTTGTAGTGCCCCTAGTATTAATAAGGCCCTCTGTAGAGCCCCCAGTAGTATTAAGACCAGTAGTATTAAGATTCCACTATACTGCCCCCAGTAGTTATGTCCCCCTATAGTGCTACCGTAGTTATAATGCTCTCCTTTAGTGCCCCATGGTTGAAAATGTCCCTTTATAATACCCAGTAGTTAAAATGCCCCACTGTAGTGCCCCAAGTAGTTGAAGTGCCCCGTCCCCGTAGTGCCTCAGTAGTCATAATAACCTCTGTAGTACCCTTAAACATATAATGCCCCTGACCCCTTTAGTTTCCCAGTGACAAATAACTTAAAAAAAAAAATCAAATACTCACCTCATTACAGCTTCCCACTGCCCCCTCCGATGACAGGAAACAAGCCTATTCTGGCCTGCATCCCCGCACAGATGGTTGTGATGACGTCATCGTGCAGCCTGTGCCACTTATGTGTCCTCTAATAGGCTTCAGATCTAGTGACCTGTGGCCTATTAGAGTGAACAGCAAGGTGTCTTGAGGATGGTGATACAGTTGAATGTGCCACCATGGTCATGATGTTCAGGGCACTGGGCAAAACATCTGGGGCTAGCGACGCCCCTGCTGCTATGGATAACTATTAAAGTTGTAGTCTAATTTCCGATATTGATGGCCTATCCTCAGGATAGGTCATTGATATCAGATCGGCGGGGGTCCAACTCAGTGCGAGTGCCATTCATAAAAGTGCTTCACTGTGCACCTGCTCACTGTTTACATCGCAGTGGTGAGCAGGTGTATTTGCAGCTCATCTGTCCCCATTCACTTCAATGGTAAGGAGCAGGGTATAACTGTAGTTACACTTGCTTGCCACTGTGATGTCGATGGCGAACAGGTAAACAGTGAAGAGAAGGAAGTGTTCGCACAAGCACTGCATTCTCTTCAAACAGCTGATCTGTGGATAGGACATCAATATATGAGATGGGACTACCTCTTTAAACGTTTCAGGATTCTAACAATAAGCTTTAAGGCTGATGGACATTTTAAAAAGAATAATAAATGGTGCAGGAAAAAAATGTAACTTGCCTAGCGAGTCACAATAAAAAAATTAAATCAAGTATACCATTTTGATCAATTTGGCACAGATGGTCAAGAATGAAAGAGACTTTGGACTTCACAGTATCAGGCCTCATTCTGATGGGTATGAAGTCACAGTTTTGCGTTTGTATTAAAGCCGCAAGTCGATAAGAGGTCTAATAAGCCAAGCTAACAGGTTCATAGATGGCTATACTGCTGTAAACTGAAATTAATCAGTCTAGCCAGGACTTGCAGCCGGTATAGTGATTACATCAAAGTTTGGGAAATGCAGTAGTATTAAGTCCATGGAAACATTTTGCTGCACATAAAGATACTTGGAGAATAACTTATCATCTTATCATTTTGAGTTTGTCTCCTTGTTAATTCACAAGTACAGTTCTTCATCTTCAGATGCTAACTCTGTAAAATGTTCATTACAAATATGAATAAGATGCTGAAAACCTCATTACATGTGTGCAGAAGATTTCATTACAATGTGTTACGCCTTATTAACTTATACTTTTATGTATGTTATGGCAATATCTATCTGTTCAGCACATACCTCTCGTGCAGGGGTTAATGTCCCATCCACATCAAACAGACACAGAATGCCTTTCTGCTTCTGGCTCCTTGTACTTGCCATTGCCTCTCCATCTGCTGAGGCCCGCTGCTGTGCAATGAATGGAAATAGGGAGGGAGTGTTAGAGGCTGGTTCAGGAGGATGGGAGGTGTGGTGTCCTGGATGGCCAATTACAAGGCAGCCTCACAGTCAGATGGTAGTGGTAAACAAGATACTGATCACGTAGCTCGGACTTCTTCCTATAGCATGTTAGAAAAATACCAAAGCCAAGTAGGTTAAAGGTCACCAAGCAGAGAGGACTGTGACTTTTCACCTACTGTAGACAAAAACATCAGCCAAACAGGACAGATTGTCTTCAACAATCGCACATAGGCACAGAAATAATACACAGTGTGCTGCTGAGCAATAACCTCAATAACCTTGTACAGAAATCATACCTGGTTAAAACATTCGTAAATCTATAGTATAATAATATATATACACGAATATATTAGAATAATATATAAAAATGCTGCAAAGTAAGAATTCTTTCAAAAATACATGTAGATGTTTATTTTTAGCAATTAACAAAATGCAAAGTGAATGAACAAAAGAGAAATCAAATTAATATTTGGTGACACCACTCTGTGCCTTTAAAACAGCATCACTTCTTCTAGATAAATTTGCAGACAGTTTTGAAAGAACTCAGCAGGGAGGTTGCTCCAAACATCTTGGAGAGCTAACCACAGATCTTCTGTAGTTATTTCAGAGGCCCCTTAAGTATCATTTTACAATTGATATAGGTGCACAAAGTTTTGAAGTCCCTCCAGGTTCTAAGTTCATGTGTCAGGGTTCTTTCCAATCATTGAAATAGATTTTTGCATTCAGATATCTGTAAATTGGATAGAGGTGGATCCGAAAATCTGTGCTAGTTTACGTGCATGCTCACCATATTCAGACACCAATTCAGAATGTGTGCCCTCCAGTCCATAGTCAGAACTGTTTGACTGATATTAATGCGTATAAAAAATATAGAAATCCTGAGCCATAATTCAAATCAAGCCGACACACTGTGGTATGGGAGTAGCAAGGCCAATAGTAACACGTGAAAATAGCTCACCGAGAAGTGTATCACAGGAACAGCTCCTATATTAGTTTTCAGCAAATAATCCAGTGCTTGGCCACAGCAGAAAACCAGGAACAAAGAAGAAATCCAGACCTTGCTGCTAAAAATGATAACCTGTATGTATCCATTACAAAACTGCACAACAGTGCATTAAAATGATCCCATAGTACTGTTGACGTGTTTCACACATTACCCATCCTTAGTCATAACATACTGTGTAGCGGGAACATTTAGAATTTAAAACAAATATATGTGTATAACATGATTGTAACAAAATTACCATAATTAACAAAACATGATCGCAAAGAAAAATGTAAATATAACACAAAACACAAATGGCAATGTAATACAGATACAAAAGTTCAGTTTTTGAATTCATGTAAGTATCCAGAAAGCGTCTCTTTTAAACAACGCATGTTGCCAGTTGCCCCCACGAGGCCATAGAAAGAGAAATTGGATGTACTACCATCATGCAATTCAATGAAAGGCTTCGCAGCACCAGAAGAATTACTTTGTTTTATAGCAATATATCACAAATGTTCTGAGATGCAGGTTTCAATTTTTCTGGTTGTACACCAATATATCTCAAATCGCATTTGAAGTAAACAGTGGCATAAACAACGTGTGCTGTCAATTCATAAATGAGTTAATCTTAAATGATTTTTTGATGCTGTAGTAAAACTTCCTCGTTTAGCTGTATATTTGCATACATTACAGCGAGCTCCTCCATAGTGAAAAAATACCTTTTGGGATAGCCACACCTCCCCCCGCCCCCTGAATTAAATGTGCTACGCAGCTAGGGGATAAGATATTTCCTAAACTTCTGCACCTCTTGGCAACACAATTACAACCATTGTTTAAAATAGTACAGCATTTCTGATCATGATACAGGATAGGTAGATCCCTAAAAAATATCTCCCGTACCTGTTTAAATTCTTGACTGCATGCAGTAGAGAAAACTAATCTACTATCCGTTTTTTTAGGGGACATTATATGCAGAGATAACATTTTTTCTCTAGACTTTTTAGGACTATATTGTGAGCTCTATTTAGAATCCATTTTTTTGTATCCATTTTTAAAGGGGTATTCTCATCTTAGACAATGGGGGCATATCGCTAGGATATGCCCCCATTGTCTTAAAGATGCGGGTCCCACCACTGGGACCCGCACCTATATCCAGAACGGAGCGGGGAGCGCTGCGCCTGGAGGACCCCAGGTTTCCGGGGTCCGGCCACCACCAGGCGCAGCTCCCCGCTGCGCTCATAGAAATGAATGGGAGCGCAGCGCGCAAGCGCGGGCACCGCTCCCGTTCATTTCTATGGACCCGACGGAAGAAGCCGAGCCAGCGCTCTGCTATTTTCGGCGGCCCCATAGAAATGAATGGAGGGCGGCTGCGCATGCGCAGTGCGCCCTTATTCAGTTTGGGGGCTCCGTTCTGGATATAGGTGCGGGTCCTAGCGATATGTCCCCATTGTCTAAAATGAGAATAACCCTTTAAGCAATGTATTTTCCTTTAATTGACTTTGTTAGAGAAATGTGTGTTCATCTGAACAAGCTTTTTTAGGCCTCATGCACACGAATATATGCTAGCCATGCTCGTGCTGTGGACCGCAAATTGCGGTCCGCAATGCACAGGCACCGACCGTGGGGCTGCTTCATGCAGATCGCAGACTCATTCACTACAATGGGGTCTGCGATCCACATGTGACTGTCCAAACCGCAAAAAAATAGAACAAGTTCTATTTTTTTGCAGTGCGGAGGCACGGACAGAAAAACCACAGAAGCACTCTATAGTGCTTTGGTGGGGTTCCGATCCATGCCTCCATTCCACATCTCCCGGATTGTGGACCCGTTCAGGTGAATGGGTCCGCATCCGTGATGCGGGGTGCACACGGCCGGTGCCCGTGTATTGTAGACTCGCTGTATACGGGCTGCAATACGGCCATGGCTGGACAACGGCCGTGTGCATGAGGCCTTAATACAAGTGCATTAACCAACTGGGATTGCAGTAATAGTGTGGTGTGGATGGGATGAGGAGGCTTGGAGGATAGACTTGCCTGCCATGGGCTTCCTGAAAACAGGCCACAAAGAGTGAGCTCCAGGAAGTGGACCGTGTTTATATGTGTAGCAGCGGAGTAGGAGAGGTGAATTTATTTATTTCTGATGGGCATCTGATCTGAGGTCTTTTCACTTACTATAGTGATTCTGGACAGTTCTATGGTCTTACGAATGACTCCACCTATGGCACGTAGAACTCTGATCCAATTATACTTTTTAGTGTGGCATTGTTCCGTTTGATAAAGGAGGGGGTTAGTATGGGAGTCTCTCCTAGAAAGAAAGCGAGTACATTTGTATCACACATCCTATTACACCAGTATTTCACGGTCCCCCAAAGGTGCACAAAAATTGCTTTCCTCCTCCCTTTCGCCCCATCATTGCCGGTATTGGTTCTCTGTGCGAGAGGCTGAGTGGATGGACTGATTTCTATCCGCAGCCTCTCATGCACAGAACACCAAGTTATCTCAAAGACAGAAAACAGGTTCTGAATAATGTATATATGTGTAGGGTAAGGTGTGGCTATCCCAAAAGGGATTTTTCCCTGTGGCAGAGCTCGCTGTAATGTATGCAAATATACATTTAAACGAGGAAGTTTTACTACAGCATCAAAACACAAATCATCAGATTAACTCATATACGAATTGCGAAAGCACGCGTCGTTCATGCTATTGTTTTCTCCGTATGCGATTTGAGATATATTGGGTGTACAACCAGAAAAATTAAAACACGCATCTCAGAACAAAAAAAAAAACAAAGTGATTTTTCTGGTATTGCAAAATATTTTATTGAATTGCATGATGGTAGTTTATCCATTTTCTTTTTCTATGACATAGAAAGGGTTAATAAACCGCCTCGTGGAGGTAACTGGCAACGTGCATTATTTAAAAGAGAAGCTTTCTGGATACTTACATGCTTTCCTAGGGGCATGAATTGGAAAACTGATCTTTTGTATCTGTATTAAATTGCCATTTGTGTTTTGTATTATATTTACATTTTTCTTTGAGCTCATATTTTGCTAATTATAATTATGGTAATTTTCTTATGTAATATCTGGTCTTTATACTCCCCCTACATTGTATGTTATGATTAAGCACTGGCAATGTGTGAAATACATCAGCAGTACTATGAGATAATTTTTAATGCACAGTTGTGCTATTTGCTACTGGATAAAGATCATCATTTTTTTTAGCAGCAAGATCTGGATTTCATCTTTGTTCCTGGTTTTCCGCTGTGGCCAAGTGCAGTATTGTTTGCTGCAAACTGACATAAGAACCGTGCCTGCGATCAGGACCGTATTTAGGGTTCATGCTGCCCTAGGCACTCTCTGTGATGATGCCCCCCCAACGCGACCCATTCCCCCACGACCCCAAATTTCAGCCGCGCCACCACCCCCAGCAAAACCTGACCCCCTGCACTTTAGTCGTCCAGTCACAGGGGTCGGCCCTATAGGCTGACAATGGAGGCTATTGTGCCTGCATGTATTTACTATATTTCTACATAACTATCGCAGCAATGTATCGTATCTAGAGTTTGCCAGCAAGCTTAATGCAACTAAAGGAGTCATGATAAACATACCACATACCAACTATGCACCCACCAGACATCAGATCAGCCCACTGTGCCCCCATCAGACCTCAGATCAGCAGAATGTGCCCCCATCAGACCTCAGATCAGCAGAATGTGCCCCATCAGACCTTAGATCATTAGAATGTGCCCCCAACAGACCTCAGATCAGCCCACCGTACCCCCATCAGACCTCAGATCAGCCCGCTGTGCCCCATCAGACCTCAGATCAGCCCACTGTGCGCCCATCAGACCTCAGATCAGCCCACTGTGCCCCATCAGACCTCAGATCAACGAACTGTGCCCCCATCAGACCTCACATCAGCCTTTTGTGCCCCCATCAGACCTCAGATCAGCCCATTGTGCCCCCCATCAGACCTTAGATCAGCCCACTGTGCCCCCATCAGACCTCAGATCAGCCCACTGTGCCCCATCAGACCTCACATTAGCCCACTGTGCCGCCATCCATCCTCAGATCAGCCCATTGTGCCCCCATCAGACCTCAGATCAGCCCATTGTGCCCCCCATCAGACCTCAAATCAGTCTCTTGTGCCCCCATCAGACCTCAGAACAGCCCACTGTGCCCCCATCAGACCTCAGATCAGCCTTTTGTGCCCCCATCAGACCTCAGATCAGCCCATTGTGCCCCATCAGCCTGTTGTGCCCCATCAGACCTCACATCAGCCCATTGTGCTCCCATCAGACCTCACATCAGCCTACTGTGCCCCCATCAGACCTCAGATCAGCCCACTGTGCCCCATCAGACATCAGATCAACGAACTGTGCCCCCATCAGACCTCAGATCAGCCCACTTTTCCCCCATAAGACCTGTCCCATTTGCCAGCCTGACAGTTGCCCCCCCAGATGTGCACAGCCACAAACACACACAAAAAATACTTACCTGTTCGCTCCGGACTTCAGCGCACGCCTTCTTCTCCTGAAGCAGTGTGATCCCGCGAGACTTGTGACCCAGCTCCAGGTCTCGCGGTATCACACAGCCAGCCCAGGAGGAAGCGCCGGAGAGCTGCATGGGGACGGCTGGCCACGGCAGGGTAAGGGTTTATTGAAATAACTGTGCGCACCTCGCGCCACCCGACAGCACACACACCCGCGGAAATAAATAAAAAAAAATTTCCAGGATGGTTTTTGAACTTTTTTTTTCCCCCCACAATACTTATAGATTCACCCGGTGCCTAGTTGCTAATACGCCCTGCCTGCGATACACTCCTCTGTGAGCTATCTATTTTCATGTGTATCCACATCGAAGGTATGTTTTTTGCCCGCAGTTCTTCCATGAAGACTGCTTCTGGCCAGACTTCTCCAAACAGTAGATGGGTATGCTTGGTTTCCACTGGTTTCTGGCAGTTCTGAGATTATGGCACTGCTGGACATCTTCCAATTTCAAAGAGAAGCATGAGGTGTCTTATCTGCTGCACGTTTTCTCAGCCGACCACTATATCTACAGTCCTCAATGTTTCCCATTTCTTTGTGCTTCTTCGTAAGAGCTTGATACAGGCAGATACTTATTCATCATGCAATACCATCAGGGAGGCACCTGCTTGGCTTATTCTGCATCAGAACAACCACCCCAAACGTACAGCCAATGTCATTAAGAACGATCTTCAGCGTAAAAAAGAACAAGAAGTAGGAGTTCTTGAAATGATGACATGGCCCAACAGAGACTTAATCTCAACTTCATCCAGACTGTCTGGAATTATATGAAGAAACAGAAGCCTACATCAACACAAAATCTGTGGTTCATTTCATTCTGCAAGATGTTTGGAACAAAATTCCTGCCGAGTTCCTTCAAAAACTCTGTGCAAGTGTACATTGGAGAATTGAGGCCGTTTTGAAGGCAAAGAATAGTCACACAAATATTGAATTGATTTATATTACTCTTTTGTTCATTCATTTGGGATTTTGCAAACATAGTTTTGGTCCGGCCGCCTTTCGGCAAGTTTGCCGTGCTGCGGTCGGATCCACGGCCCGTCCCCATTATAGTGAATGGGGCCGGAGCGTAGTTCCGGCCCCACACGTGCACCAGTGGCAGCATGGATCCAGCAGACAGATTATAGCTTTTCCAGAACATGGAATGGCAAGTTAATCTAGCTATATGAAGGGATTTATCACAATATAACTAGGCAAATTAGAATTCAGCAGTCTGGGAAAGCTGGGTAACAATCTCTGCAGAGATGTAAAGGACTCCACCCTTGGTACATACATTCTGTAAACACTATGGGGGAGATTTATCAAACTGGTGTAAAGTAGAACTGGATTAGTTACCCATAGCAACCAATCAGATCCCACCTTTCATTTTCCAAAGTTGCTGTCAAAAATGAAAGGAGGAATCTGATTTCTACTTTACACCAGTTTAATAAATGACCTAATATATCAATAAATACAATATCACGGCGACCATGAGTATATACTATATATGTCATTTGATCTGCAGCATACTTCCACATGTTACCCATTGTTCCAAAGCTGCTGAAAGGCAAAAAAACAGCACAATTATACAGTGAATAGATATCTCCCACGAAACAAGAGCAAATAAACACATATGATTATATTTTGTTGGTTGTTTTTTGTGTTTTTGGATTCTGGGTTTAGTGGCCCTTTAATAGTCTTTTTAAGGTATCTTGTAAAGAACCAGTAAGATATTATGATAGTGAAACATATTATATTTATTATACATTCAAATCCCATATTTCCATGAGAAAAATACATGAGGAATGAGTTCATAACACACAGATACTAAAATAAATCATATTACCAAGAATGTATAAAACGTAATACTACATCATAGAAGATGTAATACAGCCACTGTTCTACTGAAGTATATGACACAGAGACATAAATGTATATAAGAGTACATAACCTTCACTCACATTAAGACAAGGAAGAGGGGGGAATCTAATAACATGTACGCTGATCTAGTACTGTTAAAAAAAAGGTTTAAAGGCTGGGAACACATTTGGGGGTAAATTTTTTTTGTCTTCATTAAAAGGTTCAGCTTTTCTTGTACTGTTTCTGTGTACTTGCAGACTAGCAGGCTCTCCATTCACAGGGAAATGCTCTGATCATTCTGAGTGTAGCCCTTATTGCTGAACTTCTGACAGCTCATAAACATTAATTACAGTTAAAGGGGTTTTTAGAGATTTTTTTTTGGGATCCCCGTCGATCAGCTGTTTGAAAAGGCAGTGGCACTCCTGGGAGTGCAACGGCCTTCTCTCTTTGTTTTTCCTAGGCCAGTGATGTCACATTCATCGTAGATGTGGCCCAGGAGCAAGTTAATTGGGCTGAGCTGCAATTCCATACACAGTTGCTATACAAAGTACGGCTCTGTTCTTGGTCAGCTGTGAGAAGGCCACAGGTTCCTTCTCAAAATAGCTGATCATCGGAAGTCCCGGGTAGAATAGGTCATCAGTAAGAAAATCTCAGAAAACCCTTAGGCCCCTTGCAGACGAGTGTGTGTGACACGCACGTCTTCCGCATCGCCGCCCCTGGCCTGAACTCCCAGCACTGACGGAGTCACATAGCATTACACTGATTTATGATGCTATGTAACCCTTACAGTTCTGGAATGTATTGGGTAACACTGACATAATGCTGTTAGTGTTATCCAATACATTCCAGAATTGTAAGGGTTACATAGCATCATAAATCAGTATAATGCTATGTGACTCCGTCAGTGCCGGGAGTTCAGGCCAGGGGCTGCGATGCGGAAGGCTTGCGTGTCACATGCTCGTCTGCAAGGGGCCTTATCAGTTTGATAAAAATATGGCTTAAATGAGTGTTTATGAGCTGTCAGGAGGTCAGAGATAAGGGCGCAACATGAGTGATCAGAGCTGCTGTCTAATGGATTCAATGGAAAACAGAAAGCAAGCCAGTCTGCAGATACACTGAAAGTGAAGGCTACAGAACAAAAACGGTTTCTAATAAAGACCAATTAAAAATTTTTTTTAGGTCAAAATGAGTGAAAATCAATGATACAAAAATGCTCCGCAAGGTGTTCATAGCCTTTAAATTCACAATGATATCAACTTGTCTAAATATGAAGTGGGTAAAAGTGTAGCAGCAATTTTCTAAGGCTGCATTCACTTGGGCGTTTCTGTGAGATGTGCAAAGTTAGTTAATGGGAATGAATGAAATCCCCATTCACACATTTTTTCAGCTGCTGCAGCCAGGTTTACAGTTGTTCCTATTGTTTTTTATGGCCTTGTGCAGATGGCAAGAAGGCTGTACAATGGCACACACAGTCCTGTATGGAACCATACAATAATCTTCTCCCCAAGAAGCAATGCTTTCCCTGGATGGAGCATGCCACAAGTTCTTTCAGATTCATTTAGGATTTAACAGACAACCCCTCATATGAAATTGGAGGCATAGAGAGTACAGTAAGGCCCCATACACCTTCATGATATACACTTATTATGGCTCAGTTTTGTACAGAGACGGAATATAATAACACCCACACTGCAGCATGCCCTAGCTTGGACAGTTTTCCCCAGTGACTGCAATTAGACATATAATTGTACTGTAAATGAAGCTTTAGATTAGAATTATAAATTGCATCATTTCTTTGAAATCTAAAACACAGTTGGAACTGTTATTTAAGTGCATCACTAAACCTATTCATTCTGCCAATGAAGCTGGGCATCATGGAATAAATATCTATACGAGACTGGGCGATAACCTTCTGTCAGACATCTCCATCTGCGATGTATACCAACCATGTCCCATAGACTTTAGTGGCTAAACATATGCTAAAAGGATGTCCTTTTGGCACACATTTGGCCAGTATACTTTGGGCCCAGAAAACAAAAAAAAAAGTTAACTGTGGTTTTCTATACAACTGTGTAAAAAATAAATTAAAATGGTATATACTGGTAATCAGACAATTGCATATGTTCAGCCGGACTGTGTCAAACACCTTCACTGAACCTAAACGTAAAAATATAATAAAGCATACGATTCATCAAGAGATTAATATTGTTTTTACTGTCACCATCACAGATTCTGAGACAGATAACCGTCTAATCCCAACTCTTACAGAGGACATGACGAGCATGTAACTAGCATACACTCTAGGTGCTTTAACTTGAAGCATATAATGTAACAGTGGTGGCACATGTTATCACACAAAAAGGTAATAACATAGGTGGCTTAATGCAATAGTTGGCACACTCCTGCATCAAAATATCAATAACATAGATGCTTATTAGACATCTTCTAATTCCACCTTCAACGTCATTCAGCATTTTCTCCTCTGGAAAAGCTGGGCCATTACAGCTTCAACTAGAGAGCGCTAGAGAGTCTAACGCTTTATTTACATGGCCTGCTGTCCAGGCCGATTATCAGGAACAAACTTTTCTATGCTTGTTCCCGATAATCTGCCTGTCTAAAAGGTGCCGCAGGTCACCCGATGAAGGAGCAAAACACTGGTTCATGTGGACACCTAAATTATCATTTCTGAGCAGCAGCCATCGCTCGTCTTCATACAGTGGAGGGGATCACTGCACGTCTAACACTGCAGGTATTCATTTTCAGCTGTGCAGTGTCTGTGGAACACAGATGGCATATGGAGGGTGGAAAAATGGACACACGGACCAAACACAGATTCTTAATAGAAATCCTCATGAATGAATGACCATCTTATAACGGATGTCATCACGGATTCCATCACGTACACAGACATGTGAATGAGGCCTAACTGTGCAGTCATCGTATAAAGAACAGATGGCTGGCTGTAGCACATGGCATGTGATGGCCAACAGTGCATGATCAGTAAAATCATACAGCCACTGGCTACCACATGTGGGCACTGTTTAGGCCACATGCAGCATCCAGACCATCTGTTCCATACATTTGCGCTAATATATATGCAAAAAGCTGTTTATAATTACACACTGGGTAAAAACAAACTAATCTAATTTGATATAGGAACTATATATCTTCCTTCTTGAACAGATAATGAGGTATTATAAGTATCTGACACAGTTCATACACTCAGAAAGCCAGTAATCTATCCATTGAACATGTCAGAGAAACGTCTGGGGCTTCACAGCAGCACCAGAACATCTGATTACATCAAAACTTTCTGACACTTATTCCTGAAAAGAAATAAATCAATGGAGAGTCTGACCCATGGCACTTTCATCAACAGAGTGTACACTACATGGGCAAGAGATACTGGTGCAACATGTGGCAATATTAATAAGAGGTATCAGTAAGGAGATTGTGTAATAAAATGGCTTAATTCTGATAAATCGGAAGAGAACTTAAAAATTAACTTGCAGAAAAACAACCTCTATGTAGATGTGGAGAAAAACACTGACTGGCACTTTTATTGCACTGTTTGCATTCTGTCTTCACTGAACAATAAAGGAGCAAAGTTTGAATACTCAGTGTTCAAGAGGAGCTTGGAAAAGTAGGGACTGCTTGTGTCGTAGGTCCAGGTCTTCTGTTCACACAAGTTGAACAAGGACAGTCTATGATGTGAGGTTTTGATACTGTCCCTCATAAATGCTTAATAGGTAAAATAAGGTATACAGTACAGTAAGTATAGTTTGTAATTGGATGTAAAACTGGCTGAAGGACCGTGTCCATGGAGTTGTGGTCAATGATTCCTATTCAGAATGGTCCCGGGTTATAAGTGGTGTACCCCAAGGTTCAGTGCTGGGTCCTCTGTTATTTTACATATTTATTAACAGGGGTTATCCAACACCTATAATGCCCCTCAAAATGTCCAGGCACCTCATACAGGTTATACTTGCCCCGTTCCCTGGCACCCACACGGTTCCTGATGCCCGCACGGCCGTCACTGCATCTCCCGTTGGAGATGCTCCCATCTGGCAAGGGGGGAGGGGGGGTGTTGGGTGGCTGTCGGTGGTTTGACGCTAGGGAGGCTTATCCCCATTGCGGCCTGCTACTGATGCAGCGGTGCAGGGCATTATCATGATTTATAATGCTATGTACCTCTGTTTGACCTTACTTCTACAGGATATAGTGACAGCTTCATGTCACTATGGTTCTACAGCAATAAGATCAAGCAGAGGCACGCAGCATTATAAATCATGACAATGCCGTGCACTTCTAATAGACTCGCTCATGTGAAACAGCCCTTTAACATGGTCTAAAGATCAGACCAATTATCAAGAACGCGCATTGATACTGTATGAATGGTCATTCCCAATAATTGCTCTGTGTAAGGGTGATGACACATGTTCAGGCTTTTTGATGCAGTTTTTAAAGCCAAAATCAGATGTGCATCATAACAGGAGAAACAATATTAGGGCAAATACTACGTCTCCATTTTTTTCAATCCATTCCTGGTTTTGGCTTAAAAAACCGCCTAAAAAAACCTGAACATGTGTCAGCTCCCTAAAGGCGCCGCAGGTCATCTCACAAATGAGCAAAACACTCCTTTGTTGGGCGATTGCATCTTTCACGCAGCACCAAAAATAATGGTATGTCCAAAGCACATTGCCCTGTGTAAACGGGATGTTCAACTTGTATATAGTCGATTGGCGCTCATTACTGGCATGGCCTTAGTGATGAGGAAAGATGAATTAATTTTAATTAACCTTGAGACTGGATCCGTAATGGGGGGGGGGGCATGATTAACCTGCATAAATATATAAATTGCCTGCAAAAAAACGTTCCATTTAAAATTTTCCTCAAAATACAAGAGGGAGTAAAACTTGTCTGGAGAAAAGGATTTATTCTCTAGAATAAATCTCACTGGATTTTTTTTTTTAATCTTTGCTTTACCGTATTCAGAAAGCCATAACATCGAAAGCTATTTTTTCAATGGCTAAGTCACCTGAGGGTTTGTTTTCTCCTGGCAGGATATGTTCTATTTCTTAAAGCCACCATTTATGGGTACATATTAATAGGAAGAAAAACACAGAAATCCCACCACTGATTTTCTGCACCATTCATTGTGCAGTATAACTAAGGCTTAGTTCACACGTCAGTGTTTTGATCAGTGAGTTCCATCAGTGATTATGAGCCAAAGCCAGAAGAGTCTTCACAGAGATAATGTATAATGAAAAGATCTGCCCCTGTTCTGTGTTTTTCACCCGCACCTGATTTTGGCTCACAATAACCGAGGGAAATCACTGACCAAATAACTGAAGTGTGGACTTCACCCAATATGTTACTTTTATTCAAGAGAAGAAGGAAGAGGTTTCCTTTTGAGGGCAGATTGGCTTATGGTTGTTTTTATACCTTACTCCAGATCACTGGGGTATTACATTTCTAAAGTTTACCAACTCCGCCTCCCTTCATCAGGTCCTCTCCCAGGACTTGGTTGAACATGGAACTGCTTTTAAAGCCAGGGGACTTTGAAGGAAGCATGCCTTCTCGGTTATCTCTGATGTTCTACACCTACTTAATTTAGAGAATAGTTTGTTGATGATACAACCTACAGACGAACATTCAGAATATATTGTAATGTCCTACTGCAAAAGTTGAATTTAAAAGGAACAATTTGGGTCAGAAAGTAGGTAATAAAAGTATATTAAGTTAAAAATCAGGATACTGCCCGCACTGGAGAGCAGGGCGGCCTGGTTAGCTCGGTCCATTTTGCCTGTTAAAACTGTTTCCCCCAGAAGGTTGAATTTGAACAGAATCCAGAAGAGGACGGATGGCTTGTCCAAACGGGCTGGAAAAAAAAAAAAAGAAAATGAATTATTTAGATTTTTATAACAGACAATTCTTTGCTTGCAAGACAATAAAAAGGGAAAGTTGTGAGGATCAATCTTAAATCCTCCTTTGAAGGTAAAAGAAAACCACCAGAGGTGCATTCATTCTCTTTCGATCTGAATAGACAGTGGTGCAGAGGTGGCACACTAATGAGAGTATACTATTGATTTTCAGAACATAAAATAAAGGATCTTAATTAATGAAACCACGCACTCTTAAAGTCATATGCGAAAAGAAGCTTTTAATGTAATACTCTGTGCCAAAGACAAAAAAATAAAGTGCAAAAAAAATGAAAAAGGAAAAAATATCCAAATAGAACAAGTGATGTCAACACTCAAAATGAATCTCCATATGTTGCATTTGAGATGTACTTAGAATTGTTTTTTGTCTTTGGCACGGAGTATTACATTAAAAGCTTCTTTTTGCATATGACTTTAAGGCCCCATTCACACAGACCCGCAATAATACGGGGGGCCGCCCGGTGTGTGTGTCCGCATTCAAAATGCCTATACTTGTTCGTGCGTGCGGACAAGTATAGGACATACTTTATATTTTTTGTGGGAGATCTTCCGTGATATACGGATGTGGAATGCACACGGTGTGCATTACGCATTTTTTTTCTCTTATGGAAAAATGAATGGGTCCATATGTTCCGCATCTTATCCGCAAAATTGTGTGAATGGGTCGTGTGAATGGGGCCTAAGAGTGCGAGGTTTCAATAATTAATTGTATGGAGGGGGGCATTGGCTATCTTGTGTACATTACAAAATGAGTGCAAGTATTTTATAAAAAGGGGCACGATATGCTATATGTGGGAACGTTTGCAAATGTATTAAAAGATGGCCGAGGATATCCTTAAGTGTCAGATATCACATGGATTTCAGCTCCTAAATCCGCACCCCACACATGTAAATTGATTTCTGCCACTCCATCATAAAAAATAAGCAGAGAGTTTCGGAAGATTGTTTTTCCTTCACATTAGGCTTCTTTCACACGAACGTTTTGTTTTGCGGTCCGCAAATTGCGGATCCGCAAAAAAACAAAACAAACGGATGACATCTTTGTGTTTTCCGTATTTTGTGGAACAGAACAGCTGGCCCCTAATAAAACAGTACTATTCTTGTCCATAATACGGACAAGAATAGGACATTCTCTATTTTTTTTTGCGGGCTACGGAACGGACATACGGATAACACACGGTGTGCTGTCCGCATTTTTTGCGGACCCATAAAAATGAATGGGTCCGCATCCTAGTCGCAAAAAAATGCGGATCGGAGCCCTCAAAAACAACGTTCGTGTGAAAGAAGCCTAAGGCTTTTGCGGATAGGATGCGGATCCATTCATTTCTATGGGTCTGCAAAAAACGCGGACAGCACACCGTGTGTTATCCGCATCCATATGTCCGTTCCGTAGCCCGAAGAAAAAAAATAGAGCATGTCCTATTCTTGTCCGTATTATGGACAAGAATAGTACTGTTCTATTAGGGGCCAGCTGTTCCATTCCGCAAAATACGGAAAACACAAAGATGTCATCTTTTTTTGCAAAACAAAACGTTTGTGTGAAAGAAGCCTAAATAAGTGTCATGTTCCTTATTTCAGCCAGAAATGGTGAGGATTAACTTCCTGTGAATGGAAATTTGAGGGTACAGGATTTCTGTCGGAGAAATTACATTCAAGGGGCTGTCCCATGAAAAATATTCTACAGTTTCAAACCATGACTGAATGTAATTAAAAATTCAGTACAGCTACTGAGCTATTCAAAAAAATGTATCTGTATAGCGCCACCTGCTGTTTGTTCTTATTTCTCCATCCACCTCACTGAGGTGGTTGCAAGTGGCTTAAACTTTAACTGCCACCAGCCATATCTTCTGTTAGAAGCTGTGGCAGTTACAAGGAAAGAGCTGCAGCAGAAAGGACACACACCCTAAGTTGCAAACCTGAAAAAAATCTAGCAGAACAATTGGAGCAATAAATGGGTAGAGCTGCGGATCCATGTGAGGTACACGGCTGGTTTTAGCTTTGTTAGAAAGAGATGATGAACACACCCTTACACACAATGGATAGTTCTGTATGAAGCTAAGGATATGATGGAAGATGTGAGGTCAGGAACATAGGTGGCGCTTTACAAGATTTTCTGCTGCATTGGTCAGAACAAATACATCCTGAGACAAGCAGCTACCAGAGGATGAAAAGACCTCAAAAGATGGCTGCTACAGACCACATATATAGAGTGCGGTATCACTGATTTTGAGCATTGTAAGGATATATCTTTATTTGAGAAACGTTTACCTGCTTTATGACAAAATGTACATACACTGTGTATACCGTCCTCTGAAAATGGGCAAATGCTTATATAAAAAGATATGTTTTTGTTGCAATTTTGCAAAGAAATGAATAACAGACAAGGCACGCTGAGGCTTGAACACAAAGATGGGCTTATGCAATTCGAACCCCGACCCAGCAACGCCCCTGGTGCTCCATAATGACGACCCTCTGCTGTAGTTCACGCCCCCTGCCTTTAGATTGACAGCACTAGACCCTTTGTTCTAGCTCTGAGATCCCGCGCCTGCGCATGCACATTATGCATCTTCACAAGTCGAGAATGAAGCCGAAGATGTCGTTCTAGGAAATGTTCCTGATCTATACAAAAACCATGTTTATGTTACATTTTTTCCATGAAAGTAAATGAGGTGAAAAAAAACTGCATGAATAACAGACGAGGGACGCTGAAGCTTAAACACAAATTGCAGCGTGCTCTAAAACCACCATGTATTGATTGTAAAGTGCTGCAGAATATGCTGGCAATATATAAATAAAGATTATCATCATGTAAAAGTTGTTGTGGCTCAATTTCTACAGAATATATATGCAATGGAGAAATACAGCAGCAGGGAAAATCGTGTCTCTTACATGTGGCTGCAGTCTCTCCAGAATGAGTACTAGTCCACAAATACGACACACACTGCATTTAAGGGATTTTCCCCATCTTAACATTTGTGACATCTCTAGGGCAGGGATCAGCAATCTCCGGCACTTCAGCTGTTGAGAAACTACAACTCCCAGAATGCTTCATTTACTTCTATGGGAGTTAGAAGAGCAACCGAGTACGTTTGCATGCTGGGAGTTGTAGTTTCACAGCAGCTGGAGTGCCAAAGGTTGCTAATCCCTGCTCTAGGGTATGCCACAAATGTCAGATACGATCGGGTCACAGAGGTGGGACTCGCTACTATCTCCAGAACATAGCCCCTGAAGTGAAGGACAGCACACCATATGTGTGCAGGTCCTCTGCCTTCACTGCAATGCGACTTCTGAAAATAGCGAGCAAGTTGTTTTCACCCGTCCATAGCAGTGAATTGATCATGGCCGCCCATGCAGCGTCTGGAGACAGGAGTGGGTCTATTGTCTATGTAGCACCTACCTATGTGACATTTGTAGCATATCTTAGTGATAAGCCACAAATCTGGAGAAGGGAAAACCCCTTTAACCCCCTAACTGTTTTGCCAGAGTCCAGCTCCAGCGGTGGGAAAAGTAGCTACCCCGGGGGGGGGGCTGCTTTAGATGCTGCTACCTCCTGAATGGTAGCAGCTAGGAACATACAACTGATCTTGTTTGAAAGCAGACATTCAAAGCTTTCAGACAATACCAAAATAGAAATCGGGATGCTGTGAATGCAGCTGAAAATGAAAGTAAAAAAACAGGTGTCACTCACGATTATTCCAGACTTGATTTCTAACAATGATTTCTCCTCTGTTTTTTTTTTGTTAGCTGTCATTTTGGTCTTGTAGTAAAGCTTGGTCTGTCAGCTTTCAGACAAGACCAATTGCATGTTTCTAGATGCTACCATTAAGAAGATATCACTGTCTAAAGCAGCCCTCCCCCCTCCAGTTAGCTACTTTTCACACTGCCCAAGCTGGACTTGGCAGAACAGTTAGGTGGTTAACAGAGGTTGTCAGAGATTATATATATATATATATATATATATATATATATATATAACAACATGAGCCAATCTGCCCTAAAAAGGAAATTAAAATAAACACCATCCCAAACCCCCTCTGTTCCAGTGAGGTACTCTCCTCTAGCCTTTGATCTCTTCACTGCAGTGATTACGTGTAAGTATACCTCTGGGGCAAGCAATTGGCTGCAGCAGTCACATGAGGTCTACGGGCACGTCATCCCTGCAGGCAAAACACTGCACCATGGCTGCAGCAGCAGGGTGGATAGGAGCAGTGGAGCTGGAAAATAAACTGAAATGTGTTTGTCTCTTAATCCATCAGGATGTAAAATATAAATCTGTTCTAATAGTCATGACCATAGGAAAAGGAATATATACTTACGTAGACAAGACCTCGGATGGCAGCTCTGTAATATATGAAGGAATCTTCTTCCCAGTTAGAAATTGAGCAACTTCATTGCTAAATGTATTGCAGTTGTGATCAAATAAATGGTAGGACTCCCCGCTGTAGTGAAGAGAGCATATATCAGCAACTATGAAACCTAGCACTGCTTTGTGGAATAAGCATAAGAAATTAACTTAAAGGGGTATTCCGGTTACCATAAATATAACTTATCATCAATAATTACCTAATATAATGAAGATTTCATATATTTACCTCTTCTTCTGCTACCCACTGTGTTTCCTCATAAATTACCATGGCATCGACCTGTAGTTCTGAGCCTTTGTTAGGTCGAGCATGCTCAGTGTGTAGAGAAGAGGGGGCGTGACCAGACTGTATCAAGTAGCCAATCAATAATCATCAACACTCATGAACAAGAACAAACTCACAGCAGGAAAGCTAGGGATTGTGGGGATTGTAGTTTTGTGAGGGAAGATCGGGAGCCATGATACTCTCAGTGTGCTGCAGGCTCACACAGGAGATAGACAAATGAATTGTAATGTAAAATGTAGCTCTGGTTATATGTATAGGTATGGGTTCTGGTTGGGTCACAGCTTGTAACCTTAATGCAGTTTTTAAAAAATTAAGTTACTTTACCGGAATACCCCTTTAAGAGCAGGAAAAAAATGCACATCCTTTGAAAGCGGAGACACATTCAGATCATTACATAGTTTCTAGTTTCCAGTAGTGGGGGTCCTCTATCTGGGACCCCTACCGATCAGCTGTTCAAGAAGGCACCCATGGCCTCCTCACAGCATACCAAGTACAGTGCCGTACATAATATAGTGGTTGTGCTTTGTATTGCATCTCAGCCCCATTCACTTGAATGTGACCGAGCTGAGCGTAGGCCACCTGCAGGGCCAGCGTTGGGGGGGGGGGGGGGGCAAACTGGGCAATTGCTAAGGGGCCCCCTGCTTCAGTCCTGCAGATTGCACGGTAGGGACTCACAACCATCTACACCTCTAACTGGTTACCTCCCCTCTGTACCCTTACTACAGACTGCTAGCAATTCATTCATAACTTCTAGTAGAAATAATAAAGGAATGGCAGAACATAGAGCCATAAGAATAGATGCTCCAGAATTGTTATTACATGGGGAATACATGAAGGAATTAAAACAGGCATGTCAGGAGTGGTGACAGGTCCTCTTTAAAGGCAAGCACCTTAACCACTGGGCTATGGAGCTCAGTGCTAAGTCAGTGGTGAAAAACTTCATAGTAGTTTCTCTTGTATGATACAATAGAAACTTCTAAGAGGTTTTTCAGACATGAATTAACATTGAGCTCTATAGCCCAGTGGTTAAGGTTCTTGCCTTTAATGTAGGAGGTTGGGAGTTCAAATGTCCACAGAAACATTTTAAAAATAGAGGCCAAATGAAACAAATACACAGGGTGTCTCCAACAGTGAATAGTTTAATTTATTGCGAAAAAAATAATGTAAATGTAAAATATGATAACACCCGTATTAACCCACACCAACCTTTTAACTTGTGTAACCGGTATTTTTGATTGGGAAAGGTGGCAACCCTAGCAGCACTCCCGCTCAGGACTCACTTCGTAAAAAGTTATTGCGATATTCTGACCCTCATAACTTTTTTTTTATAGTTATGTCTATGGAGATGTGTGGGGTCTAATTTTTTGCGGGACAATCTGTCGTCTTTGACAATACCATTTTGGGATGTGTATGACTTGATCACTTTTTATTCAATTTTCTTGGGAGATAAAGTGATGAAAAAAACACAAATTAGCCTTTTTTAAAAAAAAAATTCCGTTACGCCATTCACCATATGGGCTAACTTTAAAAAAAAAAATATTTTAATAGTATGAGCGTTTTTGCATGCGGCTATGCCCATAATGCTTTTTTTTTTCTTTTGATTTTGGGGAATGGGGGGAGAGTTTAATTTTTAAGGTTTTTAATATTTTTCAAAACTTTTTACATTTTTTTTTTACTTTTTGTTAAGTCTCCCAAGTGGATCACAACTTACAATCATCAGATGTAAATTGTTCCATTAGTCTGTATAGAAATCACAATATCACGGTTCAGTGCTGCCACCTAGTGGCCTGAACTGCGATATACTAACAATGAGCCTGGAAGCCTAGTACAGGCTGCAGCTTATTTATAGGACAGGGTACTTTCCCCGATCTCTGCTGGGGGAAAGTGCGCCTGAAGAGGAATCCCACGCTTCTGGCTTTTAACACTCTCAGATGCTGTGAGTGAGGGGAATTCATTGCTGTGAGGGGAGGTTGAAGAACTATGTGAGGAGCTTCATGGGGTGTAAATCTGTGAGGAAGGGTCGGAATCGACAGAAAGTAACTGTGTTGTTAGTACATTATTACAATATTTAGGCCTCACTTTTGATTTTGCCCAGGGCCACATTTTGTCTAAAACCGGCCCTGGCCACGTGACAGATGAATGTATCGTCACTGGCCTGTGGTACTCTGCGAGAGGGCTGCAGCGCTGGTGCCTTCTCAAACACCTGATCAGTGGGGCTCTTTGATGTCGGACCCCTACCCGCCAGATATTGATGACCTATCCACAGACAAAGTGTTGTAAAACCCCTTGAAGGCCTCATGTACACCACCATCATGTCTGACCCACATTTTCTGCAGATCGCCCACATACTTCATTTCTATGGGTCCATTGAAAAATTAAAAAAAAAATAAGAAAATCAGACGGCCCACAATCATCTACATAGCTGTATAAGGGATCATTTTTTGCAAGCCATCTGTAGTTTTTATTGATATCATTTTGAAGTGTGTATGGCTTTTTAATCAATATGTTTTAAGAGGTGAATAGACGAAAAAACACTGAATCAGCCATTTTTTTCCCTCCATTACGCTGTTAGCCATATTGGATAAATGCATTTATATTTTAATATTATGGGTGCTTTGGGATGTGGTGGAGGTTTTTTTATTGTTTTTATTTTTAATGGGGAAAATGGGGGGGTGATTTGAATGTTTATATTTTATAGTTTATTTTAACAACTTTTTTCTTCACTTCCTAGGCGGACTGCCTAGTAGACATACAATCATCTGATCGCTTTCCAATAGACTACAATGATTTAGCACTGCAGTCTATGGAAGATTCGCTATGTTCCAATGGGGCCTTATCACAGGTGGGGCTCCAGAGGGACATTGCTGTTGAAGGCATGGTAGCCTCTAGCAGGCTTGAGACTACCACAGTGAATGAACGGCTCCCCCAATCTTTGCGTCTGTAGGCCATCAGGTCTCCTAGGGAAAGCCGCTTAGATGCTGTGGTCACAATTGACCATGGCATCTGAGGGGTTAAATGCCTGCGACTGGCGTAATTGCAGACATTGTTTCCGGGTGTCTGCTGTTTAAAACTCAGCGCCTGGAGCGGGTACCATAGTGCTATCTTTAAAGACTCTACCACCGACGTATATATTAAGAACGTCTAGATCAGTGGTTCTCAACTCCAGTCCTCGGGACCCACCTGCCAGTCAGGTTTTCAGGATTTCCTTAGTTTAGACCAGCTGATATAATTAGCGTCCATCCATCAGGACTTACCACAGGTATTCATTCTGTGGGATATTCCTAAATCCTGACCGACAGGTGGGTCCCGAGGACTGGAGTTGAGAACCACTGGTCTAGATAGTGGCCCCACTGTGCCGAGAGAAACAGTGAAGGGGATGCAGCACTAAACTACCGCTATGGCTCCTTAATTTTTGCCTTCTTGCATTCCACCAGCCATAACATTTCTTTAATCATGAATAATTGGAGACACAGTTGGACTCTATCTCTGTACAGCGAATGTGCCAAACGCGCTCCCACAAGACTTCAAGGCCAGGTGTGAATATATTTTCACCGTCCAACCTGTTAGTCTCTGGGTGCAATGGCACCTCCCTCATTGCACAAGGGGCAAATTCACATACTACAAAACTGGTATTTTCTCTACATTATGGCTATCTATGGAGATGTGACCAACTGCATTTCAGCTGACAAGTGCACATCTCGCATGTCAGCTGGATTAATGCTGAGATTTGGTGACAGATTCCCTTTAAAGGAGTTGTACTATCTGGAAGTTTATGGCATATCCACAGGAACTGTCTGATAGAGGTGGGTTGCACCTGATACCCACACCTATCTCAAGAACAGGACCATGTTGTCCTATGCAGTGAATGGAGAGCAGATTGTGCACATGGCTATCTCCATTCACATCTATGGAACTTCCAAAAATAGCCAAGTTGGAGTAGATATGTGTATATAGTAAGTGCATTATCTCAGAGGCGGGGCTGATTATTCTGAGCACTGCTTTGTAAGACCCCCTGTGCTCTGCACACGCCCCCCTCCCATTGACTGACAGGGTTAGACTGCAGGCTAGCAAGTAAATATCACATACACTATAGCTGCACCACACTGAGATCTGCTCAGAAAGCTAATCCACATATCACTGCTGTATTCATAGGTAGAATATATGATTATACAGACACCAATAATGTGTTTTGCCTTATAAGCATAAAAACACCATAAACCATTATGAAGACAAAAGAAAGGTACAGTTTTAATCAGCATGATGAGCCCTAACAGCCAGTATGCCTGGTTTAATAGGGTTGATCCTGGTGACAGAGCCGCTTTAATGCCCACCTGAAACCAGATTCTCCAAGGGATGACAGGTACTCCAGAAAGATCTCTTCAGTCACTTCAGTCGTACCAAGGTCTATTACATTGTCTGGTTCACCCAGCATTGTACCACCCTAAGGAAAAAAAAAAAAGACAACTGAAAAAAAAAAAGTGCATTTTGACATTTCAATTACGGTAATGTATTTTAAAGCAATGAGAATTATTTATACAGTTTGATACGATGATTTAACACTGATCCAGTCTACTACCATAACGGAAGCCATTCCCAATTTCTTTACCCCCTTCCCGAGGCAGCACTTTTCCCTTTACTACTCCTTGCCTTCCCGGAGCCATCATTTTCTACATTTTTAATTTTTCTGTTCATATAGCAAATCAGGGCTTGTTTTTTTTCTGTGGGACAAGTTGTACTTTCTAACGGCAACAACTTAGTAGTCCATATGATGCAGTGAGAACCTGGAAAGGAATTCTCAATGGGGTAGAACCCCCCCCCCCCCCCCCCCCCCCCCCCCGAATTTAGCCATTGTTTTATGGGTTTCTTTTAATGGCGCCACCTATGTAGTATGGTTACAGTGATAACACATTTCTATTTTCTTTCTTTTTAATACTTTAAAAAAAAAAAAAAAAAAGAAAATGACGCTAAACTTTTTTACATTTTGGGGTATGGATGAATTTTTATTAACTTTTTATTAGGTATTCAATAAATTTTTATTGAGAGTTATCTTATAATAGCAACATACAAACATATACAGTATGAGAAACAAAAAATACACAGACCTTGGAGTTTCATACAGTAATGCTGTGCAACCAAGTGCAGAGTTAAAGAGGCTATGAGCAGTACATAACAGCGATACGTATATAACAGCAATAAGCATAAAGGCTGAGATCAAAGAATACAGTCCGGGAGAGGGGAGGCAAAACGACTGGACAGCCAAGGAAGCCATTGGTTATGGGTCCTAATCCTGGACTGCATATTATAGGCAAATGTTAGCTCACAATGCATATGAAAGTTGACAGACTGCACAGTTTCTGAGATTTATAGGTGAATAGTATGTTTCCACTTTCTAGCAATGATGTTACGGGCTGCGGATAAAATGTGAGAAATAGTCCAACGTACAGGATTAGGGATGTTTGCTAGTCCTATGCCTAAAATAAAAAGCTATGGGATAGGAACGATGTTGAAGTCTACAGCCTCCCTAATTAGGTCAGCTACTTCCACCCAGAACTTCCTCACAGCCGGACATTTCCACCACATGTGCAAGGGAGTTCCTATATTCCCACATTGTCTCCAACATGTAGGGGAGTAGTTAAAGGGGTTCTCCGGGAATTAAGAACGTGAAAATACGTAAATATTACTTTATTATAAATATATTCCCAAATACCTTCCATTACTTATAATGGCTTGTTTTGTCTAGGAAGCAATGATTGGGAAAAACAAAATGGCTGCTGTCCTATTTGTACACACAAAACCTGTCCTAATCACACAGCAGGACAAGTTACTTCACAACACTGAGGTAAAGAGCTGCCTCATCCTCCTCTCTGCTCGTCAGGGATTATGATCTTGAATACAGTTTAATATGATCTTTAGCTGAATCTCTGTAAGAATGCAGTTCATGAGGAGATATGAAGTACATAGAGGATGGATAGGACAGACTGTGGTGATGGAGACTGTAAACAAGAGCTGCTGTTCATTAGCCACATCTGCTAATGGACTACATTCCTACAGAAATTCATCTGAACATCTTATCATCTGTATTCAGGATCATAATCCCTGACAAGCAGAGCAGAGAGGAGGATGAGGCAGCTCTTTACCTCAGTGATGTGAAGTAACTTGTCCTCCTGTGTGATTAGGACAGGTTTTGTGTGGACTAATAGGACAGCAGCCATTTTGTTTCCCCCAATGATTGCTCCCTAGACAAAACGCTCCATTATAAATATTGAAAGGTATTTAGGAATATATTTATAATGAAGTAATATTTAAGTATATTCATTTTCTTAATTCCCGGAGAACCCCTTTAAGAGTGATATGGGCCAGTCTGTTGGGGGTGAGATACCAATGTAGTTGAGTCTTCCTGGCCTGCTCCATATGATTGATACATTTAGAGCTTTTAAATGACCAAAAAAGCGCCTGGCACCATTGAGACATAGCGAAGGACTGCCCCAATTCCTGTTCCCAATTAAGCATGAAGCGTTTATTGTCCGATATTGGGTTCACCAAACCGCCATATATGGTAGATAACTTGGGTTTCGGAGTGTTACCGGCTGAGAGGAAGGTCATGAGTGCATCCCCTCCAAGGTGTTTGGGTTGTGAGGGAACCGAGTTTAAGAGATGCCTGATCTGCAAGAATTGGTAGAACAGAGTGTTTGGGAGTGAGAATTTATTATGTAATGTAGCGAAGTCAACCAAGGATGCATTTTCATATAGGCTGCCCACCTCCTGAATCCCCTTCTCTATCCAAAGTGACAAGGATATTGTGGGAATGTGATATTCCAGGGCTCTTAATGGCAGGTGTGTAACAGGGATATGAAAATGCATCTTAGAGTGCACTAGTTTAGACCAGATGAACATGGTGGCCTGCATTGTGGACAAGGGCCGAATATGAGAAATGTTGTATAGTGCGAGCAGCTGATAGCACTTTCAAGGAATGACCCCTGGTAAAAGATTCCTCAATTTGCAGCCATTTATGGTGAGTAGGGGGGGGACCACCACTCCAATGCCTGGTCGGCAAGATTTGCTAGGTAGTAGTTGTAGATGTCAGGGACACCCAGGCCTTTTATTAACTTTTTATTCAATTTGTTTGGAAGGCGACAAAACAAACAAAAAACTGATTTAGCCATTTTGATTTTTTTCCTTATATTTTAATAGTTTGGGCATTTTCAGACATGGTGATACAAAGGATCTTTATTTATTTTCACTTGTAAAGCGTAAATGGCTACTATTATAGTCTATGGAAAAATGCCTTTGCTGGATTGATTCATTTTTCCATCATATTATACACTGCTCGTTTCCAGTGCAGATACAAGATGGCTGTGACGGGAGCTGTTGTGCACGCTCCCATAGTCTCGGCCACCACAGAGGCTAGTGATTTTTCCTATTGTGTACAAGCACGATCACCGCTGCTACATTACAGGATGGTTGTAACCATGGAAACGAGCAGTGTATAATGTGATAGAAAAAAGCCTCCAAAGGAGACAATATGGACAATCACAATACATTAGTTGTGTATTAACTTTCTCTACATGATAAATGCCATTTGCTGAAGTGACAAAAACCCCTTTAAGCCTTGTCTGTGACAGGACTTAATAGGAACTTTATTATGGCAGGCCTCAGAGCCTTGAGAATCTCCCAGGTTGCCATATCAACCAAGTGGCTCCCATGATCTCTTTGCAGGGGGACTGTTCTGTCACTAGGAGTAAGTAACCGCTCAGATGCTGTGGTTGCAATTAACCTTGGCATCTGAAGGGTTAAAAGCCCATGATCTGAGTTGTGCTGCATGCTTATGAGCAACTCTTTCTCGGCTGATTGACCAAGAAGGATCACACGGCATTCTCTCTCTCTTGTGGAGGTGTTGCTTGTTAACCATGCAGTGTCTGTAAAGGCCCCTTTACACAAGCTAATTTTGCAGGCGACTGTCAGGAAGGAGGCGTTCCATCTCAGCAATCACCTGCTTGTCAGAGACCGCTCGTTCCTCTGGTAATCGGAGGCACCTTTACACCACCAGACAATCGCTGATGAGTGTTCCCATGAATGCTCGTTAGCGATTATCTGGCGGATTCTTGGCCTGTGTAAGGCTAGGGCTACACGACGACAGTTGTCGCACGACAATTTTTATAATGGAAGTCTATGGTGTCACACTGCGACATGCGGCGACTGCGACACGACAGTCGCAAAAAAATCCATCTTGGCGCGACACATGTCGCCGTGTAGCCCTAGCCTAAAGGGCCTTTTAGACAATTGGCTGAGAGAAATTAGCATGCATTATCCATGGGAGTTTAGGGGACGTTTTGTTGACATGGCACTGTTCTGCTCGGGTTTTATAAAACACCCCAATGTAAAGACGGGACTTGTTTCAGGACAGATCCACTTTAAAGTGAACCCCCAGTTATAAATGAAAGAAACATATGCTACTACTTACTATACACTTCCAGTTATCCAACGTGAAAAACATGCCCCCCAATGCCCGGGCCCATCATATAGATTATACTTACCTCACTGCCCGGCACCTGCGTAGCTCCTGCCGTTGCATCCCCCTGTTGTGCGGAGCAAAACATCTGGTGACGTGGGGGGGGGGGGTGCTTTGTTCCGGGGTGACGCTAAGGAGGCTTGTCCCTGTCACGGCCTGCTATTAGCTCCCCCACCTCCCCCGTATGTTTTGATAGCTTGCGATTATCTATACAGGCCCTTTACACAGACACCCACTAAGTGCTCATTCACACAGAAATACAGATGACATTCGTCATAATGTGGACAATAATAGGACATGTTCTATTTTTTTATGGAATGGACTTACAGAAACGGAATGCACATGTTTTTTTGAGGACTCATTGAAATGAATGGTTCCGCATACAGTCCGCAAAAAGGAATGGACATGGAAAGAAAATACGTTTATTTGCATGAGCCCTTACAGTGTCTGTGACTGGAAACAACTGCATTTACAGACATTTAATCACTTGTGACAACGGCATCCGAGTGGTCATTTGACGATGCCAGATCGTCGTCCCCGACAACGAGACTATGTGAGCCATTTGTTTGCTCTAGGACAGGGATGGCCAACCTGCGGCTCTCCAGCTGTTGCAAAACTACAACTCCCAGCATGCCCAGTCTGCCTACAGCTATCATCCCACAGCAGGGCATGGTGGGAGTTGTAGTTTTACAACAGCTGGAGAGCCTCAGGTTGGCCAGCCCTGCTCTAGTAGCTGGAAACCTTGTGAAGGCTGCCAGGGCTACTATAGTAAAATTCCTATTAAGCCTTATAGCAATTTTGCCATAGACTTGTACAAGCGATCTAATAATTGCATGTTCAAACCACAAGGGGGACAAAATTAAAGTTAAAAAAAATAATAAATAAATAAAAATTCACCCACTCCATTTCTCCATGTAAAAATAACGCCCCTCCCCCACCATCATTGGTATGATCACATCCGAAAGTGTCTGAAGTATTAAAATATAAAAGTATTAATCCCATATGGTAAATACCGTAATGGAAAAAGTCAAAACGTCCAAATCGTCATATTTTCGTTTCAACACTTGTCCCCAAAACAAAACAAAAAAAGGATCAAAAAGTTAAACGCATACCTATCAGTATCAAACTACAGATAGGGCCCTTATACAGCATAGATGGGGGAAAAAGTTATGGGAATTCAACTTTGGCAATGCAAAGAAGAATTTTTCAAACAGTATACAAATTTGGTATTGCTGTACTCATACTGACCCGCAAAATAAAGGTAGAATGTCATTTTTAGCACACAATGAACATCTTAAAAATAAAACCCTTAAAACAATGGTGCAATGGTTTCCAATTCCACCCTCCGTAATGTCACTTTAGTTTCCTAATAAATCATGTTGGAATATTAAATGGTGCCATTACAAAGTACAATGTGTGCAGCAAAAAAACAACAGTTTGTACATTAGTAAATTCGGCCTCCTTACTGAACTTTGCTTTTGGCTTACAAATATTGATTACACATAACTGTGAATTGTATTTACTTTAGTTTCTGTTATATTTTTTGCAAAAACAGTAAAAGCTTTTTTATTTTTTTTATGTTTTTTAATAAAAACCTTATGCGCCATAGTTACGTGCAATTCTGAAGAGATGTCAGTCAGTTCTTACCGGCACACAGCTAGTGATGCCTCCCCCACCATAGAAAAATTCTTCTTTGAAAACAATAATGGAGGTGTGCCTGGAAAACAAACCAAACATTGATAAGCTTCAAAAGAGGAGTGTCAATTCTGTCTTTTCTAGTTTTAAACGCTTCAACTATTTGTAACACTTTTGATTTTCCCTTGCCATATAAACTTTCTGGATGAGTGTAACAGCATGGCGTCAGGCTGCCCCGTCATGATCTGCCTAGTCATCTCACACCGGGAAATGCTCCCCCTGCTGGACTCGGTGTTTACAGCACTTAATGACAACCCTGCTTAGGCCATAAAATAGCTTTGAAGATAGGCGTTTGTTCCTAATGACTTTTCTACCTTTGAATGTAAAATATCTTATGGAGAACCTGTCACCGCTCTATTTTTGGTGCACATTGAAAGGATTTTGTTGCAATAAACTTTGTGATCGAAAGATATTGTAGAGAAGCAGGATGGTCATTTTGACTAATTTCCTACTACCTAGGCTGTTCTGACCTAGCTGTTAGGAGTAGTGGTACATGAGGGCACACCCACACAGTGAACAGGCACCGGACCGCCCAGAGAGACCATCAGTAGAGAGGATCAATTGATCTGCTGACAAACACAAGCAGATCCCACAGTTCGCTGTCCACCATTCACACATAGGTGGCTCATTCAGTACACTGGAAATGGTTCGAGTATGGAGGCCTCGTGGTGGGCATTTCAATCCGGTCTCTGCTGTGGAGCGACACACTGCCCCAACTGCTGGTGTGATGATCTGGGGAGCAATGGTACATGACAATAGTGATACGAGGGACACTAACAGTGATATGTACAGGACATCCTGCAGCCACATGTGTTCCTCTCATGGCAGGGCTTACCACTGGCATTTTTCAGCAGGATAATGCTCGCCTCACACACATCATGGGTTTCCCAGGAATGTCTCCACCAGACTAACACTTCTTTAGCTGCCCAGTCTCCAGATTTATTTTGAATCAAGTATTTATAGGACCAGCTGGGACACCAGCTTGGGTGATCTATGAGTGTGCCAAATCTACAGGCCCATCGGCAACATCTGTGGGCAACTAGGCCACAGTATACCATACAAACCTGTATGCCTCCATGCCCAACCATATATTATCTTGTATCCAGGCTACAAGTGTCACAATGGGGCACTAGTGCCTCCTTTCAGTTGTACAGTTTTCCTCAATAAATGTATACTTTATCTGTAATATCATAATCACTTACATATATCATCGGGTTTATCAGACCACTGCCACTATTAATGGCCTGCCTCATTGCCATGTCAGTGAATAGCTTGTTTAAAGCGTGATTATATATTCCTGCTTTGACTGGGAGGCTTATCTGTCACAATGTATGTCATATATACCATATAAATATTATACCAGGCAGCTTACCCGGGATAAGTAGTCTTTTCTAACAGGCTTAGGCAGAGAGCTGATCTCCTTGAGGAGACCAGTCCTGTATGGAGACTTACTGGAAATACTCCAAGGTATGGAGACTAAGGCGACTATCACACTAGTGTTTTTGCTGGATCCGGCAGGGTTCAGCAAAAACCCTTCCGTTACTGATAATACAACCATCTGCATCTGTATGAACGGATCCGGTTGTATTATCTTTAACATACCCAAGACGGATCAGTCATGAACACCATTGAAATTTAATGGGGGACGGATCCGTTTTCTATTGTCTTGCTCCAGAAAGCGAACCGCAGTTTGCTATGGTTTGCTCTCCGGTATGAGAACGGAACACATTTTGGAGCACTCCGTTCTGTTCAGTTACGTTTTGTCCCCATTGACAATGAATGGGGAAAAATTGGAAGCGTTTTTTTCCCGGTATGGAGACCCTCTGACGGATCTCAATACCGGAAAATGTAAACGCTAGAGTGAACGTAGCCTTAGGCCAGGTTCACATCTGCAGCAAGCCAATTCAGCACAAATGCTGGCTGTCGGCTGAACCAAGTCTGGCCAAAACCCGCCATTTATGCCAGATAGCAGCCGGAATCACCACTGCATGCCATTAAACTTAATAGGGATCTGGCAGTGATCTGTAGAATGCGACAATGCTGGATCCTGCTGGAAACGTTCACTGGAGATGTGAACGTGGCCTTTTTGACAATTAAATAAAAATAGGCAAAGAGGTATTTTCCAAGAAAGAGAACCATCTCGCCAGCGCCACCTATTGGAAGCGGCCAGATATCCATCCATAGACAGTTGTTTCTGGGTACTTGCCCCATCATCAGTACCGAGTAGGATTCTGGCTAGTCCAGTGCAATGTCTTGGAAGTGGGTAAGGCAGGAAGCTGAATCTCCTTGAAGAGACCAGTCCTGTATTGAGATTTACTGGAAGTACTCCAGGGTATGGAGACTTATTGGCAAGTCTCCATACAGGACTGGTTTCTTAAAGGAGATTCAGCTCCCTGCCTAAGCCATTTCCAATTCATCGCACCGAGCCAGCCAGAATCCTACTCAGTACTGATGAAGGGCAAGTACCCTGAAAAAGCTGTCTATAGTTGGACATTCCCTTGTCAGATCCCTGCCTTACTGGAAAGTCGTATCTTGACTCATAGGGCGCCACATCCAGTAGGTGGCGCTGGTGAGAGGGTTCTGTTTCTTAGGAGATACATCTTTGCATAGCCATTTGTAACAACAGTCACACAAGAGTCTACACTTATACATTTAGACATGCCAAGGTGCTGAAAACAAGATGGCCACTTACCAGATACCTTCCAGCTGTTTACCTGTAAGAAGGAAAGAAAGAGATGGTGTCAGTAACAGCCTGTTACTAACAGGACATAACCCGGAGCTCTGACTCCATTACTGAACAGCTTTCTAGGCTTCTCCCACACCTGTCTGCCGGTGACACGCTACAACACTAGGTGGCAGCAACGAGCAAGGATGACAGCTGCAGTCAGTTCCCTCACTAACATATTCCTCAAAATACCCATTCAAGTGACATTTATACAGAAGCTAAGACATAAGACACAACATACCGAGCATAACGGGACTGAGCCGGCGGGCGAGGCCCCGAGAAAGGTCGTACACGTAGAGCTGCACAGGCTGGGGCCCCTGAGGAGATTCCATGGTGACACTACAATTCCTCACAGTCACCACGGCCTTGAAATACCGTCTGACAGGCCGGCAACGCAAGGCGGGACTACTGTCTACTGGACACGCCCACTGCGGTGAGGCCAGCCAATCAACGTGGCCGCCAGGAGAGCCACAACGCGAAACTAGAGGAAACAAAACAGTGTGGGCAGGACACGCCTATTTGCAATGTCACGACCAATGAGAAGGACAATGTGTCAGGAATGAAACGTGCTGATGCATCCTGCCCCGCCCCCTGGCGCTGTCGCTGGGTAATGACGTGCGCCGCCTGAAGTCACTAAAATAAGTTGGCCCAGGAAAAGGGAGCGCGGGCTCGTGTGGTTGGCGTGAAGTGGGTCTTATCCCCCGAGGTACATATTGTGCGGTGGTCCGCACCATGAGGTGAATCTTCTGTCTCTAGCTCCCTGCAGCCGCCCTGTCAACCTGTGGTAGGCAGTCACACATGCAGGGGGCCCTTAGGATATAGGAAAGCACCTGAATCCTATTGGAGACTGTGTAATTGTGGCCTTTCCATCTACTGCACTGTATCCCCCGCTCTCTGAGGGCAGCCTGGGGTAGGCACAGACCTGTTGGGGGAGATTTATCAAAACTGGTGTAAAGTAGAACTGGCTTAGTTGCCCATAGCAACCAATTAGATCCCACTTTTCATTTTCCAAAGGAGCTGTGAAAAAGGTGGAATCTCATTGGTTGCTATGGGCAACTAAGCCAGTTGTACTTTACACCAGTTTTGATAAATCTCCCCGGCTGACTAGAAGTCTGTCACTCAAGAGTTAACATAAAGTCCTTTTGGACTATTTAGAAGTATAAACTAAAGGGGCAGTGCCCGCATTAAATGTTGATATAATTCAATGTTTGTAATATATTTTCTGTTACAATCTGTATAGGAATATGGAAGTCCACCTACTGAGGTGGACGGACATGCTCAGTTCCTCCTTCATGGATCCATGTCACCAGCCCTTATCCCATGACTAATGTAAAAAATGTAAATCAGACATCATATAGTACAGTGATGGCCAACCTGAGGCTCTCCAGCTGTTGCAAAACTACAACTCCCAGCATGCCCATACTGCCAACAGCTATCAGCCTACAGCAGGGCATGGTGGGAGTTGTAGTTTTACAACAGCTGGAGAGCAGCAGGTTGGCCATGCCTGATATAGTACATTACAATCTCTAGCAAAGCTAGAACCAGCCCTGTACCTCACATGGATCCAGCGATCTCCCCGTTCATTGCTGCTGTGGATTGATGTCATAGGAGTAGCATTCAGGACGGGAAGTACCTCTGACACCAAGGGTATTCAGATCAGGACACATGCTTCATTTGACAGCTGTAACACCGCTCCTCTGACATACATGGGTGAGCCGTTATTCCAATCACCGCTGGTATACAATGTAAGTCGCTGTACTTGGTGAACTGTGAGAATAGGCACTTTGTATGGGTTGCTGGCCATGTGTTCCGCAAATTGCAGAACTCACACTGGTCGGCATCTGTGTTTTTGCGGATCTGCAACAACACGGCCGTCTGAGCATTGTCCCTGGAGGACCCCGGGGTCAGGCCACCACCAGGCGCAGCTCCCTGCTGCTCCCATAGAAATGAATGGTAGCGCAGCGCGCATGCGTGGCCACCGCTCCCATTCATTTCTTTGTAGACGACGGAAATAGCCGAGCCAGTGCTATTTTCGGTGGCCCCATAGAAATGAATGGAGGGCGGCTTCGCATGCGCAGTGCTTCCTCCTTTCATTTCACTTCTCCGTTTTCGATATAGGTGCGGGTCCCAGAGGTGGGACTCGCACCTATCAGACAATGGGGGAATATCCTAGCAATATGCCCCCATTGTCTGAGATGGGAATAACCCTTTAACTCAAGTTAAATGCATTAAAAATATTAGGCAACATTCCTGTTTTAATAGCTCCATGCATTCCCCACGTACTAACAATTCTGGAACATCTATTCTTATGGCTCTATGTTGTGCCATTCCTTTATTATTTCTACTAGAAGTTATGAATGAATTGCTAGCAGTCAGCAGTAAGGGTACAGAGGGGAGGTAACCAGTTAGAGGTGTGTACCTGCACAGTCTCACTCTATCCAATCAGTGCTGTCATTGTGAGGCTGTGCAGGTACACACCCCCAACTGGTTACCTCCCCTCTGTACCCTTACTGCAGACTGCTAGCAATTCATTCATAAAGGAATGGCACAGCATAGAGACATAAGAATAGAAGCTCCAGAATTGTTATTACATGGGGAATGCATGAGGCTAATAAAATAGACATGTCAGGAGAGGTGAAGGGTCCTCTTTAATAAATTTACTAATATAGTATAATCTGGAGTCTGACAGGTTAAAATAACTTTGCAGATGTATTGCAGAAATTTTAGCATCTGAAACTCAGTTCCATGCATCGTATTTCATTGATTTTTACAATTGCCATTCACATAAATGGTGCAGTCGCAGAAATGTCTGTAACACATCTGCTGCATGTGAATTGGGTGATAAAAGAGGGATTGGGATGCACTTTTTTAGGATTGGTTCCACACAAGATTTCCAGTCAGTCACTTGTTTTTCCCTGTACGTTATAACATGAGGTTGGTCCTCTGCAGTGTTGGCAGTAAGGATCTGACAACAGAGGGATTTGTCTGTGTTTGTTTGGGCTATTTTCACACTAGCGTTGTGAGATCCTTCTGGAACAGTCTGCCCGGCCTCCCTGGATCCGGCATTGCCAGAAGTCGCTGCACTGCCCTTGTACAGCTGACTTGTACACTGCATACTCTATTTTGCACTTAAAGAGGCTCTGTCACTTGCTTGTAACCTATGTATATTTTTACATAGGTTACTAGGGCCAGTTTAGATAATCTTTCACATACCTGAATTGCAGAGTAGAGCGCAGCCGTTTTTGAGAAATTAAAAGTTAAAAAAATATGCTAATTAGGCTTCGGAGCACAAGGGGGCGGGCTCTATCCTCTGGAGCACTGCATCTTCACTGCCCTCCCGGGTCCGATGCACGCCCCCCTGGCCCTAATCCAACCCCTCCTTATCCTGATTGACAGCGCTAGACCGTTCGGTCTAGCGCTGAAATCCCGCGCCTGCCCCGTAGTACTTAGGCGGCGCATGCGCAATAGCGCTTGCAGTGCTGAACACTGCAAGCGCTTCCATTCCTCTGCGCACGCGCCATCACTTCCCCGAACCCAGAAGTGACGGCACGTGCGGGATTTCAGCGCTAGACTGATCAGGATAAGGAGGGGTTGGATTAGGGCAATGCAATTCAGGTATGTGAAAGATTATCTAAACTGGCCCTAGTAACCTATGTAAAAATATACATAGGTTACAACCAAGTGACAGAGCCTCATTAAAGGGATATTCCCATCTCACAAATGTAGTTTTTATAGTTAGATATAGCCATACCAATATTATTACTAATATAATGTATTTATATAAAATGTACCATTTAGAAGATTTGCCTATTTGTATATCCATTGTCCCACACACATCAGTCAGGCCGTTGCCCCTAGTTACGACCACCGCAGCCATGTAGTAGTGGTGGCCGGCTTGCTCCTTTTCAAACCCGCTCTGAGGTAACTGCTGTATTGTGAACGCACATTGCATGAACATGCGGAGACACATCTTAGGGTTGTAGTATTTTTGTCTGCGCTTCCAAAACACAGAGAAACAGATCCTGTTCCAAGATCAATTCATCTCTATGGAGCAGGATCTGTTTATAAAGCCTGCGTTTTGGACGGATCCTGACCATTGTGTTTTGGACTGGTAGCATCCAAAAATCAGATGTGAAAGTACCGTAAGATGTGTCTCCGCATGCTCATGCAATGTGTGTTCACAATACAGCAGTTACCTCAGAGCAAGCCGGCCACCACTACTACACGGCCGCGGTGGTCGTAACCAGGGGCAACAGCCTGACTGATGTGTGTGGGACAATGGATATACAAATAGGGAAATCTTCTAAACGGTACATTTTATATAAATACATTCTATTAGTAATAATATTGGTATGGCTATATCTAACTATACAAACTACATTTGTGAGATGGGAATACCCTTTAAGTATTTTGAAAGTTTACATTACTTTGTACATTTATATTATTACATACGCATTTGTTGCAGATATCTGAAATAATGGCTGACTGGGGAGCTTACTATGTTAAAGACGAGGGTGATGAGGATGAAGAACAGGAAGATGGAGAAGCAGAACCTGGTGGTAAGGGTCCTTCTTGGGTCATCAGTTTCAGATTGGTGGGGGTCTGACACACCCGGCGTTCCCACCAATCAGCTGTTCCCTACAGCCTTCGGTGCCAGAATTAAAACTTTAAACTCTGAAATTGAGAGTGTAGTAACTGCTGGTGTACTGCAGATGCCACGGACTTGTATGGGAGCTGGGCTGCAGTAACCCCTCACAACCACTACACTGGGACTGGACCTGGGCTTCCATTCAGGGTACAGCTGAGACCTGCCATCCCACCAATCTGATATCAGTGTCCTATAGTTCATCAGTATCATTAACCCGGAAAACCCTTTTAAGTTTTGGGCTTCTTCTATGTGGGGGTTCACTTAATAATGATAGATTGGTTTGTGTTGACATAAAAAAACAAAATAATTTAATTTAATTGAAAAAGAACACTTAAAAACTATTATATTCCTGTTATCATTAAAAAATGTGGCTACCCGCCAAAATATTCAAATCAGGCTGAGTGCAGGAGAGGTTACCACCCGTTTTAAATATTCCACCCTTCTGTCACACTATCACCGCACAGTGTCTCTCCACTTATAACACGGATAACAAGTTAAAACTAGTACAATTTTTTTCAGGCTCCCAAAGCCTGCAGCACTGTTACCGTTCATCCCCAATAACTCCTAATCGCCAGTATCTTAATTCCACAAAAATCCTAGCATACTACTGCGTCTGCTCGACGCGTTTCTATGCCACCATCACTTATATTGGCATGCCCTCAGGAGCAAAGAGAGCAGAACACAAGCTTCCATAGACACTGCTCGCCTATACACTTGGCGTGTAGTTATTCTATGGACATAAGAAGAACGCTGCACGCCTCTGATGATGCGCAGCCTCCAGCACTGTATTGGCCGCAGGGAGCCGCTGCTTTCATAGATGGAGCCTTGCCCACTGGGCAGAGCCAGAACAGTGGGAAGCGAGTAGTTGAGGAGTTGTAAGTCCTCTCTCCCCTCTGCCTCCAGTATGTGGCGATATGCCCCATATGCATAAGTGATGGTAGCATAGAAATGCGTCAAGCAGACATAGTAGCATTCAAGGATTTTCGTGGAATCAAGACAGTGGCGATTAGGAGTTATTGGGGCTAATAGGTAACAGTGCGGTAGGCACTTCACCAGTAGGCACAAAGATTTAGCAATAGCTTCTTTATCCGTGTGGAGAGACACAGTGTGGTGATACAGTGTATCTGTATTCAGAGTAACAATTGTTGAACAATATGTATCTCCAAAATTGGATAACAATATTTATGAGTGACAGAAGGGTGGCTACTTTGTGAATATTTATATCTGCACTCAGTCTGATTTGAATATTTTGGCGAGAGGCCACGTTTTTTAACGATAACAGGAATAAAATAGTTTTTAGGCGTTTTTCAGGCAGTAAATTATTTTGCTTCTTTTATGTGGATAATACTTCCCTGCAGTTCATCCTCCTGTCTGCTGCTCACCGTCATGAAGCTTACATTTCACCTTGTTGCCTGAACACAACATTACATGGGCAGTATCATCTCTCCCTATTGAGAGGACAGTGGAACTCTGCTCCACGCTATATTCATTACCCTAAAATTCCATGGCTTAAATTTATTAATGAGAGTGCAACAAGACTTTGTCGTAAAATTTGGCACATCTGGTTTTACACAATTCCTCTGCGCCTGGCTCCCTATGGGAACGTTGCTTTTTTGGAAAGGGGCATAATATTAGATGCAACCCATCTTTAAAAAAAAACAAAAAACATGCCACCAAGGGCTGTGTAAGAGCCCCAGAGCTAGAAAAGAGAGACAGAATTCCTTCCGTCCCATCTGGACTTATCCACAGAATACATATACATGTCCGATAGGTGAAATATAGTGTAAACTTTATAGATATAAAAATACTTCCCATAGTGACACTCTTTTATATACTTTTTTTTCTTATTGTATTTTTTTCTATTACTTTTTTTCCTTAGTGATAGTAGGTAACATAGTTAATAAGGCTGAAAAAAGACATCTGTCCATCCAGTTCGGCCTGTGTTTATGTGTGTATTCAATCTGTCTCTGTGTAAAACCTTCATTTTTTTTTTTGTCTCCTCTATGCTGGAGCAGAGTTTCGCTACGGAGGCAGGGACAGTCTAGTCTTCCTCGTTGATGCCTCTAAAGCAATGTTTAAGGGCATGACTGATGATGATTTAACGCCGTTTGACATCGCTCTACAGGTAAGTTATTCTAATGGATGTATACCTTGAGATCTCTCGCTTGAACTCTTCCTGTTGCTATTATTTCCACATTTTTCAGGGCATTATATGGATCAAAGTCATGTGGGTGTATAAAATCTGCACATTTCAAAACTGGAGTATGCATTTTATCCCTTTTTTTATATTTGTAGGAAAACACTGCAGGTCATAACCTTAACAAGGACCTGGGTTGCCAACCGTCCAGAAATTTCTGGAGAGTTCGTAAACGCAGATGACTTTTTTCCTGCATCAGTGAAAAAAAAAAATAGAGGTGTCCGTGATTTTATTTGAGGCTGGTGATACCTGACTATGTTATTAAGAACCTGTGCTAGGGATGAGTTTGAGTTTATTCAGTATTACTGGTGCTCCATACATGGATATTCAGAGCATATTTTAATTTCTTCTCTGCAGAATAGTACTTTGGTAGTAGTATGTAGCACTCAGCGTCATAATAGTATGGAACTGATTGCACGGCCTCAGGTGTTGGCTATGCTATGTTGCAGCCTGCTCTGTCGACCAGAATCAGAGTTAGCTCCAATCCAGTCCTTTAAAGGGAACCTGTCGTCACCTTTATGCTGCCCATACGAACAGCAGAATAATATTGAGACAGGGGAGTTGAATTTAGAGGTCTGTCATTTATAAGTTAAAAATAAGTGGTTTCCGAGAACCAACATCACAATCATTGCAGACTAGGCCTGGAAAAGAGTTCCGGCCACCTGAGAAGAGTCATGGTAAGTGATGAACTCCTGCTCTCCCTGCTCACCTGCTGATGACTGACAGTCTTCTACCTAGTTTTCTCCCTTTCTCTCTAGGAGAGAACTGCCAGTTCATCAGCAGATGGGCGGGAGAGCAGGAGATTATGAATAACCATGACTCTTCTCAGGTACATTTGACTCTTTTCAAGGCCTGAGCTGCAATGATTAAGATGCTGGTTCTCAGTAACCACTTACTTTTAGCTGATGAGTGACACACCGCTGAAATCAGCATTTCTGTCACTAATTTATGCTATTCTCAGTGAGGTCTGCATAAAGTTGATGACAGGTTCCCTTTAACCCTATAGATGGTGTGGTCAATGCTGACTGCATTTTTTAAAATAAAACAAGTAAAAAGCAAAGAATTGCCTTTTTTATGTTAAGAAATAATCAAAAAAACCTATACATAATTTGTATATCTGCATACGTAATGACTTTATCCCGTGAACATGGTCAAAATTACTGCTTTTGTTCCTGAAAATGCTCTAAAACTGTATATACCCAAAATAGCCCCGTGAAAACTACAACTCATCCCACAAAAAGCAAGCCCTCACACAGCTCCTTCAGTGAGAAAAAAATACCAAATGTGAAAGACAAGTCATTTATAAAACTTAAATCTGTAGTGTATGGCTATATTAAATGATTTATACCACCTTATACAGTGATGGCTTACCGCTAGGATATGCCATCATCACTTGTTTGACATGTGGGGGATCCGAGGCAATGAAAAGGATGCAATGCAGGTTTAGATCTGCACCCCTTTCATCGGAGCAGGGAACTTCAGCTGGTCCCATATACTGGGAGGGTGTCGCATCCCTAAGGACACGCATGTTTATATAGAAACACATTCACTACCATCTTCATTTAGAAAAAGAGTAGATTTAGGCCCCTTGCACACGACCGTATGCCCTCCGAGACATATGGTCCGTGAGCGGCATCGATTGTGTGGACAGGAGTACACAGCATTTTAGATTACTATGATGCTGTGCACGTCGAGCCGCCTGCGGGGCTATTGTCCCGCACTGATAAAATCATATGAGTGCGGGACAATAGTACTGGGCTCCCGTGCGCACGATCGACGCCGCTCCGGGACACATGGCCCGCTCACGGACCGTATGTCTCAGAGGACATATGGTTGTGTGAAAGGGGCCTTACGATCAGTGAACTATCTTCCTATACTGTTATCAAGAGCAGGTTACTGGGCCATTATTAGCTAGTTTAGCCCAGTGTTTAACATGTAAATAGTAATAATATGTTTTAATCAATCATTTAGTCAGTGAATATTACTAATAATTGCTGTTTTGTGTTATGATTCATTCATTTTTATAATCGTAGTGTATTCGGAGTGTCTACACCAGCAAGATCATCAGCAGTGACCGTGACCTCCTATCTGTGGTGTTCTTCGGTACTAGGGAAAGCAAAAACTCTGATAATTTCAAACACATTTATACTCTTCATGATTTGGATACACCAGGTAAAAGTTTTGTTTGAAGAAGTAATAGGTTTTAACAGAACATCCTTCATTCTTTGCCATCACCGTTGCCTTCTTTCCATTATTCCACTTTTATATTGTAAAATAATATGACTGCTAGTAGCTTGATTCTGACCTGTTTATGATGTATTATTCATTTTATTAAATTACTCTCTAGTTTGATAATTTACAGTGTAAGTGGAGAACAGCATGGTATATGAAAGTGCCCTCCTGTCACCTATCTTTTTAGAGAGGTTCCTCCAGTTCCCAGTCCTTTTCATTTTTGTATCATGGCCACCACGTTCCCAAACTACTCTATGCAGACTGTGCTTTGATAATCTTGGATATTCCCTGTGCTCTTGGATGGAGAGCAGGGGGTTATATCTCACCCTGCCTGCTAGCGCATGGAGTAGTCCGAGAAGCTGGTGGGCAGTTTACAGAAATGAAGAAGGGACTGGGAATTGGAGGAACTGTTCTGGAAAGTGCCTCATGAATATAGATGGTGCCTTAAAGAAGAACTCCCGCAAAAAATTTTATTCTCTGACCTGTTAGAAAGGTGCATGATATAATCTATAGTGATTGTCATTTTCTTATCAGTGACTGTTTCTGTGAGTAAAAACCTCTTGTAGCTGGGTCATGTGACCAACTCCCTGACCTCCAACTGACCCAGGACAGAAAGCCAGTCACTGCTCTATTCATTTCTATGGGAGCCTCACTTTCAGTCTCATAGGAATACATAGAGAATTAGACTTCCTGTCCACACATAAGTCTATGTGTGAGTTGGTGGTTCTAATTGCTGGTCACATGACACAGATAAGAAACTTCAGGATGATATAAGTCAAAAATTCAGACACTGGTAAGAAAATGACATTCACTACAGATTACATCATGTACATTTCTAGCAGGACATGGAATAAAATTTTTGTCGGGAGTTCTTCTTTAAAGGGTTTCTGTCACCAGTTTTGGGCATATAAAACAGGATGACATTTGCAATGTGCAAATGTCACCTGATGCCCAAAGTGTTACTCACTCTCTGATTGCAGTCCCCGTTTTTGTATAAAATTGACTTTAGTAATATGCAAATGAACCATTACTAGGTGCAAGGGGCAGTAACTCTGCACCTAGTATCGCCGTTTCCCCACCTTTAGGTACAGCCTACTTTCTTGTGATGGACAGGGCCAGGCAGCTCGCTCTATCTGCTGCCGGCCCTGTCCGCGCTGCAGATCCCGCGCCTGCGCCGTGCGGCCTTCATTCGGCGCAGGCGCAGTGAGTGCCGCTGGCCGCCGGGCTACCGGCTTCATCACTGCGCATGCGCCGAAAGAAGGCCACGCGGGATCTGCAGCACGGACAGGGCCAGCAGCAGATAGAGCGAGCTGCCCGGCCCTGTCCATCACATGAAAGGAGGCGTACCTAAAGGTGGGGAAACGGCGATACTAGGCGCAGGGTTACTGCCCCTTGCACCTAGTAATGGTTCATTTGCATATTACTAAAGTCGATTTTATACAAAACGGGGACTGCAATCAGAGAGTGAGTAACACTTTGGGCATCGGGTGACATTTGCACATTGTTAATGTCATCCTGTTTTATATGCCCAAAACTGGTGACAGAAACCCTTTAACTCCTTCAAGACACAGCCAGTTTTCACCTTAAGGACCAAGCTACATTTTTCAAATCTGACATGTTTCACTTTATGTGGTAATAACTCTGGAACGCTTTTACTTATCTAAGTGATTATGAGATTGTTTTCTCGTGACATATTGTACTTCATGTTAGTGGTAAATTTGAGTCAATATGTTTCACCTTTCTTTATAAAAAAAATTCCAAAATTTACAGAAAATTGACAGAAACCCTTGACAGTGCATTTTAACCACTTAATAATGTAACTAATTTTAGCTTTAAAGAGGTTGTCCAAGATTTTGATAATGATGGCCCATTCTCAGGATAGTCAGTAAAGAGGTTGTGTCACAAAGAATATTCCACATTTTGCAAACCAGCACTGAATACTTCTGTAATTGCATGTAATTAAAGATTTAATATAGCCATGAGCTATTCAATAAAATATCTGTACAGTGCCTTCTGCTGTTCTTTTCCTTATTTCTTGTCCTCCTCACTTAGCCGGTCGAGCGTGCTCAGTTTAAATCTTTGGCTGCCACCAGCCATATGTTCTGTTAGAAGCTGTGGTAGTTACAGGGAGAAAGGACACACCCCCTGAGCTGCCAGGCTAATTAGAGCAATTAGAGGAGTAAATGTGGAGATCTCTGGGCCCATGTGCGATACAGGGCTGGTTCTATATGATGTCTCATTTTTTACATCAATTATGGCATAACCCTTTTAATATCTGATTGATGGAGATCCAACACCTGACATCTCTTCCTAGGCCAGTGATATCACATTCATCAGTCACATGGCTTAGGCGCAGCTCAGTCCTACTTAAGTGACTGTGTCTGAGCTGCAGTACCAAGTACAGCCGCTATCCAATGGACAGCACCGTGCTTGGTGATATTAGTGTATATGGGGAGCAAGTTTTAATGTAATTTATTTGACACCATGATTCAGACTCTAGTAAACATCTGGGTTGTTGCATTAATAAGTGGCCTAATTGGGCATAGTGGGATGACGAGGAAGCGCTCCTCTTTGTGTTTCTTTTCTGAAAAAAATAAAAATAAATATTGAATATTTTTCTTTCTGATTGATGGGGGGTAAGATATGCCTCCAATGTGTGATGGGTGTAGGTCCCACTTCACCTATACTGAGAACGGATCCCACAAAGTCCCGAAGAGTGCACTGCACGTGCGTGGCCAACCACAATTCCTATGAGAGCTCCGAAAATAGCGAACACTGGCTCGTCTATTTCCATCAGCCCCATAGAAGTGAATTGAGCGGTGGCTGCCCCTCCCATTCATTTTAGTGGGACTTCCAAAAATAGCTGAGCATGTCCTTGGCTAGTTTCGGCACTCCCATAGGAATGAATGGAGACCAGCCACGCATGCACAGTGCGCTCTCTGGCACTTTGAGAGCCGTGAGGTGGGACCCGCATGAGATATTGGGAGCATACCCTAGTGATATGCCCCCAATGTCTGAGATGGGAATAACCCTTTAAAGATAACCTGTGAGGCAGCATGTTATAGAGCTGAAAAAGTTCCGCAGGTATATATATATCGTTTTGCGGGAATAAATTTAGTAAACATTTTTCTGAGTTCATTTGTACACAGAGGCTGTCTATTCAGTAATTGAATACCTACATACACAGAGAATGCTATTAATCACTGATGACTGTCTTGAGCTCAGAAAGAGCAGAGATTTACGTGTATAAAAATACAAACAAACAAACTGAATATCAGTCTATAAAGCCCCTTCTGTTCTATAACACGACGGGTTCTCTTTAAACATCATGATTTTCGAGTAATATATTGTTCTGTTGTGGCTTAGCGGCCAGTGGGGAAATGTAGCATTTCGGGGGGTCAACCGAATGTATGGCCTTCAAGTAACATACAGATGAGCTGGGTCAACCCTTAGCATGGGAACTGCTGTCTTGATGTCCATATGTGTTGTTTCTTTGCTTGTAAGATTACAGACCTTGTCTGCCGTTGTGTGTATAGGTGCCAAGCGGGTTTTGGACTTGGATAAATACAGAGAAGAGAAAGGAAGATCGTACTTCTCTGAAACCATTGGGCATTCATCGGCCTTCTCTTTGGGCGATGCCCTCTGGCACTGTGGAAATCTCTTCAGCAACGTTAAGATGAAGCTGAGTCACAAGCGTATAATGTTGTTCACTAATGAAGATAGCCCACATTCCAGCGAGTCTGCCAAAATCACACAGGCAGTAACCAAGGCAAGGACTTACGTGAAGTGGGTAAGGAAGCTAGAACTTTTATTTTTCATGGTTTTATACTTTGGATAAACATTTCTTTTATGCCGACATCCTGCATATGAGGAGTAAGATAGCCGCTTTAAGATGCCATTATTTTACTGATAACATTTAGTGCTAGATACAGGTAGATGTTTCCAGTACATCTGATCAGTTAGTTTATTCAGGATTGATTCTCAGATTCTTTAAGTGTAATTGATAACACCCAGCTTTTTCAGCTGGAATAATATGGCTTCATAGAAGAAATGTGTGTTTTGTTCCTAGTATACAGGATGGCATTTTGTTCTGACAGCATCGGATCCTGGGCTTTGCACAAAACACATATTCCCTTAGACATTGAATGTAAGCTGCAATAACTCTATTTGTGAAATGCACAGGTTTATCTGGTTGAAATCCATGGAGGCGGCAAGCTTGTTACCTCAGCTTAACATATGTTTTGGGTGTATTTTCAGGAATTTTTTTGGATCTCATGCATCTTGAAAAAGAAGATGGTTTTGACGTCTCTCTATTTTATCGTGATATTGTGAATACTGATGATGACGAAGACCTTGGTGTGCAATTTAAAGCTTCCAGAAAGCTAGATGATCTCATGAGAAAAGTGCGGGCCAAGGAGAACAAAAAGAGATCTTTGTGCAGGTAGAGGACCACATCCTTCATGAGGATTTGCTCATTGGTCTTCTTTTCAAAAATGTACTCTGAAGCAGTCAGCCATAAATGGGTTTTGATGACCTGTCCTCAGGTTAGGTTATTTCTTGTACGATAGGTGCGTGGTGTGGCACTCCCACTGATCACCTGTTCTTTGCAGGCTTCAGCGCCAGAACTCGCACTTTGTACAGAGCCGGAAGCACAGCTCTTTTTAAAGTGTAGTGGCAATGCCGGGTTACTACAGCTCAGCTCCCATTCGAGTGAATGGGAGTTCAGCTACAATAACCTGTCATGACCACTACACTTAGAACGTGATGTGAACTCTGGCTTATCATCCAAAAAACAAGGCCCTATACAGATACAAAGTTAAAAAAAAAAATCTTGTCTTCAAGTACGAAATTGGCCTGCATCTCAAAGTGTTAAAGAGGCTTTCCGACACTTTAACTGATGACCTATCCTCCAGGACCCCTGCCAATCAGCTTTTTGGGAAGCCACAGACGCTCCTGTAAGCACAGCGGCCTTCTCGCAGCTTACCCTAGGCCCGTGATGTCACATTCATCAGTCACGTAACCTAGGTGAAGCTCAGTCACTTTCAAATGAACAGAGCTGAGCTACGATACCATGCACAGCCACTATACATTGTACAACGCTGTGCATGTTAAGCTGCCAGAAGGCCGTGGCCAGGGGTGGATTAAGTGCATCATAGGCCTGGGGCTGTCTACTCGGGCCCTCTCCCTCCATTTTTCCCTGACATCCCTCCCCTTCTATGTGCCGACCAATATCTTTTTTCTGTATGAAGAGGCTACGGTGCTCCATGTGACATCACATTCATCAGTCACGTGACCTAAGTGCACCTCAGTCCCATCCAAGTGAATAGGGTCGAGCAGCAATACTAATCACAGCTGCAGTTAAATGAACAATGCTGTGCTTGGTAAATTAGCAAGGAGGATTTGGCGCTCACTGGAGCACCAAGATCTCCTCAAACAGCTGTGGCAGGGGTGCTGGGAGTAGGACCTCGCCAATCTGATATTGATGACCTATCTGGAGGATAGGCAATCAACATATAATTCCTGGAAAAGCTTATATTATCTGTAGTTTCACATAGGACTGCAGTTAACATCAACTACATTATCAGTGCTCTGATTTTATGGCGGCCCAGTCTAAGCACTGCACAGGTCTCCCATGTAGAGGAGGGGGCACGGCTGTAACATAACAGCAGGAGTGCCAATCCGGGCTGTTTAACCCCTTACATGCTGCAGGCAATAGCGCATGCGACATGTAAGCGCTTCTTCCAACAGCACCCTACAAATGAGAGAAATGAGTGAAGGCTGAGACCTGCCTGGTGAATGTCAGCATAGCACTGACAGTAAAAATACATTGCACTACAGGAATAGTGCAAAGTATTTTAGAAGTGATCAAAAGATCACCTACTTTATAGTCCCCTTGTGGGACTATTACATTGTTATAAAAAAGACACCTTTTTCTCATTTAAAAAATTCTTTTCAATAGAAAAAATTGCAAAAATAAAATCTCCACATATTTGGTATTGCGGCATTCATAATGATCCACACTATGCAGTTATCCCGTAGTTTATCCCGTGAACCCTGTAAAAAAATTGCCAGAATTGCTGCTTTTTGCTTATTCGCCACAAAAAAATAAATAAAAAACAATCAAAAAGTGTTATGTACCCCAAAATGATACCAATGAAATGCAAAAACATTTTGTTCTTAAAAAAAAGGGTTTTTATTGTGCAAAAATAGTATAACATAAAAAAACTATATGCATTTGGTATCACTGTAATTGTACTGACCCAGAGAATAAAATTGTTGTGTTATTTATGTCAAAATAATGAACGCAGCAAAATATATAATGAAAAATCTCAGTGCAAGTATTGCTGTTTTTTCCCATCCCCCTCCCAGAAACAGTTAATAAAAGTTAATCAGAAAGTTATGTGTACTCCAAGATAGCAACATTAAAAACTGCAGCTTGTCCCAAAAGCCCTCATGCAGCTACATAGATGGAAATATTAAAAAAGTTATAGTTCTTGAAAGGTGACAATGAAAACAATCTCCTGGTCATTAAGCCTGTGACGGATCTCACAAACGAATCCTTACAACGCAAGTGTGAAAGTAGCCTTACTCGATGAACGAGTGTTTCGCACATTCGTCAGGATAATTGGCGGTGCATTTACACCGCAAGATTATCGCTAACAATCGTTACTATGAACGTCATGATTACTGCCTCCATTTAACGTATACACCATGACATATGCATTAGATAGATAGAATGGCCTCAGGATACAATATTTTCAACATACAATGGAATTTCCTGAGCCATTGTAAATTGAAACTAGGCTTAAAGGGGTATTCCGGTAACGTACCTTAATTTTTGATAAACTGCATTAAGGCTGCAAACTGTGACCCCACCAGAACCCGTACCTATACATATAACCAGAGCTTCAGTTTACCTTGTAATCCATTTGTCTATGTCCTGTGTGAGCCTGCAACACACTGAGAGTATCATGGCTCCTGATCTTCCCTCACAAAACTACAATTCCCACAATGCCTAGCTTTCCTGCTGGGAGTTTCTACTTGTTCATGAGTGATTACTGACTGGCTGCCTGATATTCCAGTCCAGACACGCCCCCTCTACTCAGTAAGCTGCAGCACACTGACATTTAGCTAGAGAATAGATAACAACACACTGAGCATGCTCGACCTGATAAAGGCTCAGAACTACAGGTCGGTGCCATGGTAACTTATGAGGAACACAGTGGGTAGCAGGGGAAGAAAAGTACTTTCTCGCTCGTATCATTGGGGGACACAGGACCGTGGGTATAGCTGCTGCCACTAGGAGGCGACACTAAGCTGAAAAGTGTTAGCTCCTCCTGCCAGCTATACCCCCTCTAGCCAGGAGAGAGCATATCAGTTTTTAGCTTAGTGTCATAGGAGGCAGACGTCCCTGCAACGCAGGGCTGTTCGCCATTCCTTTTCGCGTATTTTATTTTATTATTTTATTCAATTTTTTTCCTACAGGGGACCAGGGTCGCCCAGCCTCCCTGTTCCCCGGGGACACCTGACCAGGGTCGGACCCCCTCCCTGCTCAGCTCCCCCACGAAGAAAAGAGGACCAGGCGAGCAATGCTCCCCTGCTTCCCACCAGCATGGGGGTCACCTGAATTTACAAGTCCCTCTCTTCCAGACTCCTGCCACTACTGTGCCAGCGTCTGAAGAGGTGACCCTGCTGGGCTTCTCATGGAGGGTGAACGCTGGGTAAGTGACTTCTTCTTCTGCAGTGGGTGAGTATCCCCCCCCCCCCCCCCCCCGCGTGTTCACCAAGGTTCTGGCTCCCCTCCTGGCACTCCTCAGGTCCAGGGGTATCATCCTGATCCCGTATCTGGACGATATTCTGGTCAAGGCGCCCACCTTCGATCAGAACGGGGAAAGCCTCAACATCACAGTGGAAACTCTGTCTCGTTTCGGCTGGTTAGTCAATTTCAAAAAGTCATCTCTCCTTCCCAGCAGGCAGATAACCTTTCTGGGGATGACTCACGACTCGCATTCAGCGTCGGTCAGGCTTCCCCCTCAAAAGAGGAGATCTCTCCAAGGCTCTGTCCGTCTCCTCCACCGTCGTCCTCGGTCCACGATCCGTTTTTGTATGCAGGTACTGGGAACTCTGGTTGCCTCCTTCGAGGCAGTCCCGTTCGCGCAGTTTCACACTCGACAACTTCAACAGGCGATTCTGTCGGCCTGGGACAGGTCACCAGACTCCCTCAACCGCCCAATCTCACTTCCCCCCAGAGTACGGTCGTCCCTGATGTGGTGGCTGACGGCTCCGGCCTTGACTTCCGGCCGATCCTTTCTGCCGATCTCGTGGACGGTCGTTACCACCGACGCCAGTCTTCTGGGTTGGGGGGGTGGTCTCTGTCGGAATCCAAACTGTCCATCAATGTTTTGGAACTGCGGGCCATTTATCTGTCCCTGCTTCATTGGACCTCCAGGCTGAAGGGATCTCCGATCAGGATCCAATCCGACAATGCCACGGCCGTGGCATATGTCAACCACCGAGGAGGGACCCGCAGCCACGCGGCTATGTTGGAGGTGACCAAGATCTTTCTGTGGGCGGAGCGTCACGTCCCCTCCATTTCTGCAGTACACATCCCGGGTGTGGAGAACTGGACGGCGGATTATCTCAGTCGGCAGGCGGTGGATCCAGGGGAGTGGTCCCTGCATCCAGAGATCTTCGACGCCATTTGTATCCGCTGGGGCCGCCCAGATGTGGACTTGATGGCTTCCCGGTTCAACCACAAACTCCCGGTCTTTCTGTCTCGGACTCGGGACCCACAGGCCTACGCAGTGGATACGCTGGTGGCCCCTTGGGCGACCTTCTCGTTCCTGTATGTCTTTCCCCCCATTCCTCTTCTGCCCCGGATTCTTCGAAGAATCAAGCAGGAGGGCATACCGACAATTCTCATTGCCCCGGATTGGCCCCGACGAGCGTGGTATTCAGACCTCATGCTTCTTCTAGGAGACGCTCCATGGCCCCTGCCCCTCAGAGACGACCTCCTCTCCCAGGGGCCCGTCTTCCACCAGCATTTACGATCGCTGAGTTTAACGGCATGGCTATTGAAACCTACATTCTAAAGAGACGTGGATTCTCAGAGGCGGTCATTCGGACGATGATTAAGGCTCGGAAGCCTACGTCCTCTAGGATTTACTATAGAACTTGGAAATCCTTCCTCTGTTTCTGTAGAGATGGTTCCCTGCCCCCCCTTCGTTTTTCCCTTCCTACGGTCCTCTCTTTTTTGCAGAGAGGCTTGGACTCTGGGATAGGCTAGCGTGTATGGGTCCAATCAAGACCTTTCTCCAGGGCGTAGCTCACACCATCCCTCCCTATCGTCCTCCCTTACCATCTTGGGACCTGAACCTGGTTCTCGGTTCCCTTCAATCCGCTCCCTTCGAACCACTCGATAGGGTTTCCCTGCGTTTCCTCTCGTGGAAAGTAGTCTTCCTGGTAGCGATTACCTCTATCAGGCGAGTCTCGGAGCTGGCGGCTCTGTCTTGCAGGGAACCTTTTCTTGTCATGCACCAGGACAAGGCTGTTCTCCGTCCGGTACCCTCCTTCCTACCGAAGGTAGTTTCAGCCTTCCACGTCAACGAGGACATCGTTCTTCCGTCCTTTTGCCCCTCGCCAGTTCACCCCAAGGAACGTGCTCTTCACAAGCCTAGACGTGGTCCGGGCTCTTCGGATCTATTTATCCGCCTCAGACTCCTTTCGCCGCACGGACTCCCTGTTTGTTCTTCCTGAGGGTCCCCGCAAGGGCTTGGCGGCTTTTCAAGGTGACGATTGCCCGGTGGATTTCGTCTCGCCATTGCTGAGGCTTATCGCTCCCGTGGCAGGACGCCTCCTGCTCGGATCACGGCCCACTCGACCAGGGCGGTGGGCGCTTCTTGGGCTCGTTTCCATCAGGCCTCGGCCTTACAACTCTGTAAGGCGGCGGACCTGGTCATCTTTGCATACGTTCACAAAGTTTTACCAGGTGAACACATTTGCATCTGCGGATGCTGCTCTGGGTCGCAAGGTCTTGCGCGCAGCGGTACCTTAGGGCCTCGCGTCCGAGTTCTGTTTTGTGGTTTTTTTCTTCCCACCCCGTGGACTGCTTATAGGACGTCCCACGGTCCTGTGTCCCCCAATGATACGAGCGAGAAAACGAGATTTTTGTGGACTCACCTGTAAAATCTCTTTCTCGCTGAGTTCATTGGGGGACACAGCTCCCACCCATGGATTGACTTCTTACCGCGAGGGATAGTATTCTGGAGCGGGCGGGGCTGTGGGCCCCTGGCTCGGTCCTGGTTGGTTGGTTTCTCCTTTTATTCCAGTTTTCCTTCCTTGTGTTTTCCTACTCCTACTGCTTGGACACAAACTGATATGCTCTCTCCTGGCTAGAGGGGGTATAGCCAGCAGGACGAGCTAACACTTTTCAGCTTAGTGTCGCCTCCTAGTGGCAGCAGCTATACCCACGGTCCTGTGTCCCCCAATGAACTCAGCGAGAAAGAGATTTTACAGGTGAGTCCACAAAAATCTCGTTTTATAACTACTGAACGGTAAATATGTGAAATAGACATTATATAAGGTAATGATTGATGATGAATTAGTCCAAAGTTATATTTATGGTAACCGGAATACCCCTTTAACATAAATGCCTCAGACTCAGATCAAACCAGTTAACATGGCCACTTCTCTGGTAAAACACCTGTATTGGTTATTAGTTCCTCTTTACAGTACAGTGCGGTATCTAGTGTCTGTACCAGTATGGGCTCTTCCTTTAGAAGCTTCATGTTATTTTCTGGTGCACTGTGTGCTATAGAGGACCCTGAAGAAGTCCCTGTCCTCATCACAGAAAGTGATTTACAGTTTCCAAGATCTATTCCTGACTGTTACATGTAAGGACTTTCTTTCAACTTACAATGGTCTTCTAGGAACCAATTAAAGGCACCACTGTGTGTGTAGATATATATATATATATATATATATATATATATATATATATATATATATATATATATTTTTTTTTTTTTTTTTTTACTGGTTACTGTTGTGTGAAATTGTGATGTCTACTAAGCTATTTCATACTGTTTTGGTATACTGGCGATCATGGATTCTAACACTTGCTTATTATATTTTTGTTTGCTCATTGCAGAATCCCTCTGAAGCTTTGTGACGACCTCCATCTTACAGTGGGAGTGTATAACTTAATCCAGAAAGCTAACAAACCACCTCCTGTAAAGTTGTACCGTGAGAGCAACGAGCCTGTAAAAACAAAGACAAGAACTTTCAACAGGGACACAGGAAGTCTCCTACTTCCCAGTGACACAAAGAAAGCTCAGGTATCTTGGATCACTTGATAAAATTCCACAATCCAAGCAGAATCTATATTTTCATGAGGCACATATTACACTAACTGCCATACAAAGTGCTAGTACATGTTTGCGGCTGAGGCTTGGTAACCGTAGCTGCATTACCTTTAGTTTCCAGGCTGCCCAAGTACTTTCATGTAACCCTAACAGAAAATTATCAGAAGTAGTTCTAATGTCGTGTCATGGGGTCATTTTGATTGGAAAATGTTAAAGGGAGTCTGTCACCTCCAGAAATCTTTTTCAAAATATAGCATACTGCCATGTAAGGTAAGTACAACCATACCTTCCTTCTGAAAATCCCACCCTGTTATACTGAGAAATGCTTTTTTTATTTCTATATTATGCAGATAAGGTTTTGGTGCACCGTGGATGGGCCCCTCCCTTCAGTGCACCATCGCTCAGCCAGTAACACTGGCCAGTGTCTTCCCTTCTTGTGTGATTTACTTTCCCTGTGATTTCAGAGTGATAGCAATGACACAGGGTAAGCCAGGTGCACTGAACTGAGCGCCCTGCCCACTGTAAAAAGAGTATTTCTCAGGATTAGAAGACCAGATTTTCACAAAAAATGTATGGTTAAGGGCTTATGCAAATGTTTTTCTATTTTCTTTTTGTGTCCGTTCTGTTTTTTTTTGCGGAACATATGCGGAACCATTCATTTCAATGGGTCCACCAAAAAAAGGAAGTTACTCCGTGTGCATTCCGTTGCCATATGTCCGTGTGTGGGTTCTGCAAAAAAATAGAACATGTCCTATTATTGTCCATATTACAGACAAGGATAGGACTGTTCTATTAGGGGCCATCTGTTCCGTCCTGCAAAATATGGAATGCATACGGATGTGATCAGTATTTTTTGCTGATCCGTTTTTTTCAGACTTCAAAATACATATGGTCGTGTGCATGAGCCCTTAGTATCAGGGCTCTGACCCTATATGGCGGTTTGCTGACTTTTAAACTGATTTTAAAGGCGATACTCTCTTTAAATTAAAAAAAACCCTGCTGGCATCAGGTCTGCTCTGCTTTTGCGACATGCGCAGTACGGATCCTGTATACTTTCTTTGGATCCTGATGCAGGTGGAAAGTGCAGATTGCTGTGAGAAGCACCACTGCGTGAAGCTCTAGGTACCCATGCTTTGCATGAAGGTTTAGGTTCTCTTTAAAGATAATTACATGTATTTGCATTGGGGGCTGACCTGTGTGTCTGATGCTTACATTACCATCAGTGCACTCATTAATCTCTCGTTTGTCAGACTTACGGTAACCGTCAGATTGTCCTGGAGAAGGAGGAGACTGAACAAGTGAAGAAGTTTGATGATCCTAGCCTTGTGCTGATTGGGTTTAAACCAATCAGTTTGCTGAAGAAGCACCATTTCATCCGGCCCTCACAGTTTGTTTATCCAGAGGAGTCTCTTGTTAGTGGTAAGTCCAGAACTCTAATTTCTTACTTATCACATGGCAGCATTGCTTACTGCCATTACCCAAGCTTTGTAACACATCTGTGTACAAACTGGTGTGATACCTGTGACCTCCATTGTAGCCCTGCAGCAGTCAGCAGTCATTCTGACAGGTTGCCTATATGAAAACAGATGTTGCCATGTAACGTTATCCACTATCTCTATATCAAGGCTGTATCTGTTTCCTGCACTAAAAGACAACACATAAAGGTGCAAGGTGAAGTTTCTTCTAGGCTACTTTCAGATCTGCTTTTTGCCGTCCGGTTTCCAGACCTGGCACAGGCTCTCAAAACGGCAGCACAACACTTCAGTTTTGTCCCAGTTCATTGTCAATGGGTACAAAACTGAACAAACTGGAACGGAGGACACCAGAATGCATTCCGTTCCGGTTTGTTACGTTCCCATGCCAGACACAAAACTGCTGCAAGCAGTGTTTTTGTATGAAGCATGTGAAACTGAAGAAGCCACATCTGGCACCAAAAACCATATTAGTCAAGGGTGCCGGATACGTTTTTTTCGGACGCATAAAAAAACCCGTTCCGGAGCCCATTGACTTGCAATGGTTTTAGTTCCGGATCCAGTTTCTTCATTTTCGATATAATACAACTGGATCTGTTCAGAACAAATGCAGCCGGTTGTATTATAATAACGGAAGAGTTTTGCTGTGACTTTGAGATCCCATGCCAGATCTCAAAACTGGACAGCAAAAGCGCAGATGTGAAAGTAGCCTTACTTAGTTTATCTTGATACGGCAGTGATGTGATTTTAGGCAGCCATTGGAATACCCCATTAAAGACCTGGTAACCTTATGTCAACTTGTGTAGAGGAACCATCAGAAACATTAAAATGTAAAGCTGGCCGTACGCTTAAAGGGGTTGTCTCACTTCAGCAATTAACATTTATGTAGAAGATGTTAATACAAGGCACTTACTAATATATTGTTATTATCCATATTGCTCCCTTTGCTGGCTGGATTCATTTTTCCATCACATTATACCCTGCTCGTTTCCATGGTTTTGACCACCCTGCAAACCGGCAGCGATGGCCGTGCTTGCAGTGTATAGGAAAAAGCACCAGCCTATGTGCGCTCTCTGTGATGGAAGAATGAATCTAGCAAAGGAAGCAATATGAATAATAACGATACATTAGTAAGTGCCTTGTATTAAAGGGGTATTCTCATCTTGGACAATGGGGGCATATCGCTAGGATATGCCCCCATTGTCCTATAGGTGCGGGTCCTGCCGCTGGGACCCGCACCTATATCGAGAACGGGGCCCCCGAAGTGAAGAAGTGCGCACCGCGCAAGCGCGGCCCGCTCTCCATTCACTTCTATGGGGCCGCCGCAAATAGCCGAGCGCTGGATCGGCTATCTCCGTCGGCTCCATAGAAATGAATGGGAGCGGTGGCCGTGCATGCGCAGTGCGCTCCCATTCATTTCTATGGAGCCGACGGAGATAGCCGAGCCAGCGCTCGGCTATTTGCGGCGGCCCCATAGAAGTGAATAGAGAGCGGGCCGCGCTTGCACGGTGCGCACTTCTTCACTTCGGGGGCCCCATTCTCGATATAGGTGCGGGACTCGCACCTATAGGACAATGGGGACATATCCTAGCGATATGCCACCATTGTCCAAGATGAGAATAACCCTTTAACTTTCTCTACATGATAAATGTTATTTGCTGAAGTGAGACAACCCCTTTAAGATAGCTGTAGTATGAAGGGCCTTTCATTGATTACTCTTACGCCTCACTTTGCCATATCCATGCTTGTTCAGCTCCTTTTTTTTTCCATGTATTTATTTCAATTGAAGTGTACCTTTAAAACTGATTAACCGCAGATGACCTGTATAGACTGCGCTCAGGCTATAGTTGTATACTAGCTTGTACATGAAATAAAATGTCTTTCTCTTTAGGTAGCAGCACACTTTTTCAGGCTCTGCTCATCAAGTGCCTGGAACGACAAGTGATGGCCATTTGTAGGTATACCCCCCGCAGAAATACACCGCCTCGTTTTGTTGCGTTGGTCCCACAGGAGGAAAAACTGGATAATGAAAATGTGCAGATTAAACCTCCAGGTGAGTGCAGTGCAAAAATTCACCTTTTGAAATGGCATATTCTAATAGTATTTTTTTCTTTATGTTAAAGTGGTATTCCCATCTTAGACAATGGGGGCATATCGCTAGGATATGCCCCCATTGTCTTATAGGTGCGGGTCCCAGCACCTATATTGAGAACGGAGCGGGGGAGCTCTGAGCCTGGAGGACCCCGGGTTCCCCGGGGTCCGACCACCGCCAGGCACTGCCCCCCCGCTGCGCTAATAGAAACGAATGTGAGCGCGCCGCGCATGTGCAGTCATCGCTCCCATTCATTTCTATGCTGCCACCGAAAATAGCCGAGCGCTGGCTCGGCTATTTCCGTTGGCTCAATAGAAATGAAGGGGAGCCGGGCCACGCATGCGCGGCCTGCTGACATTCGTTTCTATTAGCGCAGCGAGGGGGCTGCGCCTGACGGTGGTACAAGATGGGATAACCCCTTTAAGCCATTTGTGCCCTGTTGCAGACAAAGCAGTTGACTAAAGCTGGCCACACACAAGATAATTATTGGCTGCATTGTGGCCGCTTAGTCCTCTGTTGGATTGCTGGATATATATTTCTCCCCCACACATGTAGAGTAATTAATCTGCCCTACACACTGTATCAGACATAGCCCCACAGTCTTTATGTGCTCCAGGAATCCACTTTATTCTCTTGTGTAGACAAAGTACTGGTGCTATTCGCAGGATGCTGTATATGACTTGGGTATGCCATTACTGTATGCACCTGTCAGCCTCACCATCTACTTCTATAGGTAGTATAATTGTGCCCTGGGCACATTCTGGGTCTCTGGCTGTGTCAGTCTTGCATCCCCTATTCCAGAGTGTCTTTGGCTGTCTAACTGACCACTTTCATCCAAGCAGGCAGCCCACAACTCACAGACCCTTGGCTACAGCTGTGTCACAAGGTGCCCAGTCTGGTTCTTCTTACCTCCCGAGTCTGCTTTCATTATCTTCACTCAGTAAGGTTCTGAGGTGTTTCCCGTTTTTTTTAGGGTGAGGTCTTACTATTGCTGAGAGGCTCCTTATATTATCTGGATTCAGGTGCTGTTCTGTAGGATGGCCTTATGTCGCATTCCGGTAGTTTCTCTTCCTTAGGTTGCCCAGACATTGCTCCCTACCAACCGAGATTTCTCTTCAGTTGGAAGTGCCCACATGAATTTTGTCTTCACTTCTATCCCTGGGGTCTGAGGCATGACAAGCAATCCCTGATACCTTCAGTGCCAAGGGTTTGCTCTTGCCTCAGAATTAACGGTGATGTCCAGTTCGACGTCTTTGGGAGTTACAAGGGGGGGGGGCCTATACAATCTCTGGGTACACCAGGCTTTTAGTCACCACTTAGGCTCAAGCCTTTCATCCTCCAACTCTGGTTTTGTAGGATTCTCCATGCCATGAATCCTCCTGTTCTACCCTTCACATTATCTTGATGTGTATTCCTTACAGGATCTTCCCTAAGTCCTCCCAGAAAGGTTGCTCCTCAAATTTTCTGCCCTGTTGGGTTCTATTACCACTATTGTCTAATTTTTAGATCTTTTGTAAGTGCCCTATGTCTGGATGTCCAGTTCTATCCAGGCTGACAAGCTCATCCTCAGCTCCCCAGCATCCTCCATGACTCCATTTGCATGCAGCCTGTCAATAGTGACAAATTTGCAAACTGTTTCTTTAGGGTTCTGGTCCCATTCAGAGCCCCATCACCCCTGAATCTCTAGTAGTCTTGGTCTTCTGTGAGTTTGGTTCAACCTTATGTTCATCTCCCTCTGTTATATCTTTCTCTTCTGCCCTGAGATTTCCAGGCGGTGTTGGCACTGTGCCAGTTGTGGCAAATGCCGATGCGCATCCTTTTCTTAAGTAGTGTTTAGTGTTTTTACTGACACTGTTCTCTGTCCTGCTGTAGGTTTTCTAGTCCACGGGACCTTGTTTTTCCTTGTCCTAACATTAAAATGGTTGTCAGTATCTGATTGGTGGGGGTCCGAGACCAGATACCCCCACCTTTCAGCTGCTTTATATTTCACTGGTGCTGTGAGCGATGCGGCCTTCTGTCAGCTTACCAAGCACATCACTGTACGTTGTATAGCGGTGTGGTTGGTATCACAGCTCAGCCCCATTCACTTCTATTGCCTGAGCTGCTCCTAGGCCACGTGACAGATGAACTGGCCAAGGCTAAGCTGCAAGAAGACCGCGGCACTCACAGGAGCATTAATGCCTTCTCCAACAGCTGATTGGCAGGGGTGCCGGGTCTCAGACCCACACCGATCAAATACTGATGACCTATCCTTAGGATAGGCAAATAGATACGAGGACAGCATCCTTCTTAGAAGGATGCTGTCCTCGTATCTATTTGCCTGAGACTACTATTGGGGCCTTTGGACTGGACTCCCATCAAAGGACGCACATCCTGGAAGCTACTAGCCACTTTTGAAGGTGCTGTACCAATTTTTCTTTATTTATCCTTAGGATAGGTCAGAATTTAGATCTTGGAAAACCCCTTTAAGGGCAATTCCATTCTCCTGTTCTTTTCTACTCTGTTTTTTTATTTCAGTATGGGTTGGAGCTGGGCTTTTAACTTAATTTTCCTGCTGACAGGAGGACCTTTTCTCCAAGGACTTGTTTATCTGGCTCCCCTTGTGGTTATCCACAATGCTGTACTCTCTGCCTGCCTGGTTTTACTCTTCCCACCTCCTGGGACTGCTCTAGGATGTCCCACAATGCAGTGTCACCCACTGATATTAAAGAGAAAACTGGATTTTGTTACTTACTGTAAAATCCCTTGTTGAACTCATTGGGGAACGCAGATCCTGCTCTCTGCCCTTTCCTGTTCCGGGATGTTGTTCCAGGTTAAGGATAGGTTGGTTCTTGTTGCATACGTTTTATTTCCTGTCTCCTCCTGATTAGCTAGTGCCTGTGGAGAGGTTATAGCCTTCCTGGGTGGAGTCAACGCTTTCTTTATTCTTAGTGGTAGGGCCTATACCCCTGGTACTATGTCGCCCAATGAATAAAACGAGAAAGGGATTTATTCTCTCAGTACAATTCAGATAATGACATATTTATATGTTCTACTTCTTGCACAACAGAAAACAATTCAAAATTAATTATTCCGGTATACATCTTTTTCCCTTGAATTTTCATCTAGCAAGTCGTTCCTTTTAGAGACACGCCTGCTCACTGTAATATTTGTTTCCAGATCTGAAGGAATGTTATTGCTGATGATAAATAACAGGACAGTAACTTTAGTATTCCTGATTGTCTTTTGAATTTAGGTTTCAATCTAATCTTCATCCCATTTGCTGATGATATTCGTAAAATTGACTACCCAGAGATTGTTCCAGCTAATGAGGAACAGGTGGATAAGATGAAAGAAATTGTCCATAAGCTGAGATTTAAATACAGGTATGACTTGGATGAATTATAGTGTAAGAATATTATTACATTTTTAAACTGTAACTGCCATTTATTTTTTTTTAGAAGCAGTGATAATGACCATTTTTGTAATATACTTTAGTTACTGAAATTCTACATTTATTTCTATTAGAAAAATAGCTCTGAAGTGGCCCAGAAGATAGAAAGCTTAAAATGGGCCACTTCAGAGCTATTTTTGTAATAGAAATGTACAATTTCAGTGAATAAAGTATGTTACAAAAATATTAATGTCAACAAATTAATTTTTCAAAAATGTCCCATTAAATAGATATCCTGTCCTCTCCACCCAGGATTCCCTTCCTTGTATATCCACAGTGGTCCATGGTTATGGCCTCTGCTGCGCTCCAGAAGTGGTGGCTGTACTGGCGCAGTTCTATCTAGTCGTTTCACACCTCACTGCCATAAATAACTCCATAAAAAGCAGACCCTACGTTGTTTTAATACCTTCCCTACCAAGTGAGATCAAAATGATACGGTAGTGCGTGGTTCATAGTGTGAAATACCTGTAACTGCACTACCACTGCTGACTCATGTACGTGGACAGAAGCAAGCAGTGTACATACTAGGGGGTATGTCTGAAAACCCCAAATGCTGCATGTATTACTGTATGATAGATCCTGGTAGATATTCATGCCCCTCATGTGACATTAGCATGGTCCTGTCCACAAAGCAAACACAGCAGTGGAACCAAAAGTGAAGCTGTTGTGGAAGATAGTGATGGAGATAGGAGACAGGACCTTTAACAGATTATCAGACTATTATCAGGAGCAAACCTTTGTATGAACAGTTGTTCCTGATGATCTGCCCTTTTAAATGTGCCACTAGTCACCTTATGAACGAGCAAAAGCTCAGAAAGAGTAAGCACCTTTGGTGCGACACATTAAATGATCATTGATCAGGAGCTCATTGTCCTGAGTAAACAGCGGATCTGTATGGGGATGAATAATTGCCGTGCCAATGTTCGCCTATAGGAAATTATGGAAAGTCAGAAAGGAAGGTAAAGGTTCGTAAATTGACTGAATGTGACTAAAATAATTTAACCCCCAAAACACTTGTAGAAAACATGAATTTTGTTGCAAGCAAAAGCCAAAGGGGGGGGGGGGGGGTTATTATTCCCTCACACAATTTTTGTGGAGTAAAAAAACTTGCAAACACTGAGGGGGGAAATTATCATTAGGAAAATATTTGAAGTCAGTTTTGCTTCAGTCTGTGTTGGAGTACTTTCTGCCACATTTATCAAACGTCACAGGTTGTTTGATAAATGTGTCTTGTCCTTAAACCTAATACTTCTGTCTAGAGAAGCTACTCCACTTTTCCTACTCCACCCTCCTCCTGGAGTGAGATTGCGACTATTTTGCGACTTTTTTAAAAAAGTCGCAATGATAAATCTGGAGTGAAACTCATTAACATGGCTAACCACACCCACTTTTCCACCCATATTACAAACTGGAGTGAGTGGTGTACACATGCAAAAAGTCGCAAAAAAATGCGCAAAAAAGTCGCAAAAGCCCTATCGTGCGACATTTTGAAGACAGAATTCTGGAGTGAAGGTGTGATAAATCAGGGCCTGAGACGTTTTAAACAGCACTTGTGACAGATTTTGTTGCAAGTGATGTTTCTATGCCCTTGACACTTTTCCAAAAAAAAGGAAGAAATCTATGGCAGCTCTCAGCTTTTGTACATTTCATTCTGGTGTACAGACTGCGTGTGCCTCGTCATAAATTGGACGCATCTTCCAGCAGCAGAGCGGATATCATAGACCTAAAGGTGTTTTATTGGTATTTATGTTCCTTTTGTCATCAGAACTGGAAATGTGCTCCATAATTAACCAGAACTGTTCTCTCTAGGAGTGAGTCATTTGAGAACCCTGTACTACAACAGCACTTTCGTAACTTGGAAGCCCTTGCTCTTGATTTGCTGGAGCCTGAACCAATTGAAGATCTCACATGTAAGATTTCTTGAGCTCCCTCCTCCTGGCAGAATTGTCAGAGTTGCAGTATGGATTTGGCAGCACAAATCTGTGGCATCTTGTGGTAGAATACATGTACCCTACACGGAAACATGAGAGCGCTGGGGATTTCATACTGCAGCACGCCCATTATGTTGTATGAACCTGTGGATTTCACCCTTCACAATGCATGGAGTCAAATCCACACCGAAGTTCACATTTCAGCAAAATCTGCAGCAAAGTTTATCTGCTGGGTCTGGACCCGACCTAAGGATTTCTGATCGACCTGTACATTGGCTGCTTTGCACCATTCTACCTACAAATGTGACTTTGTGTGCTGCATTATTTGTTTTGCTGATTACTCAAAACCATCACCAGCGCTTGCTTTCTAGAAACTATATTTATATAAATATCTTTGATTTTATTAGGGGCATTTATCAAGACATTTACATCACCATAGTAGCGTAGATAAGTAGCAAATTATGGCGCACGGCATATGTGCACCATAATTTGTGACTTTTTAAGCTTCTCAGCACTTTTCCGAATTATTTATAAAAGGGGCGGTGCTTATTGGAAGGGGCTTCTCCCTGCATTTACTATAACTCTTCTCAGAAAGTAGCAGAGGTTACAGCTGAAGTGTATGCCAGCCTGTACCTGACATAGACTTCAGCATCTGGTGCACAGCAGGGCAGAGACGCGCCTAATGGCATCAACTTCTTAATAAATTAGGTGCATCTCGCGCCATTGCAGGAAGATAAAGACTGGTGGATGGGTACGTAAGTCTTGATAAATGTTCCTTATTGTGTTTTTTTTAGCAAAACAAACGTTCTTATGTGTGAGGGTTACTTCTTTATATAACTTATACTGGGATGCTCTTAAATTTCAGCTTTTGGAGGGGTCCTGAGTGGGGACCTCTTTCATGCTGGTAAATCTTCATTCAGAGCTGTGATCTTGTCCAGCTTACTTAGTAAACATTTAGTAGCTTCCTTTATATACTAACTGGTCTGTTATGTGACTTGACATACACAGCTGAGCATCAGTGAATGTGAACTGGACAAGCCCTCGCTGAGTCTTTAGACTTGTTCAGAAGAACACCAATTTTACATGGTCTGTTCTCAGGCTAGGCTAGGGCCACGTGGCGACACTGGTGTCACGGCCAGGATCGCTGAGTAGCGGTGATCCCATAGAAATGAATCGCAAGAAATCCAGCCATGTTGGATCACCGCTACTCAGCAATCCTGGCCGTGACAGCCGTCACCATGTAGTCCTAGCCTTAATCACACCAAGAGTGGCCTCTGTGTTGCATATTGTACATGGAAGCTTGAACGTTCCCGTGATGAAATCTTGGTAACTGTGGGAAGCAGGGTCATGCCCTTTGTGTTTTGTGCACCTTTATATGATTCTTTTTTAAGATGACTTCAAATGACCAGTAGTGAATTGGCGGTTGTATGTAACAAGGTGACATCGATGACACCTTTACTTGTTTTTTCCATTCTAGTACCAAAAACAGATATGATAGACAATCGATTGGGCTCTCTGACTGAAGAATTTAAAGAACTAGTTTATCCTCCTGGGTATAACCCAGAAAGCAAAGCCGTGAAACGGAAGCAAGGTAAGATAATCCACACACATGGTTTAATGGTTGATTGATATTGCATTTCGGGTTAACATAGCAAATGATCAGATAGCACTTAACTGCATGAAAGAACGTTAAAGGTAAAGGTAAGCAAATAATCCTGTTCCACCTCCAAACACCAAGTGCCGCACTAATCCACCCCACATGTGGACGACTGGAAACCAGGATCGCTGCATAAATGTCACAGTACTAGACACAGTCCTAATCCTATAGGAATATTTCTGTGCCTGTGTACGCCCATATGAGTGCTGGAGGCTCTGCTAGCCGCACACTCGGTAGTGGCTAGTGTTACCTACCACCAGTGATGCATGTTTGCAATCCCTCTGTCTCCTGATGACGTGCCCTCACACAGGCACAGAAACGCGTAGAGCACAGTAGGCGGGAGTATTCCTATAGTGATATGGACTGTGTTTGGAGCTGTGACATTTATGCAGAGATCCTGATTTCCATTCTTCCACATTAAGTGTTCACCAATTCCCCTGCCGTGGGGTGGATTAGTGTGCAGCTTGGAGGTGGAACAGGGTTATTCACACTATCCCGATGGGTTTACCTCCATTATAAGTCTCTGCTTGAGAGCCTGTTTCACATTAGTACAGGGCATGTAGCCCATGTGTTTTAAATCTTGTTTGATATAATATTCTTTATTTTACTTTTAACACTGTTTCTAGCAGTTAATTGATTGCTATTAATATTAATTTTATGGACAGAATGGACAAATGGACAGAAATCAATGTAAGGACTATTCCAACCATGGCAAGTGATTGTATATAGATAGGATATGGCGTTACTTACTCAGGGCTCGTGCACACAACCGTTGGATGTTTAGCGGTCCGCAAATTGCGGATCCACAAAACACGGATGCATTCCACATTTCATGGAACGGTCGGCCCATAATGTGGACAATAATAGGACATGTTCTGTTTTTTTTTGCAGAACAGACATACGGATCAGAATGCACACAGAGTTAGTTCCGTTTATTTTGTGGCCCCCATTGAAGTGAATGGTCCTGCATACAGGCCACAGAAACCACATTAAATTACTCGGTTAATTAAATATATGATCTTTTGACATCAATTAAATATGTAATATTTTGATGTCAGTGTCCTGGGGATATTAGATGATCTGGTTTTCACATAATCTGTTGTTCCCCATCTCTGGGTGTGTATTCCTGAATTTAATCTGGCCAGCTTCAGCAAAAATTTCTCTGTGGAAGTTTACCAGTGCAGAAGAAATATAATCTATAATCTAAAAGCGGACCAGCCAGACCTCCACTGAAACATTGAACATGTTGTTCTAGAGGGTTGGTTCTCACAAAGAAATGGTCTGTGTGTATAGTAGGGTTGCCTCGGGTATCGATAATTCGATACTGAATCGATACTTTTAAACCAGTATCGATTCAGTATCGATAATTCGATACTGAATCGATACTTTTAAACCAGTATCGATTCAGTACCGGAATTTTTGCGATACTAAAATAAAAATTCTCTTACCTGTCCTGCGCCGCGGCTCCGCTCCGGCGCTCCTCTTCTTCTCCAGGCCCGCGCTGCACTGTCCTGACCACGTACAGCGTCAGGACGTAGTGCGCACACTCTGACCTGACGCTGCACGAAGTCAGGTGACAGTGCAGCGCTGGGAAGAGAAGAAGAGGAGCGCCGGACCCGGAGCGGAGCCGCAGCGCAAGACAGGTAAGAGATTTTTTTATTTTATTTTGATGGGGGCACAGTGGGCTGATCTGAGGTCTTATGGGGCACAGTGGGCTGATGTTAGGTCTAATGGGGGCACAGTGGCCTGATGTTAGGTCTGATGGGGGCACAGTGGGCTGATCTGAGGTCTTATGGGGGCACAGTGGGCTGATCTGAGGTCTTATGGGGCACAGTGGGCTGATCTGAGGTTGATGGGGGCACAGTGGGCTGATGTTAGGTCTGATGGGGGCACAGTGGGCTGATCTGAGGTCTGATGGGGGCACAGTGGGCTGATCTGAGGTCTTATGGGGCACAGTGGGCTAATCTGAGGTTGATGGGGCACAATGGGCTGATGTTAGGTCTGATGGGGGCACAGTGGGCTGATGTTAGATCTGATGGGGGCACAGTGGGCTGATGTTAGGTCTGATGGGGGCATAGTGGGCTGGTCTGATGGGGGCAGTCGGCTGATCTGAAGTCTTATGGGGCACAGTGGGCTAATCTGAGGTTGATGGGGGCACAGTGGGCTGATGTTAGGTCTGATGGGGGCACAGTGGGCTGATCTGAAGTCTTATGGGGCACAGTGGGCACAGAGTCAGGACGTAGTGCGCGCACTCTGACCTGACGCTGCACGCAGTCAGGTGACAGTGCAGCGCCAGGAAAAGAAGAAGAGGAGCACCGGACCCGGAGCGGAGCCGCGGCGCAGGACAGGTAAGAGATTTTTTATTTTATTTTGATGGGGGCACAGTGGGCTGATCTGAGGTCTTATGGGGCACAGTGGGCTGATGTTAGGTCTAATGGGGGCACAGTGGCCTGATGTTAGGTCTGATGGGGGCACAGTGGGCTGATCTGAGGTCTTATGGGGGCACAGTGGGCTGATCTGAGGTCTTATGGGGCACAGTGGGCTGATCTGAGGTTGATGGGGGCACAGTGGGCTGATGTTAGGTCTGATGGGGGCACAGTGGGCTGATCTGAGGTCTGATGGGGGCACAGTGGGCTGATCTGAGGTCTTATGGGGCACAGTGGGCTAATCTGAGGTTGATGGGGCACAATGGGCTGATGTTAGGTCTGATGGGGGCACAGTGGGCTGATGTTAGATCTGATGGGGGCACAGTGGGCTGATGTTAGGTCTGATGGGGGCATAGTGGGCTGGTCTGATGGGGGCAGTCGGCTGATCTGAAGTCTTATGGGGCACAGTGGGCTAATCTGAGGTTGATGGGGGCACAGTGGGCTGATGTTAGGTCTGATGGGGGCACAGTGGGCTGATCTGAAGTCTTATGGGGCACAGTGGGCACAGAGTCAGGACGTAGTGCGCGCACTCTGACCTGACGCTGCACGCAGTCAGGTGACAGTGCAGCGCCAGGAAAAGAAGAAGAGGAGCACCGGACCCGGAGCGGAGCCGCGGCGCAGGACAGGTAAGAGATTTTTTTATTTTATTTTGATGGGGGCACAGTGGGCTGATCTGAGGTCTGATGGGGGCACAGTGGGCTGATGTTAGGTCTGATGGGGGCACAGTGGCCTGATCTGAGGTCTTATGGGGCACAGTGGGCTGATCTGAGGTCTTATGGGGCACAGTGGGCTGATCTGAGGTTGATGGGGGCACAGTGGGCTGATGTTAGGTCTGATGGGGGCATAGCGGGCTGGTCTGAGGTCTGATGGGGGCACAGTGGGCTGATCTGAGGTCTTATGGGGCACAGTGGGCTAATCTGAGGTTGATGGGGCACAGTGGGCTGATGTTAGGTCTGATGGGGGCACAGTGGGCTGATGTTAGGTCTGATGGGGGCACAGTGGGCTGATGTTAGGTCTGATGGGGGCACAGTGGACTGATCTGAGGTCTGATGGGGGCACAGTGGGCTGATCTGAGGTTGATGGGGGCACGGTGGGCTGATCTGAGGTCTGATGGGGGCATGGTGGGCTAATCTGAGGTCTGATGGGGGCACGGTGGGCTGATCTGAGGTCTGAAGGGGGCACGGTGGGCTGATTTTTTGTGTTTTATTTTTTTCAGCGTGGTATCGAATGGTATCGAGTATCGAATACTTTTTCTTGGTATCGAAATCGAATCAAAATTTTGGTATCGTGACAATTCTAGTGTATAGTATATGACAAAACATAAGATCTTTCACTGGAAATTTGGTTGAAATAAAAAGCTGGTGTTTTGGAGAGATCACATGTGATATTGTATAAGGGATGTTATGTTAAAAGGGAATTAATAATGATGACTAGGGATGAGAGAACTTCTGTTTTCAAGTTCGGCGTACAAGGTTCGGGTTATCAAAGAATTCCGTTATGGAGTCCGCTACCACGGACCAGAAGTTATGCTCTGTGGTAGCAAAATCCGGAATCTCTTTATTAAAATTTCTAAATCCATTAATAAAAAACATTACAAAAATTATTAGGGCATTAGGGACATTTTTCCAAAAAGTTGATTAAAAGCTTAGTTACTCTTTAAGGATAAGACAAATTTATCAAGTAACATGAGACATTTGATAAATGTGGCATAAAGAACTCCAACACAGACTCAAGCAAAACTGAATTCAGATTTTTCTCTCGTGTTTTAACTATGGTGTGTAGGAGTGTTTTGTTTTTCTTACAACTCACTACAGTATAAAAATTCTTTTAGATGGGCCAAAGCAGCGCCATAACAAGTGATTAACCCTTTTATGACCGGACCTATAAATGGCCTGAATGTCCAGGCAACTTTTTGTGATTTGGGCACATGGTGGTTTAGTGACCCTAATTTTTTTTAATTTGTTTGAAAACCAAAATAATTTTTGCATTTTTTTTTTACTTGACACTTAGGACTTTTTATTAGAATGTTTTTTTTTTAAAGATTTTGTATATTTTTTTAGGTTTAATTTGGATGAAAACCGCTAATTCTTATTTTCAAAAAGTCATTATTTTTAATTATAGATTTTTATTTTTTAAATATTAAAACTGACACACAAATTAATTATTGCAATGGGTTCCCAATTTGATGACGATCGTTTTGATATATAACATGTATAGATTTTATTGAACGGGGCGACTATGGTGACTGTTTCTGTTTGCGACTGTGTTTTTAATTATTTTTTTTTACACTTTTTATTTGTATTTTTATTAAAAAATTTTTACTTATATATTAATTTACTTTTTGACACATAATATGTCCCCCAGGAGGTCATTAAAAGACCTCTGGAGGACATTAACTTTTTTTTTTTAACTCTTTTTTTTTTTTTTCACTGTTTCCACTGTAACTGGGGCATCCACAGGAGCCCCAGTTACAGGGGAAAACAGCCCCATGTGGGGGCATTAGACACAGGCAGAGCTGACCCTGCAGCACTGCTCTGGCCCCAAGACACCCGGCGGTCACGTGACCACTGGGACTAACACAGGAAGCGGCTCTGCCGCTTCCTTCCTCCTCCAGCATGCCTTCAGGTAAGGCCCTTGTTCAGGCACAGGAGAAAGCAGAAGCGGTAATAAACCTCTCCTGTCTTCTCCTCAGGGTCCCCGCTCTGTCTGTGAGCCGGGACCTGACCTACTCCTGCTAGATTGCAGGAGCTTTAATCCCAGCGCTGAGATTAAAGCGCTGCCTGCACGTGTATATACAGTGGGGAAAAAAAGTATTGAGCCACCAATTGTGCAAGTTCTCCCAATTAAAAAGATGAGAGAGGCCTGTAATTGTCATCATAGGTAGACCTCAACTATGAGAGACAAAATGAGAAAACAAATCCAGAAAATCACATTGTCTGATTTTTAAAGAATTTATTTGCAAATTATGGTGGAAAATAAGTATTTGGTCAATAACAAAACTTCATCTATATACTTTGTTATATATCCTTTGTTGGCAATGACAGAGGTCAAACGTTTTCTGTAAGTCTTCCCAAGGTTGGCACACACTGTTGCTGGTATGTTGGCCTATTCCTCCATGCAGATCTCCTCTAGAGCAGTGATGTTTTGGGGCTGTCGCTGGGCAACACGGACTTTCAACTCCCTCCAAAGGTTTTCTATGGAGTTGAGATCTGGAGACTGGCTAGGCCATTTCAGGACCTTGAAATGCTTCTTACGAAGCCACTCCTTCGTTGCCCTGGCGGTGTGCTTGGGATCATTGTCATGCTGAAAGACCCAGCCACGTTTCATCTTCAATGCCCTTGCTGATGGAAGGAGGTTTGCACTCAAAATCTCACGATACATGGCTGCATTCATTTGGCTGCATTCATTCTTTCATGTACACGGATCAGTCGTCCTGGTCGCTTTGCAGAGAAACAGCCCCAAAGCATGATGTTGCCAGCCCCATGCTTCACAGTAAGGTATGATGTTCTTTGGATGCAACTCCTCATTCACTCTCCTCCAAACACGACGAGTTGTGTTTCTACCAAACAGTTCTACTTTGGTTTCATCTGACCATATGACATTCTCCCAATACTCTTCTGAAACATCCAAATGCTCTCTAGAAAACTTCAGACGGGCCTGGATATGTACTGGCTTAAGTAGGGGGACACGTCTGGCACTGCAGGATCTGAGTCCCTTGCCAGCGTTGTGTGTTACTGACGGTAGCCTTTGTTACGTTGGTCCCAGCTTTCTGCAGGTCATTCACTAGGTCCCCCCATGTGGTTCTGGGATTTTTGCTCACAGTTCTTTTGATCATTTTAACCCCACGGGGTGAGATCTTGCGTGGAGCCTGATCGAGGGAGATTATCTGTGGTCTTGTATGTCTTCCATTTTCTAATTATTGCTCCCACAGTTGATTCCTTCACACCAAGTTGCTTGCCTATTGCAGATTCCGTCTTCCCAGCCTGGTGCAGGTCTACAATTTTGTTTCTGGTGTCCTTCAACAGCTCTTTGGTCTTCACCATAGTGGAGTTTGGAGTGTGACTGTTTGAACTTGTTATCAGTATAAAAGACACCTGTCCACAACTTCAAACAGGTGCCATTTAAAAGACAACATCTGATTAAAGAAAAGTGGACTGGACAAAATCATGAATTTTAAATAGATGTTGTTCAAGGTCTAAGGTCTGCTCACCTACTGACTGATTCTGGGTGGTTATATCTTTTTGTTTGAAGCCTGAAATGTGGCAAAAGGTTGAAAAGTTCCAGGGGGCCGAATACTTTTGCAAGGCACTGTAGTTCTTTTGCAGTGAATGATATCCTCAGATATATACAGTGCCTTGTGAAAGTATTCGGCCCCCTGGAACTTTTCAACCTTTTGCCACATTTCAGGCTTCAAACAAAAAGATATAACATTTTAAATTTTTCGCGAAGAATCAACAACAAGTGAGTCACAATTGTGAAGTGGAACAAAATTTATTGGTTTATTTAAACTTTTTTTGTAATAATAAAACTGAAAAGTTGGGCGTGCAAAATTATTCGGCCCATTTCCTTTCAGTTCAGAAAACTTACTCCAGAAGTTCATTGAGGATCTCTGAATGATCCAATGTTGTCCTAAATGACTGATGAAGATAAATAGAATCCATCTGTGTGTAATCAAGGATAAAATAATAATAATCAACCCACTGCAAAGTAAATGGCGGAACAAAAGACGTATGTATATATATAGTAATAACAATGACCCCCACGCCACCTGCAGCAAAATGGCTCAAATAAACATAACAGTACACACTCCCAAAAGAGCAAATCAGAAACAGTGTCTATAAAAAGGCTGCAAATTAACATCCTAGAAACCGCATTCGATTAATGCACTTAGATCAAATTGTTAGATCAAATCAAATCAGAAACAGTGTCTATAAAAAGACAAATGGAGCCACTAATGTACTATAAAAATATGACAATCTTTATTACATCTTCACATATATAAAAGTTTAAAAGTCAATGTTGTACAGGGAGGGTAACAGTGCAGACAAGAACCCCATCCCTGGCCCATACATGTAAATATAATAGTACAGTAATACAAAAATGAACAACAGTCACATATAATAATAATATACAGTAAAAATACCGCCAAGGTCCCACTCATGTAATGAGGGGTATAGTGCCACAGTGGAAACCAGTATGCGGTCAGGTATATGTGATAAATAACCACGCCAATAACAAAATACCGTAGTGGCTAAGCAAAAAATATATATATAATCACACATAGCTGAATACCACAGGTATATCACTGATAAGCAAAGTCCCCAGTCATGATAGATGACTGCTATCCCAACTCATATAGCCATATGTTCACACATGAAATAAAACAATTTTTGACGTGTAATACAATTAACGTAATCTATATTATAGAATGTATATTTAAAAAACAGTATATAGGACGTACTAAAAGAACTTTGAAGAAAAGAATCTCAGAACATATGACGAGTATTAGAAGTGGGTATGAGAAACACTCTGTCAAGACACTTCAGAGAACACTACAATAGAGATCCTAGTCAATTGTCATTTGCTGCAATTGATAAAATAGAACCGCATTGGAGAGGTGGTAATCATGTGGCTCGGATGTCGAGACAGGAATCAAGGAGAATATTTGATTTTGACACCTTAATGCCAGGGGGTTTGAATGCTGACTTCAAACTGTTTTTTATGACCTATCTATCCCTGGGTCAGATGAAGATATGCTTCATTTAGGCATCTATTCTATATAAAACACATCAATTCCTAAAAAAACGCACAACTAACGCAAGAAAACCGCATCTGTATGAAAGGGGTAACCTCCTGTATGTATGGTATAAAATGGACAATAGAACCTATTAGAGAGTAGAAATGGATCAATTCAGCCATGAGAAGATAAGACAAAATGGATAAATCCAATGCAGATAATCCAGTGAGGGTTTTGGGGGTGGTCAAAAGTAAGGTGGTATAAATAGTGGGTGTAGCACCACAAATAAAGATGGCCACTGAGGAAGAGGTCAGCAACCTCGAAACACGTATGGGCATATGGACTTATCTATTGATTGATAAAGCTACCACCGAACACCCACCGATTTTTGCACAAGCCAACGATTGAGGACGATCTTGCGGATGATTACAGGTCTATTACAGCACCGCTATAATCATCATTGATGGGAGCTGAGAGCGGCACGAGTCACGTGTACACGTGTTGATCACGTTAGACGCCGAAAGACGACACAGAAGCCGTAAAGCTAAGGCATTCTTAGGCGGTGCATACAAAGAACTCCCTTGCTATACAGACTGGAAAGATTCAACCCAGTTGTGAGTATATTGCTGGTTGATTTATACACCACGTGGGACGCCATGGCTGGTGAAACTTCCAGTGAAGCAACAAACTGTTAAGTAAGGGATAATCCCTGTTCTCGCTCAAGTTATATCTACGATATATACAGATATTACTAACATATACATAGAAAGGGTCCATATATATACACAATAACTCCCATTGACCCACAATCAATTTATAAACCCAAAATCAGAGACTGGGAGAATCTTATACTCAATGAGTCTTTATTAATATCTCAAAAAATGACACATATTTAGTAAGATTAAAAATGAATAAATAGTGATGGAGGACAATCCTAGGTACATGATTGTACAGGGACGAAGAAGGGCAACATGAGCCAATAGATATTTGTAGTTTACATGCAAAGTCAAACAATAAATTCCACAGAGTTAATAATAACAGACAAACAGGATTATTTATCGATTGCCAGTCCCACCTAAACTACTGGGAATATATGTATTCTTATGTTAACATGTACTACAGACCTTTAACAAAGTCCACATAATAAGCAGTATGAAATCATAAGGTAAGTATTTGCCAATAAAGTGCTAGTGCCACATTCGACAAATTGCAGAAAATGAAAGACTTCATAGTATCCAATATCATAAACCCATATTACTGACCGCTAAGTCCCGCGCCCCGACGCGCGTTTCGCATCAAGCTTCTTCAGGGGGTAAATGACCATTCATTACTTGCCCTTATATATACACAAAAATTATTATACAATCCCATACAGCTGATGTACCTGCTTGTTGGATGTGGGGCCGATATATACAGATATACATATCTGAGGATATCATTCACTGCAAAAGAACTATATTAGTCCTCCTCATAATAACGGAGGACCAACATTACCAACAAAAAGCGATTTACATCTGGATATGGTGCAATATGTGATATATTTTATTCCAGTTGATACATTTTATTCCAATTGATATATACTTTATTACAATTGTTGTATCTATAAGTGAGGGTATACTTTGATAAATTGCGTATTACAAATGGATGGTTACATGTGATCTTGATAGAAGGGAGAATATGAAGCAGCTGCAACCTTCCTCAGATCACATGAGCCATACCAGTGAAAGTACAATATCATTGGAGGTATATTTCTGAAGTATTTGCAGTTTTATTTTGCCATTTTTTAACAAAAGGTTTTATATTAATAAATTGTGTTATTTTTATATAAATATGGTGTTATCTTTCCACATGCCCTAGATAAGAGTGCCTATTATTTTATTTTTCTTCTTGGTGATAGAGTGGGTCTGTCGTTCAAATAGAGCACCACCCAGAATCAGTCAGTAGGTGAGCAGACCTTAGACCTTGTACAACATCTATTTAAAATTCGCCATTTCTGGTGCCAGATGATTTTGTCCAGTCCACTTTTCTTTAATCAGATGTTGTCTTTTAAAGCTTTGAGTTTAAAACCATTGCAACAAAAGACCCCATTCAAAACAACTGATCTCTGAGCAAGCAGCATAGACTAAAAAAAGCTAAACCTCCGGCCTGCGAGGTCTTGTGGCTCTGACATTATGTATGACAGGAGTTTTTGAGAAAATGCACGTCGGGCTCTGCTTGCCCAGAAGTTTGGACCCAACTCCTGTGGTGCATACAATGCATGTGTTGTATTTACTTACGTTTACATCATTATTTTTATGGTGGCTAACAGTTTTTCTGGTAAAGCCCATACCCAGGTCATAGATACTTTTTAAACTGTTTATTTTTGTAGGTGATGGTAATGGCCAAGCTGGAAAGAAGGCCAAGACAGAAACCGCCATTTCTGAAGAAGAGCTTAGAGCCTACGTGAAGAATGGAACACTGGGAAAACTGACTGTGCCGGTGTTGAAGGAGTCATGTCGTAATTATGGGTTGAAGGGTGGGAAAAAGCAGGAACTTGTGGATGCACTTGTAGATTACTTTAATAAAAACTGAACCTTTGTTCCTTTTGATGGAAAATGTCTAATTTTTCTTATGAAATTGTTGTTTATGTTCTTGGTTTCCAAATTGACCACAGAAGGAGCTCCATTTTACATTCTCGTTCTAGAGTTAACACAGTGCCCCAGAAGCACTGCTGCAATTAGCAGCACAGGCCCGACTGTTACTGACAGTCGAGCCCCTGCTGTATCCGCTAGCATTGGTGAAAACACTGTAAAAAAAATAATATAAAATTGGTATCTCAGTAATCGTGCTGACAAGCAGAATAAAGATTTTTTTCCCACACCGTGTTCACTGCAATAAGAAAACCATAAAAAGCCGTGACAAAATCACTGTCTTTTGTTTATCCTGCTTCCCAAAATCTAAATAAAAATTAATCAACTAGAACCAATGATGATGATAACTCATCCCCAAAAATAAAAGCCTTCGCACAGAAAACTAAAAAAGGTACGGTGCCCAGAAAATGCCAGTACTAGTACCCTAGAGGTTGTTTAAAGGGGTTATCCAAGGCTATAAACTGCCACCCCCATAGACTGGGCCCCTCACTTTGAATACCCTTACCTGGCTCCGTGTGCCCTTCCTGGTCCCCGCACCGCCGCTGCAGCTTGTCCCCGTGCACGGATGAAAACATCCGGTGTCGGGAGGGAGCAGCCAATGGCAGATGGGGACGAGTATCCCTAGCATCGCGGGTGACGCTCGGGAGGCTCGTCCCTGCCTGATGTTTTCATCCACACACGGGGAGAAGCAGCTGCGGTGGTGCGGAGAGCCAGGTAAGTATATTCAATGTGAGGGGAGCAGTTTATAGCCTTAGATAACCCCTTTAATAGCAACATGGCGCCAGTAAAAAAAATCCATCAAAATCTGCACTGCACAATCCAAATGGCATTCTTTCCCTTGTGAACATCCACATTTATGGCATTTCAGTACCCAGTAGAACCTGTCTAACATTTTAAAGGGCACGGTGTGTCTCACATGGTACACACTGGGCACAGCACACCGGACACTGAAATGTGATATCTGTGGAAGACTTGCAATTTTCATGGTCCACTGTGCATTAATTTATGCAAACTATATGTGGAGTAAAAATAAGTACATTGAGAGATATGGTTTTCAAAATGTAGTAATTTCTCGGGGTTATCATTTATTATTTCACCCCAGAGCAGACAGTTGTGAGCACAAGATGTGTAAATCACCACAATGCACCTCAAATGCCACCAGTTAGAAGATTAGGGCCACGTGTAGGGTGTTTATAAAACCAGGAAGCGTGGCACAATAAGGGCATGCATTTCACACTGGGCACAACTTATTAGGCACTGAAATGGCATATCTGTGTGAAAATTACAATTTTCACCGTCTGCTGTGAATTCATTTTTGCAGGCCATCTGTGGGGTCAAAATGTCCACTACAGCCCTTGGTACATACTGTTAGAGGTGTGGTTTCTTTTTTTATTTCACCTCAGAGCCTCTGGCGTTATCATCCAATGCGGTACCAATCACTAATCAGGGTCGGAAATGCACACAGCGCTCTCTCTTCTGAGTTCTCACATGTGGCACATACAGCAGTTTATGACCACATATGGGGTGTTGCCGCATTCAAGAAATGGGTAACAAATTGTGGGGTTCGTTTTCTCCGGTAACCCCTTAAAAATGAAAAATGTAGGGCCAAAGCAACATTTTTTTGGAAAAAATGCAATTTTTCTTTTTAACAACCTAGTAGACTCTATTAGTAAATTCTATTAAACATCTGTGAGGTCAAAGCTGTCAGTACACCTTTCAATAAATTCCTTGAGTGTAGTTTTCAAAATAGGGTCACTTTTCAGGGATTTCCACTGTACTGTGGTACTTCATGGTCTCTTCAAAGGCAACATGGCCCCTGAAAACCATTCCAGTAAAATTTGCTCTCCAAATACTCTATCCCTTCTGAGTGCCCAAACAGCAGTTTATGACCATACATGGGGTATTGCCATGCTCAGGAGAAAATGCAAACAAAAGTTGGGTTAATTTTTTTCAGTCTCAGGGTAATAAATATTGGTGTGTTTTGTTGTTATCCCTTGCTGCCTTATGGGAAAAACTGGATTAAAATGGTGATATTTTTAAATTTCACCTCCATTTTCCTTTCAGTCTTGTGGAACACCTAAGGATTAAAGTTTGTAAAATCAGTTTTGAATAACTTGAGGGGTGTAGTTTCTAAAATGGGGTAATTTATTACAAAATGATGGCAACATAAAGTAGACATATGGGGAATGTAAAGTAATAACTATTTTGCACTTCCAGAATCAAACTTAGCAGTGGTGTTAGCCCTGTGATGGCTAACCTCTGGCACTGCAGCTGTGGTAAAACTCCCAAGATGCACACTTGCTTGGCTGTTCTCAGAACTCCACAGCATGCTGGGAGTCAGTTTTCACCAGAGCTGGAGTGCTAGAGGTTAGGCCATTATTTCTCTAGCACACAGGGATCAGCAACCTTCGGCACTCCAGCTGCGGTGAAACTACAACTCCCAGCATGCAAACATGCTGAAATGTTCTTCCTAACGCCCATAGAAGTGACTAGAGCATTCTAGAAGGTGTAGTTTTCTGAACAGCTGGAGGTTGCTGATCCCTGCTCTAGCAGATAAGTGACTAAACACAGATTACACT